>CM038793.1:297082411-297682411 GCA_021764765.1 Vicia sativa
CTTATGGTGTAAGTCCCAACCCTCCTATGTACATTCATCTTTTTCTGTACATAAAAACTCGTTCGTGTACATATTCATTTCTTTGTACACATTCAAACTTGTAAACAATCAAGTTGCGCTCGTTTTAAACGTTCGTTTCACAGACACTTGTTTATATTTCCTTCATAAACTCCTGCAAATAAACATCATGCGTTGTTTATATTTCCTTCATAAACTCCTGTGAATACATATCACACACACACACTTGTTTATACCATTGTCTAATTATAACATAACAATTAGACTAATCAATAGGTTCCCCATAATATAGCCTCCGCTTGGGCTTCATACAAGACAATCCATCCCGACATGGTTAGCTTCTCTTAGGCTTCATATGAAAACTCTCCCACGAGTTTAGCCTCCGCTTAGGCTTCATATAAGACACACTCCCTGTTGAGTCGGCCTCCTCTTGGGCTTCGTTCAAAGAACTCCTCATTGAGTTTAGCCTTCTCTTGGGCATCATACAATGAAAGAGGAAATCTCTATGACCTCCTATTGGGCTTCCAATACAAAGAATCACCACGCTAAGAATAGAACCACGAAAGGATGGTTTCTCGGTGAAATCACTTTCAAAATCCCGAGTAAAATTTCCGGTGAAATTGCTCTTAATTCAAAAGGATGGTTTCTCGGTGAAATCCCTTTTAACACAAAGCCAACCATACCCTATAGCTTCCTCTTGAGCTTCATACAAGGACCCTCGATGACCTCGATGACCCTCGGAATGCCTCCTCTTGGGCTAACAATACAAGGACCACGGGCTTCTTAAAAGTATCCTTTAATCCAATCAATTTCTCCTCGAGATTTAGACATCTATCATCTCTATGGAAGAAGTATCTCATCTATCACATCACATACGATCAAAAACTTTTCAAAACTTTTCAAACTATTTTCAAACAAAAACATCTCTTAATTGTAAGTGGTAGCGCTTGTACACTCAAGCAAAACACCCAATGCTTCGGTTAAAAGATTCAATCATCTTTCAAACATCTTTCTTAAACATGTAAGTGGTAGCGCTTGTACACTCAAGCAAAACACCTAATACTTACGACGAAAGATTTTTATCAATCAAACAACTTTTCAAAATGTATGTGATGAAATAGATTAGATACATTTTCATTAAGATGACATTTGTCTGCGTAAACACTAACATCCGTTGCTTTCCACTAGCATAAGTGGGAACTACGATTGCTCGACTTTCTCAACATCCTTTTGAGAATACGTGGCCAAGGTCTCATCCTTGCCGAGCAAATTTCTTTCTCCCTCGGACCAAACAAACCATAGAACCACAGTAGATCCGAGCTACAAATGCTCGATTCCCACTAGGGGATATGTATGGAAGATTCACGGATCTTTGCGAGCACAATAATAACAAACACTAGAATCCCACATAATCTCTTGTTTCTTAAAATCCCAAGGAGAAACTTTCCCAATCATAGAAATAGCAATTAAAACACACAAACATATCAAACATATTCATATATAAAGGCAGATAACTACATATATTTAGGGTGCTCCATCTATTCCCTTTATATAACAATCCCCTTACTCGAGAATCTCCCCAATGCGTTGCGTAAAGTTTGCGCTAGTCGTTCGCATACCAATATCAATTGAGGTATTTGCTTTCCCTTTTCATAATCATTAAATCATCTTTCTTGTGTTGAAAATAATAAAGCTTGATGCATGCATCTTTATAAACAAATCAAAAGATTAAATCGTTTGAGCGGAAGATCCGAATTCACGTTCGCATCCTCTAGCGTCACCTTTTAGTGCGAACAGGAAAAATGGCGACTCTGTTGGAGATCTGTTGAAATTTTGATTTTCAAGAAAAAAAAGCAGCGTTACTACGCGAGAGCACCAAGCTTTTTGTTTTCAAAAAGAAAAGGGATAAGCTTTCATATTATATATATGTTTTTTTGTTTGTTTAGATTTCATCTAATGGAGAAATCCTAACCGATTTAAGAAACATTTTAAGATCTAGGTGGAGGTATTAATACGTGAGAAGTTCAATGCTACGGTTAATATCTCCCTTCGATGGAGGTTGTCTTGAGGTATTGTGTTTAGCAAGTAATTGCAAAACATTTGTACTTTCGGGAACTTAAGAAGTGGGGTGTAGAACACATAAACCATCACGGCCATTAGGATGTAGTGCGAGAGATTATTCGGTGTAAGCCTAGAGTAATTGTCATGCGAGACTATGATCGAGCGCGAGTTTCTCTTGAAAATATTATTGGACCATCGGTATTCAACAAATCCAATAATGTTTTGAAGAGGAGTGTTGAGCCTGTATTATCAGTAGAACCCGTTTCACAGATGAATAAGCCCTTAGAACTTAACCACGTTGATTCTTATCGTTGGCTTCATGCTCGTGACTTCGAACGCTTGCCCGTGTGTGTAACTACTAACCATGTTTGCCGCATTCATGCATTCATTCATTCAAAAACAAAAAAAAAACTTCATTTCTCTTTCCATTTCCAAAGAATTTAGAGATTTTTCTTTGTAAAATATTTTAGGTTAGGGTGATGGACGTCAGAGGAAGATTCACCAAGAGATACAGTTTTAGAATTCCTGACGTAGGAAAGTTGAAAGAGTTAGCATCCTTGGTAGAAGACCCCTCGGTTTGAAACGCTATGGAACTCTTTTAACTCTTACGAGCAACGTTGATGAGGGACTTCTCAAAACTTTCGTTCGGTTTCACGATCGATCTATCGTTGTTTCACTTTCACGATTATCGATTGATGCCTACTTTGGAAGAGTATGCGCATATCCTAGGTATCGATGTCGGACAAAGTACCTTTCAATGGTTTGGAAGCCATTCCTAAGTCACCGATCATTGCAATGGTGACTCACTTAAAAATACGAGATAGACAAAACCTAACTACGGAGGAAAACTCTTAGGGTGACTTCAAAGTTCCTAATGGAGAAGGCTCAAATTCTCTGGTGGTAGTATGGTAGCCTTTGAAGCTATTTTAGCTTTACTCCTCTATGGATTGGTGTTGTTTCCCAACGTCCCAAATTTCGTTGATATCAACGCCATAAGGATCTTTCGATTGGAAATCCGTTCCTGCTTGGTGACACGTCGTCTCTATTCATCATAGGAATCGTCAAGGAGATGGAACTATCGTGTTGTTGTGTACCTCTGTTTTTCAAATGGATTGTCTCACCTTCCTAAATCTCCTATCTTCGCGAAAACAAAGGCAGTGGCATTGGTCCGAAGACTCATGTCTCTTACAAGCGACAATATCCATTGGTATACCTTGGCGGACAATGAGATGGAAATCATTGAGAGTTGTGGAGAATTTGCCAGCGTACCTCTCATTGGAAAAGGAGGAATCAACTACAACCCATTCTGGCGGGCGTCAACTCGGATCGCAAACTCGGTAAACCTCTTGGATTTACAGTGAAAGCTACTTCTACCATGAAGGAGAGGATTCCCAGGATTGAAGGCTAGGATGATCAAAGCTTGGCATCACATCCGAAGGAAGAAAAAGGAAAGAAAGAATTGTGTAGCCATGAAACCTACTTCTTGGGTAAAGAAAAGGCGAAGGAATTTGAATGCCTACGCTTATGAGGATCCCATGTTCTCAATCGTTTCCAAATCAACAAATTTTCCGTCGAAGATGTGGGAGAATACCAAGAAGCCTTGACCAAGATAAGGTTTGAGAAAGAAGCTTTGGAAAACAAATTCCTTAAGGCTAACCTTGAGAATGAGAAGCTCGAAGCAAGTCAAAGATCATGAAAAGCGCTCTACTTCCGGGATGAATGGCTCATGGAGAAAGATGAGAAGATTCGCGGAAGGATAACGCAATCAGAGATCGTCAAAGAAAGAAAAGAAAGCTTGAAGAAATGACAAGCGATCCGCTCCCAGCGAGTGGAAGAGAGTCATCAGCAAGCTAAAAGCCGAGAAAGCTGAACTAAAAGCTCACTATGGGAAGGAAATCCTGAAAATGAAGCTGCATGAAGCCTTTGGATCGTCATCCGACGAAGACATTTAATTAGTTCAATTTAGTTTGTAATTTTGTCATTTATTTTATCATTCGTGTGAGCAATGCTCCAACAAAAACCAATTGTTGTAATCTTCTTCCATTTAATCAATAAACTTTGTGTTTTCCATCCAAATATTTGCCAGAAATATCTCTTTTAGCGTAAATTCTTTGGAAATTCCTTTTCTTTACAATCATATTCATGCATCATACTTTGCATTTAAGTCTATCATCTAGAGTCTAATCATTCAGGTTTTGTTGTCTTTCACAGATAGGAAAAAATTGTCAAGTATCGCGTCTTAGGTTTCTCATTGCGTCCGCGACCAACTCGAACGTCGATACTAGATCAAAAGAAGAAAAGTAATGGAGAACTTTGAGCAAGAGAACGTTGAACTACGTGGTAACAACACTACAAGAAGAAGTGGAAAGACTCACATCCTTGGTCAACTCACTTGCCAGCGCAAAGTCAACAAGCGACATCGGCGGTCAAAACAAGCGGCAACGGAGGATACTACTACTCCGTTTCAATTGTGCATGACGAGTGGTTCACCTTTCGGCATGCCAGGGCTATCCATGGGAATGCCTTTCAACTTGCATCGGAGTTCGCCAACCGACTTCTCAAACAACCCGCTTGAAATACCTACTGCGACAAATGCTACATTCACTCCTGGCGTGGAATAACTTTCCACAAGTAACAATGTCGGTTTCTCAACCAATTATGTTAAACTCGCTTCCGTAGTGCACCACACGAAAAGTTCATCACACTCCGGAAATAACACGACGCTCGTGGTTCAATGGAGAATCTCCGAGAACAACTCCTCAAAATGCGACTTGAGATAAAAGCGATTCGAGGGAAAGAATTGTTTGGAAAAATGCCGGGATCGTGCTTAGTTCTCGCGTGAGAATACGCAAAATTCAAAGTCCCGACTTTGAAAAGTACAAAACTCCGCCCCATGAAGTCATCTCACGATGTATGCCGGAAAATGTCTACGTACAATGAGGATCATCGTTGTTGATCCATTACTTCGGGACAATCTCACGGTGCCGCTGAAGTGGTATATGGGTTTAGGCAACCACGAATATCAAACATTCAACGACCTAGGCAAAGCCTTTATCCGACAATACAAATTCAACTTGGATATGGCTCACGATGAGGATCAACTCCGCTCCATGTCTCAAAGGAAGAGAGACATTCAAGGAATATGAACGATGGAGGGAAATTGCGCAGTCAACCCACCCTTGGAAGAGAAAGAGATGACTAAGGTATTCTTGAATACTCTAGGCTCATTCTATTATGAGCGAATGATCGCTAGCGCCCGGAGACTTCAGCGAAATGGTAAGCATGGGAATGCGATTAGAAGAAGGGGTTCGAGCAGGGGCCTAACCAAGGAAGTAGGATCTTCTAGTGGTACCAAGAAGGTTGGAACCGGTTTCCCAAGGAAAAAGAACATGGCGTAGGAATGGTATCCAGGAAACCACGCAAAAATGTCATTCAACAACGACAGGTAGCTGCCATAGCACCCGTCAACACAACTCAAACACAAGAATTGCTCGCAATTTCAACAAAATCAACAAACTCAACGGCCTCGTCAGCAGCTGTTATATAACAATCAAAAGCCGTGCGCCTCGGGTCACTCAGTTCGACCCAATTCCCATGACGTACATAGAACTTTACCACTGATAGAAAGGAATCTAATACAAACAAGGTTACCACCTCCGGTCCCTGAAAAATTACCATGGTGGTACAAGACGGACGTATCTTGCCCTTTTCACCAAGGGGCACCAGGCCATGACCTTGAGCATTGCATAGCATTGAAAGGCGAGATTAGTGAAGACTAATCTTCTTTCCGAAACACAAGTCGAATGTGCAAGCCAATCCACTTCCAGTCATAGTGGACATTCGATAAATCTAATGCTAAGGAATACGAACGGTACCTTGTCATAGGCGTAAACTTGATCGAGGAAACTTGGTGCATCTCCATGAAGCATACAGATCGATGAGCACCTTCACTAAGCACAATTCAGCGACTTGCTATCTGCTCCAAGAATATCCATGGATGTCCCACCATAGGCGGATATCCGACATTTGTTAGACATTGGTGACCTACAAATTTACTGAAATAGAGATGACCATGGCGTAAATACAATAGGGCATTTTCCGCATGAGCTTTTAGTCTCGGATATCAACTCGGAAAATCCCAGTAAGCGTTGTGATCCTTGTTTCAACATACCGAGCATGTGGAGATCGCGTACAATGGTTCCAACATTCCAACATCTCCTTTGGTGATTTGCCCACGGTCTGTTAAATGCAGTTCTGAGCAATTCCTTACGATTACAATGCAACCTTGATAGAAGATGGGAAGGAGAAACCCATGCCTACACTTCCAGCTAATGTATAGCAATCGACGAGTAGCGAAGTGGGCGAGTACACGCTCATTGCCACCAAAATCGCCTTGGATCCATTGTTAAACAAAACCCGATTAACATATCCTCTAAGAATTTGCGATTCCCATTGTTAACCCAAGAGCAAACATTGGTTCTCTTGATGGAACCAACATCCTTCGACTTTGACGAGATCTTGGCCGATCAAGAAAAGCGAATACCGAGTCGTAGACCAATTAATGCAGACTCCTTCCAAAATATCAATATTGTCTTTACTCCTCAACTCTGAAGCTCACCGAGAAGCCTTGATGAGAGTACTAGACCAGGCTTATGTGGATCATGATGTGACTACAGATCAATTTGGAGGGATCGTCTCAACATAACGCCTGCAATAATCTGAGCTTTAGTGACGAAGAACTTCCGGAAGAAGGGAAAGATCACAACTTGGCCTTGCACATCTCAATGATTTGTCGAGATGATTCCCTATCCAATGTATTGGTGGATACGAGTTCATCTTTAAGCGTAATGCCAAAAGCAGCTCTCGTTTAGCTTACAAAGGCAGCAATGGGTTCAACGACATAATAGTAAGAGCTTTTGATGGATCAAGGAAGTCGGTTATTGGGGAAGTAGATCTCCAGATGACGATTGGCCCTTACACTTTCAAATTACCTTCAAGTCATGGACGTACCGGTGCATCTGATTGCTTACTAGGAAGACCTTGGATCCACGATGCGAGGGCGATAACTTCTACTCTCCATCGAAATTAAAATTCACGTAAATGGAAAGTTGGTGACCATCGTGGTGAACAAGCTTTGCTTGTAAGTCATCTATCGATTACTCTTTCATCACGACTAATGACATTGAAGGGGCGTCTCCCGGAAAATCCGTTAGAAGATGAATCTACTAAAAGCAGATCATCTATCTCTTCGTATAAAGGCACAAATGGTGAAAGATGGAAATACTCAAGGATGGGACAAGTTATCAAACACATCAAGAATGAAGCGAAAGTCGGACTTGGGTTCACACCGTATTCTCAAAGAAAAGCGGAAAGATGAAGCACTTTCCCGATCAAGGAAGTATTTCATAGTGGAGGTTTCTTAAACCTGTTCATGAGGTTAATGTTGTAACCATTGAAGAGGATGAAGATGATCCATCGAATCGAAGAGTGGAACACTTATTTGAATAGCCACGAATATGTGTCTCAAGAGGAATCATATGCACCGGTGATCAATTCAAAGACATGTCCTGCGACAGCGTGAAAATCCATGATCCTGTTGAAGTTTGGGATACCTTGGGAGAACCAAGTGGTAAATTTGACTACATGGTGAAATACTGCGCGAGCTCAAAAATCCGGATCGAAGATATCCACCCAGGATGGGGTGATAACTTTGAATACCCTAGTCAATCGAAGAGGAATACTCGTCTTCTCAACCTAATCAACAAATCGAGATCTCAAGCGAAGATCTTCGTTTCAACACGTCTGTGGTTTCACCGGCGGATCACGGTTATCACTACATCAACATGATCCTTTGAAGATCAAAGTATGACTCGGGATACGATGCGGAAAGTGTCGCCGACAACGAGTCTCTTCACTCGAAGGCTGGAAGAAACATCGATATTCAACACAAAGATCAACGGGAGTACAAATGCTATATCTCATACTTCCGATCATTAATTAAGAAGATCGCTTTAGCACCAAAGGCAAAGGCCATCGTCGAGTCTTCAAAGCACCTCGACCAGAATCAAAGTTTACTCGAGGTTAAACCAAGCGGAAAATTGCAGTACCTTGACTTCTAAGGAGTTCGTCACTCTTTGGAAACTGTTGAAGTTAGGACTAATGTTCATAGCTCTAAGTAGTTTATTTTTGCTTTTGTTTTGAACTCTCGCTTAGCCCAAAGCGAAGAGATGTTTTATAGGGTTTAGTTTTTAAATAATTTCTCTTTGTCTTGCCCAGGCGAATGAGTTTGTATTTTAGGGCCTGTTTCATAGTGTAAATCATGAATAAAAGCGTTGTTTTACACTCGTGTTTATTTTCATTTTACCCTTTTCTAGAAATGATAATCCTAAAAACACAAATAAAAAATCTTCAAAAAAATTAATACGCATACACTTTCAAAAAAATTTTTTTATTAATCAAACATAAATCAAAATTGCAGATTAACAAATGGACAAATCCATTGAAGCGGTAACTCTACTCTCTCCCAACTTTGAAATCCCAATGAATTATTTGAAAGAAGTTGAAGAAGAGATCCGGATGAAATTTCTAGGCTGCTAAGGCAGGAAAGGATCATTGACCTCATAAAGAACCTCTAGAAGCAATCAACTTGGGTTACGAGGAAGATAGAAAAAGTAAATATCGGAGCTTCACTCAACGGCGATGTCAAAAGCAAATTGATAAATCTTCTCAAAGAATATGTTGATGTGTTAGCTTGGTCCTACCGAGGATATCAGGTTTAGATACCGACATCGTGGAGCATCACTTGCCATTAAGACCAGTGTCCTTGATTAGCGAGCGAGGAGAGTTCACCCTGAAATGGCCGACAAAATCAAAAAGGAAGTTCAAAAGAAGCTCGACGCTGGTTTCCTCGTTACTTATGAATATCCTCAATGGCTAGCCAACATAGTGCCTGTCTCGAAGAAAGACGGAAAGGTCGAAATGTGTTGACTACAGGGATACGAGCAAGGCAAGTCAGAGGCGATTTCCGCTTCATATCGACATGCTAGTGGATAGCACTTCAAAATTCAACGTCTTTTCCTTCATGGACGATTTCTCTGGTTATAATCAGATCAGAATGGCTCCCGAAGACATGGAAAAGACATCTTTCATCACGCCGTGGGGCACCTTTTGCTACAAAGTAATGCCGTTTGGATTAAAGAATGCAGGCGCGACTTACCAAAGGGCAATGACTACTCTCTTTCATGATATGATGCACAAAGAGATCGAAGTCTACGTAGACGACATGATAGCAAAGTCTGATACAGAAGAAGAGCATATAGAATATCTCTTAAAGTTGTTTTGATTAAAATTTCGACTCCTTTGAATCTAACAAATGCACCTTTGGGGTAAGATCTGGAAAACTCCTAGGTTTCATCGTCAGTCAAAGAGGTATTGAAGTTGACCCTGACAAAGTCAAAGCTATTCAAGAAATGCCTACGCCACATACGGAAAAGCAAGTAAGAGGATTTCTCGGACGGTTGAATTACATCTCGGTTATCTCTCGGATAGTACTGCTACGTGGGCGATATTCAAGCTTCTCAAAGATCAAAGGTTGTGTGGACGAAGATTGCCAAAAGCATTCGACGGTATCAAGGTACTGTCAGAACCAATCTTGATCCCTCGATGAAGGAAGACCCTTAATCTTGTACCTTACCGTACTAGAAGAGTCCATGGGTTGTGTACTTGGACAACAAGGCGAAACGGTAACAAGGAGCATGCCATCTACTACAGTAAAATTCACGTTGTGAAACTCGTTACTCCATGCTCGAGAAAACATCTTGCGCTTTGGTGTGGGCTTGAAACGTCTCCCCGATACATGATCAATCACACGACTTGGTTAATATCAAAATGGATCCTATCAATCGTCTTTGAAAAGCACCTTAACAGGAGAATCGCTCGATGGCGGATGTTGCTATCGAATATGACATCAATATCGGCATGAGCGGTCAAAGGAAGCATTCTCGTGATCACTTGGCTTATCGGCCGCTCGATGAATCCCAATCTCTCAAATATGACTTCCCAAGCGAGGATGTTATGTACTTGAAAATGAAAGATTGCGATGAACCTCTACACGGAGAAGGACCAGATCCAGAAACCAGATGGGGCCTAGTCTTTGATGGAGCAGTTAACGTTTTTGGCAATGGAATCGGGGCAGTCATCATTACTCCCGAGGGTTCTCATATCCCGTTTTCCGCCAGGTGGCTATTTGATTGCACCAACAACATAGCAGAATACGAAGCATGCATCATGGGTATCGAAGAAGCCATCGATTTGAGGAGAAAGATCCTTGACATATATAGAGACTCAGCCCTTGTGATCAATCAAATTAAAGACAAGTATGAAACTCATCATCTTGGTCTACTTCCTTACAGGGATTATGCGAGACGATTGTTGACTTTCTTCAACAAAGTAGAGCTGCATCATATCCCTTGAGATCAAAATCGAATGGCAGACGCCTTGGCTACTCTATCTTCCATGTTCAAAGTCAACGATTGGAATGATATGCCCATAATTCGCATCAGACGCCTTGAAAGACCTGCATATGTATTTGCGACGAGCGGTCTTGACGATAAGCCGTGGTTTCACGACATCAAGCGTTTCCTTCAAACACGAGTACCCACTTGGGCATCGTACAAAGATAAGAAAACTACGAGGAGGCTTTCTAGAATTTCTTCTGAACTAAGATGTGCTATACAAAAGAAACTTCGACATGGTTACGCTCGGATCGTCGACAGACGAAGCGAACAATCATCCATGAAGTGCATGAAGGGTCCTGGAACCCATTCAAATGGGCATGCAATGTCGAGAAAAATCTTAAAGGAGGATACTATTGGATAGCGATGGAATCGATTCTTGTAAACACGTCAAAAGATGTCACAAGTGCGGATCTCGCATATAAGATCCATGTGCCACCGACTCTACTCAATGTTCTCTCTTCGTGGCCTTTCTCCATGTGGGGCATTGACATGATCGGGATGGTCGAAAAGCGTCCAGCGGACATCGCTTCATTCTAGTAGCCATTGACTACTTCACCAAATGGGTCGAGCGTCTTACGCCAATGTTACCGAGACAAGTGGTTGTGAGGTTCATCAAGAACAACCTCATTTGGGTATGGAATCCCAGCAAGATCATTACGGACAATGGATCGAACTTGAACAACAAAATGATGACGGTGAGGAATTCACGATCGAGCATCATAATTCGCTTCTAGGCCAAGATGAGCAGGCGTTGAAGCGACCAACAAGAACATCAAAAGATCGTCGGAAGATGGTCATCACTTACAAAGATTGGCACGAAATCTGCCATTTGCTGCATGGTATCGTGCCGATCGCAGCTGACGAGGCGACTCCTTTTTCTCTAGTATACGGCATGGGCGGTGCTCCCGTAGAAGTTGAAATCCCATGATGAGAGTTCTCATGGAGGCGAACTATCGAGGCGAATGGTGTATCGAAGTGAAAGAAGAATGAAGAAAGCTTTCGACAAAAGGAATTCCGACCTCGTGAATTCTAGAAGGTGACCTCGTGCTTAAAAGATTCTATCTTTTCAACCAGATTCTAAGGCAAATGGACTCCCAATTCTGAAGGCCCATACATCGTCAAAAGAAGCTTTTCGGTGCTATGACTCTACAACCATGGACGGTGTGAACTCCCGCATCTGTGAATCTTGATGCGGTCAAGAAATACTTTGTCTAAAAACAAAAACAACTCGGTGAAGTCGAAAACCCAAAAGGCGGCTTAGGCAAAAAGCGTCTCGATGGATTGAAAACCTGAAAAGGCAATCCAGGCAAAAATTAGAGACAATAAACAGAAATTATCCTGATAGATTGAAAACCTGAAAAGGCAATCTAGGCAAAAACAAGGATACAAAAATGACAAAGTAACTGCAGTCAGTCTGTATTTTGTCCATATGAAGAATTTTCCATCAACGGATCTTGATCGACTCTTACGAAGCAACAAGCACAGTTGGAATTCAAAGTTGTTAGGGATAGTAGTGGTTATTTGCTTTCAATGTAGCCTTTTCCCAATACATTATCGTTTCCAACTTTTGTAAATAGCTCATGGAATCACGCATTTGGCTGATTACCATTCCATCAATAAAACTTGAGCTTTGTGCTTTTTGTTTTCAATTCCTACTTTATTCTGTTTTGCAAAAATAACGCTTTTTATTGTGAAAATCACTTTTTGAAACTAAAATGTTTTAAATGAATTTTTACTTCAAAAGCAAAAGCAAAAATTTTCCTTTGAACTATGAACACAGAAAGAACTTCAACAGTTTCTCCACGAGTGTTTCAATCTCCGAAGGATAAAGCAGCTACTCTGACGTCTTCTCCTCAGAAATCATCAAAGGGCGGTATTCTTATTCAAAAAAAAAAGAATCTGACCGAGCTGCCAATGAAGTGCCTTTCGAGAAAGTTTAAAGCACAACTCAAAATCTTCATTAGTGAACATCGCACCATTCTTTGCAAATTTCACCAAGTATTTGTTCGAGCTGACGTGGTCCTTTTCCCAAATATCCCTTTAAGTGTCTTTGTCAAGTATTGTTAGCATGCATATAACATTCATGACATTCATACATAATAACATCATTCATTGCATTTTGCATTCCTAGAAATGTTTGCTCACATCAGGTGTAAATCACACTTACTCATGTAAGTACAAGTATATCCCATAGAATATCTCCAAGCAGAAAGGATACATTTTCCTTTTTCCCGGTGATCCCAAAAATAGAAATACATTTTCTTCTCTCCACATTCCCAGTGAGATCATTCCTCATTGGGAATAATGTCTTGATTGACTTTTTCTTTCAGTTCTTTCTGGATAGAACCACATCTATAATCAACAAAGCAATAAGCAATAGCCTCATTGTTACGAGCGCTTATCTTCATTCCTCGAACTTTGTCATAAAGTTTGCCTTCTCAACAAAGTCAAAATTGTGATTGTATGAGAAATTTCCAGGTTGTTTTTCATCAAAAAAGAAAACACATGTCTTAGATCAAAATGCCGCATCTTCTCAAAAGAGATTCTCGGCAAGATTGTATCCAAGAAAATAAAACTCATTTTGAGTTACATTTTCTTTCATCTACATTATTCACAAAGTGAATATCTGATAATTTTCAAAGATTTACCTTGTTATAGTTATCACTTTCGATAATTGGTAATATCTTCAAAACTCATTTAAAATTTGTTTTCTTTCATCATGCATTATTCACAAAGTGAATATCGGACTCATTTCTCAAGATTTACCTTGTTATAGTTATCACTTTGCGATAATTGGTAATATCTTACGAACCCATTACCATACTATATCACAAGGATAATTGGTAATATCTTTTCACTTACCTTAAACATTGTCACGAGGACGGAAGGTAATCTCTTTGTTTCCCAAAGTGAAACAAACATTCACATGTTTTGTGAATCATTTCCGAAACGAGACGTATTCTAAATTTTCCCCTACCATGTCATTTCTTTGATATCATCTGGGTGAAACTTTTACAATCATTTTGCATCATCCGCATTTTGGTATCTTGGGTCCAATATTTGCGTATTCGATATTTAAGTCTCTTTACACCTATCCATTCGCGTTAAAGGTGGCGCTGAGGATTTGACGTGGTTCGGATCTTACAGTGCGCGATTTAAATCTTTTGATTTGTTTATAAAGATGCATGAGCATCAAGCTTTATTATTTTCAACACAAGAAAGATGATTTAATGATTATGAAAAGGGAAAATGAAATACCCTCGATTGATATTGATATGCGTAACGATTAAGCGCAAACTAGGCGTAACGCATTGGGAGATTCGAGTAAGGGGATTGGTATATAAAGGGAATAGATGGAGCACCCTAAATATATGTAGTTATCTGACTTTATATATGAATATGTTTGATATGTTGTGTGTTTTTAATTGCTATTTCTATGATTGGGAAAGTTTCTCCTTTGGATTTTAAAAGCGATAGATTATGTGGGATTCTAGGTTTTGTTATTATTGTGCTGCAAAGATCATGGATCTTACGCATACATATCCCTAGTGGGAATCGAGCATTTGTAGCTCGGATCTCTGGGTTCTATGGTTTGTTTGGTGCGAGGGAGATAGAAATTTGCTCGGCAAGGATGAGACCTTGTGCCTCGTATTCTCAAAGGATGTTGAGAAAGTCGGAGCAATCGTAGTTCCACTTATGCTAGTGGAAAGCAGCGGGATGTTAGTTAAGAGGCAGGACAAATGTCATCTTAATGAAAAATGTATCTAATCTATTTCATCACATACATTTTTGAAAAAAAGTTTGATTGATTAAAATCTTTCATCGTAAGTATTAGGTGTTTTGCTTGAATGTACAAGCGTTACCACTTACATGTTTAAGAAAGATGTTTGAAAAAGATGTTTGAATCTTTTAACTGTAAGTATTGGGTGTTTTGCTTGAGTGTACAAGCGTTACCACTTACATGTTAAGAGATGTTTTTGTTTGAAAAGAGTTTTGAAAAAGTTTGAAAAGTTTTTGTCTGTATGTGATGTGATAGATGAGATACTTCTTCCAGAGAGATGATAGATGTCTAAATCTCGAGGAGAAATTGATTGGATTAAAGGGATGCTTTTAGAAGCCCGTGGGTCCTTGTATTGTTAGCAAGAGGAGGCATTAGAGGGTCATCGAGGGTCAGAGGGTCCTTGTATGAAGCTCGAGAGGAAGCTATAGGGTATGGTGGCTTTGGCTTGAAAGGATTTCACAGAAATCATCCTTTTACGAATAAGAGCAATTTCACCGGAAATTTTACTATGGGGAATTTGAAAGTGATTTCAGGAAACCATCCTTTCGGTGTTATCTTAGCGGGTGATTCTTTGTATTGGAAGCCCGAGGAGGCTGTTAAGAGATTTCTGTCTCTTTCATTGTATGATGCCAAGAAGGCTAAACTCAATGAGGAGTTCTTTGAGCGAAGCCCAAGAGGAGGCGACTCAGCGGAGTGTTGTCTTATATGAAGCTGCGGAGGCTAACTACGTGGGAGAGTTTCTTTGTACAAAGCCAAGAAGGCTAACCCATCTGGGGATAAATTATCTTGTATGAAGCCCAGCGGAGGCTAAACTCAGGTGATGAGTTGTCTTTATGAAGCAGCGGAGGCTAAACTCAGCTGGTGATGAGTTGTCTTGTATGAAGCCAGCGGAGGCTATCTTGTGGGAACCTATTGATTAGTCTAATTGTTATGTTATTATTAGGCAGTTGTATAAGCAGTGTGTGTGTGTGTGATATGTATTCACGAGGAGTTTATGAAGGAAATATAAACAATGCATGATGTTTATTCTGACGGTTTATGAAATATAAACAAGTGTACGTGAAGCGAGCGTTTGAAGCAGCGTAACTTGATTATTTACAAGTTTGAGCTGCGTACAAGGAAATGAATATGTACGAGCGAGTTTTATGTACAGACAAAGATGGATGTACATAGGAGGTTGGGACTTACACGTAAGGAGGCCCATTGATTTGAAAGCATTTCACGGGGAATAATGCTCCTTTCAATACCAATGGTATTGATGTAAAATGTCGGATGAAGCGAAATGATTGATCAAAGTTTATACGTAAAAGTATTTTCAAAAGAAGTATACGTATATACGGATAAAAGATTTTGAAAAAAAGTATCGTGTTATATACGGATAAAAGTTTGTTTTAAAAAATGTTTGACAAAAGTTTGATATGTACAAGGAAAAATTATGTACATAAAAGAATGTTATGGGACTTACAAGTGATGGAGCCCATTGGTTTAAAGAAAATCTTGCTCGGGAGAAACCTTCCTTTAGAACCAATGGATTCGGCGTATAGACAAACGAATGAGAACAAATGAAAGAAATTTGTTTACGTTTGAATATTGACAAAGATGTTTTGAATATGTACAAATAAAGCTAAGTATGTACATAAAGGGTTGGGACTTACACCATAAGGGAGGCCCATGATCGATCGAGAAATTCGAGAAGAAACGAATCCAATTTTATCGTTTTGAATTGGATCGATTATGGTAAAAGATGCAAGTTTTGATGAAAAAAGTTTGGAAGAATGATTTGAAAATGTTTTGAAATGTGAGGTTCATTTGTGAAAAGTTTTGAAAAAAATCGGAAGTCGAAAACTTGAAAAAATTCACCTTTTAAGGAGGTTTGAAAAAGTGTTCAGAACATCGTTTTCGGCTCGATTAAAAATTAATCAGATGAAAATATTTTTGGATTTTTTTGACATAATCATAAAATATATATATTAAATGACAAGTGTGCAAAAAATCATCTCAAAATGAGAAGTTTTGATTGGTTAAAAAAATTGTTGAAGTTTGAAGAAAAAAATATGAAAATATTGAAGTTTTGTGAAAAAGGATGAAAAAATGGTCTTGCTGGGTTTTGAACCCATGACCTTTGGGTGTACCACGTGGCAGAAAGAACTAAGAGGCAAGCAGACAACCACTAGGCCAACGCGTTTGAATGTGTTAGTGGAAAATGACACGCGTTGATATCATGTTGGATTATTTGAATTTTCAAAATGAAGAACAATGAAGAACAGCGAACACGGGTTTATAGTTTTGATTTTGAAACTTTGATCCAAGCTATTTCCTTCGTTTCTTAATGAAATTCAACGTTGTAAACATCAAAGTTACTCGTTTTTTCCTCACGAACATGATGGCATATGTTAATTTCATTTATTTTAAGCCTAACGTGTTTTGATTTACGAAAAACTAAGAACCCTAAAAGCGATTTTCAAATTAAATGATGGATTGTTCATGATTGTTTGATTTTGTTGAGGGTTATCATTCGTTATTAGTGCAGAAAACAAATGGCCAAGAGCTTTTCTCAATTGAAAAGAATTATGAGAACCAAGTTCGTGTTCATACAGAAAAGTGAAGATCGAAATCGATGTTGGAGCACTTCGGTTGTTGTTTCTTGATCTTTAGAGCACCGGTATGTGAGGATCTTTGTATGAATGTGCACATCGAGGAGCATGCTTGAATTTCTCGACCAAGTCAACTGCATAGGCTCAAATGCAAGCTGGAAATCGGGTTAAGCGATTCTGACTTTGTTCTTGTTTTGGATCATGTCTATGAGGTTCATAGATGATGTTTGAGTGATCATCATACAGTTTAATCAAACCAAACCATGGATTCGATTGCTTAGGCGTTTTGCAAGCTTTGGAAAATTGAAAAGTGGCTGATTTTCTCTTGCTTTTAGTTTGATTTTAAGTTATGAACAAGTTACATGTTGATCTGAAACATGTTAGACACCAAGATTTACCATGTTTTTACTCAAACTAAAAATGCTATGTTTCTCAACTTTGCACTAATTGCTTGATTTTCAAGAAAGTGAAAGCATGGATTTTGTGAAGTTTCTTGGTGTTCATTTAAGCTTGAATTGAGAGCTATTTATAGTCAAGAGCTCGAAAAGGTTAGGCAGGAAGTACATGCCATTTGGTGAATCAAAGCTTGCTTAAGGGAAAGATTGTCCTTTGGCTTTTGAAAAGGAAGGTTCCTTTTTACCATGTGCAAAATTATTCAACTTGATCCAATCTCTCAATTATCACTTCTCACTGATGTTTATCAGTTTGATGAGTCATTTGGCAAGGTGGCAAGTGGTTAAAATGAGAAAATCACAAAATGACCTATAATTGAAGTTTTGAACTTTGAAAATCAAGTTTCATGGACCCTTTTGTTCCAATTTCAAAGACATAGCTAGCCTTCATGGATTTGGAGTTCTTGGACATTTTGGAAAGATTTTCCATGATCTACAACTTTCATGTTTTGAGTTTTTCAAATTCCAATTGGAACTAGGTGAAAAATGGCTTGAAGTTTGGAAAAATGTGAAATTTCAACACTTAGAAATTTTTCTAAGTTATAGAAATTTTGACTTTTGTTGACTTTTCAAATTCTTTGATTTTTATGATCATGATGGATCATTTGAAGTATTTTGATGATGGAAAAAGTTTTGTTTTGAAAAATTTGACCAAAAGTCAAAGTTTGACTTTTTGTGAGATGAAATTTCATCGGCGTTTACGAAATTGGTGATGAATTTTATGAACCTCTGTGATGTTTTGAATCCGATTAGGAAAGATGTTATATCTAAGATATAATGACCAATCTCTATCCAAAAAGTCAATTCTTGCTCAAAAATCGAGAGAATGCCTATGCGACCAAAACCTAATTGGTCGATCCTCGATTGATCTATGAGAAAATGGATATCGAGGATTGAAGGCGATGATTTGATCAAGATAGATCAAATGGAGTGAGAAAATCTCAAACCCTAATTGGTTAGCTCTTGAATCGGATGAAAATCAGTGAAACCCTAATTTTGACTGTGAATGCTATACAGATTAATCTTTGTTTGAGCTATTGGTTGTGCAACAATGCAAATGTAAGGTGGTATATTAGGTCAAAATTTGGGGTATAAGAATACCCCTATTTAAGTTTCTTTAACACGAAGATGAAGATGAATATCTTCGTTTTGATAGGTGTAAAGAGACTTAAATATCGAAATCATAAAATTTGGACCTAAGATACCAAAAATGCGGATGATGCAAAATGATTAAAAAGTTTTACCCTAAGGATATCAAAGAAATGATACATTGAAGGAAATTTGTGAATACGTCCTGTTGGGAAAGAATGATTCACAAAATACGTCAACATTTGTTTCGTTTTGGGAAACAAAAGATTACCTACATCGACCTTGTGACAATGTTTAAGGTAAGTGGAAATGATATTACCAATTATCGACTTTGTGATAGTTTATGGTAATGGGTTTTGAAGATGTTACCAATTATCGGTAGTGATAACTATAACAAGGTAAATCTTTGAAGTAGGTTCTTTGTGTACTCACTTTTGTGAATAACAGACGTTCTATCCGGGAATGAGCGGAAAGAAAAAGTTAATCAAGACATTGTTCTGATGAGATCATCTCGGTGGCGAATATGATAGAGAGAAGAAAATGCATTTCTCTGTTTGGGGACTTTGCGGGAAAAGGAAGACATATCCTTTCCGTTTGGGAATACTCGTTGAAACAAAGAAAAAGTATCTTTTACATTTGGAGATATTCTTTGGGATATGATATACTCGTATGAGTATATATATATTACCGATGATTTGAAGCAAACATTTTGAGAGATGCAAAAATGCAATGAATGATGCTATTATGTATGAATGTCATGAATGTTATATGCATGCTAACAATACTTGACAAAACACTTAAGGGATATTTGAGAAAAGAATGCGTCACGATTCGAACAAATACTTGGTGAAACTTGCAACAATGGTGAGATATTCACTAATGAAGAATTTGAGTTGCATGGTTTACACTTTCAGAAAGGTATTTCATTGGCAACTTGGTGGGGATTCTTTTTGGATAAGAATACCGTCCTTTGATGATTTCGATGAGGAGAAAAGGCTCATGTGATTGGCGACTCAGGGATCGAAACACTCTTGGAGAAAGCAGTTGAAGTTATTTCCGTGTTCATAGTTTCAAAGGAGAATTTTGCTTTTGTTTCAAAATTTTGAAGTAAAATTCATTTAAAACATTTTAGTTTCAAAAGTGATTTTCACAATAAAAGCGTTATTTTGCAAAACAAAATAAAGTAGGAATTGCAAACAAAAGGCACAAGGCTCAAATTTATTGAATAGAATGGTAATCACCAAGGCGTGATTCCATGAACTATTACAAAAGTTGGAAATGATAATTTATTAGGAAAAGGCTACATTGAAAGCAAATAACCACTACTATCCTAACAACTTTGAATTCAAGTGCTTGTTGCTTGAAGAGTTGATTGAAGATCCGTTGATGGAAGATTCTTCATATGGACAAAATCTGGTGACTGCGTTACTTTGTCGTTTTGTATCCTTGTTTTGCCTAGATCGCCTTTTCGGTTTTCGATCTATCGGGATAATTTCATTTATTGTCTCTAATTTTTGCACGGATCGCCTTTTGGTTTTCAATCCACCGCTCATTTTGCCTAAGCGCCCTTTTCGGGTTTTCGACTTACGTTCTTTTGTTTTTAGACAAAGTATTTTTTACTGCGTCGGCATTCACGGGATGGAGTTCATTGCCGTCCATGGTTGTGAGTCATGCTTACTTGAGAGCTTCTTTTGACGATGTATGGGCCTTCGTAATTAGGAGTCCATTTGCCCTAGAATCTTTGAAAAGACGAATCTTTTTAAGCAGTCGCCTTCTCGGAATTCACGGTCGGACCTTTTTGTCGAAAGCTTTTTTCATTCTTCTTTGATAGAGTTGTCCGTGACACAGAGCGGTCAGGCGCTTTTCTTCAATTAAGTTCAACTGGTCGTATCTGCTTTGACACCATTCAGCCTCAGATAACTTGGTTTCCATGAGAACTCTCATTGACGAGATCTCAACTTCTACGGGGAACACTGCTTCCATGCCGTATACTAGAGAAAAAGGAGTTGCCCCTGTTGAAGTGCGTACTGAAGTACGATACCCATGCGAGAAAATGGCGACATTTCGTGCCGGTCTTTGTAAGTGATGACCATTTTACGGACGATCTTTTGATGTTCTTGTTGGTGCTTCAGCGCCGTTCATCTTTGGCGGTAAGGAGCGAGTTATGATGCTCGATCTTGAATTCCTCACAGTTCTTTCATCATTTTGTTGTTCAAGTTTGATCCATTGTCGTAATGATCTTACTTGGAATTCCATATCGGCAAATGAGGTTGTTCTTGATGAACCTCACAACCACTTGTCTTGTGGCGTTGGCGTAAGATGCTTGACCCATTTGGTGAAGTAATCAATAGCCACCGAATGAAGCGATGTCCATTGGGCGCTTTTGGTTCAATCATTCCAATCATGTCAATGCCCACATGGAGAAGCGCCACGGAGAGGAAGAGCGTTGAGTAAGTCGGAGGCACATGGATCTTATCTGCGTAGATCGGCATTTGTGACATCTTTTGGCGTGTTTCAATCAGATTCCATCGTTATCAATAGTATCCTGCTCTCAAGATTTTCTAGACATTGCATGCCCATTTGAATGGGTTCAAAGGACCCTTCATGTACTTCATGGATGATCGTATACGCTTCTTGTGCATCGGCATCGGCGAGAACCATGTCGAAGTTTCTTTTGTATAGCACATCTTCATTGAGGAAGAAATTCTGAAAGCCTCCTTAGAGTTTTCTTATCCTTGTCGATGCCCAGTGGGTACTCGTGTTTGAAGGAAGCGTTTGATGTCGTGGAACCACGGCTTATCGTCGGCCTTACATTGCAAACACATATGCGGGTCTTTCAAGGCGTCTGATGCGAATTCTAGGCATATCATTCCAATCATTGACTTTGAACATGGAAGATAGATTAGCCAAGGCGTCTACCATCCGATTTTGATCTCGAGGGATATGATGCAGTTCAACTTTGTTGAAGAAAGCCAACAATCGTCTCGCATAATCTCTATAAGGAATTAGACCAAAATGATGAGTTTCATACTTGTCTTTGATTTGATTGATCACAATTTGAGTCTCCATATATATCAAGGATCTTGATCCTCAAGTCGATAGCTTCTTGATACCCATGATGCATGCTTCATATTACGCTATGTTGTTGGTGCAATCAAATAGCAACTGGCGGAAAGCAGGATATGAGAACCCTCGGGAGTGATGATGGTGCCCCAATTCCATTGCCAAAAACATTCTGCTCCATCGAAGACTAGGCCCCATCGGGATTACGGATCTGGTCCTTCTCCGTGTAGCGGTTCGTCACAATCTTTCATCTTTAAGTACATAACATCCTCGTCAGGAAATCAAATTTGAGAGATTGGGATTCATTGGTGGTGATAAGCCAAGTGATCGGCAAGAATGCTTCCTTTAACGCTTTACGGTAGCGGTATTGGATGTCATATTCGGATAGTAGCATTTGCCATCGGCGATTCTCCGGTTAAGGCGGCTTCTCAAATCGTACTTGATAGGATCCATTTTGGATATTAACCAAGTCGTGTGATTGATCATGTATTGGCGAAGGCGTTTTGAAGCCCATACCAAAGCGCAACATGTTTTCTCGAGCATGGAGTATGAGTTTCCGATCTGAATTTCTTACTCGGGTAGTAGATGGCATGCTCCTTCTTAGGTTTCGTCTTGTTGTCCAATCGACCATGGACTCTTCTAGTCTGATGGGTATATGATCAATGGTCTTCCTTGGAGGATCGGTATTAGTGGTTTTGGTATTCTTTGATCTTGTCGAATGCTTTTTGGCAATCGGTCCACACAACCTTTTGATCTTTGCGTAGAAGTTTGAATATCGGCCCACAGTGGCGATCATCGAGAGATAAATGGAGATGTAATTCAACCGTCAGAAATCCTCTTACTTGCTTTTAAAATGCGTGGCGTAGGCATTTCTGAATAGCCTTGACTTTGTCGGGTCGACTTCAATTCCTCTTTGGTGACGATGAAACCTAGGAGTTTTCTGATCTTACCCCAAAGGTACACTTGTTAGGATTCGGTGGCTGAAACTTCCTTAGTCGTTGAAACAACTTTAAGAGATAGTCTATATGTTCCTCTTGATTATCGGACTTTGCTATCATGTCGTCCACGTAGACCTCGATCTCTTTGTGCATCATATCATGAAAAGAGTAGTCATTGCCCTACGGTAAGTTCTTTGCATTCTTTAATCAAATGGCATTACCTTGTAGCAAAAAGTGCCCATGGCGTGATGAAGAGGTCTTCTCCATGTCTTTGGGAGCCATTACGATCGATTATAACCGGAGAAACCATCCATGAAGGAAAAGGCGTTGAATTTGGCGTGCTATCCACTAGCATGTCGATATGCGGAAGTGAAATCGTCTTTTGGACTAGCTTTGTTCGGATCCGGTAGTCAACACACATTCGACCTTTCCATCTTTTTGGATACGGTACTATGTTGGCTAGCCATTGAGGATACTCGAGTGACAAAGGAAACGGTCGAGCTACTTTTGAACTTCCTTTTGATTTTCTCGACCATTTCGGGATGAACTCTCCTCGATTTTTATGGCGGACATTACGGTTTTAACGGCAAGTGATGCTACTATCTTGGTATCAAACCGGCATGTCTGGTAGGACCAAGCAAACACATCAACATATTCTTTGAGAAGACTTATCGGTTTGCTTTTGACACTCTTTGTTGAGTGAAGCTCAATATTGACTTCTTTTATATCTTCCTCAGAACCCAAGTTGATTGCTTCTAGAGGTTCTTTGTGAGGCTGAATGATCCTTTCCTCGTGCTTTAGAAGTCTAGAAATTTCATCCGGGATCTCTTCTTCAACTTCTTCTTGACAACTTGAGGTTTCAAAGTTGAGAGGCGTGGAGTTCTTGCTTTCAATGGGTTTGTCCATTTGTTTAATCTGCATTTTTTATTTATGTTCGATTAAAAAAGTTTTTATCATCATTTTTTTTTAAAGTTAATGTGAAAGTGTTGCAGATTAATTTTTCATTATGATGATTTTTCTTTTTTTTTTTTTACTGTGTTTTTTAGGATTATCATTTCCAGAAAAGGGTAAAAATGAAAACAAACACAGAGAGTGGAAACAAAACAACGCATTTTATTTATGTTTCACAATATGAACAGGGCCCTAAAATACAAACTCATTTGTCTTGGGCAAGACAAAGAGAAATTATTTAAAAGCTAAACCCTATAAAACATCTCTTCGCTTTGGGCGGCGAGGTTCAAAACAAAAGCAAAGATAAACTACTTAGAGCTATGAACATTAGTCCTAAAAGGTTTCCAATAGTGATGAACTCCTTGGAAGTCGGTACTCGGGTAATTTTCCGCTTGGTTTAACCCTTGAGTAAACTTTGATTCTTTGGTGAGCGAGCTTTGAGGACTACGAGCGATGGCCTTTGCCTTTGTCTTGCTAAAGCGATCTTCTTGATTAACAGTTGGGAAGTATGAGAGATAGCCTTTGTACTTCTGTTGATCTTAGTGTTGAATCTTGGGGATGTTCCTTCCGGTCTTGAGTGAAGAGATTCGTTGTCGTGACACTTTCGCATCGTATCACAATCATACTCTTGATCTTGATGATCATGTTAATGTAGTGGTAACGAGGATCGGCTTGGTGAAATCCACAGGCGTGTTAAAGCAGAGATCTTCATTTGGGACCTCGATCATTGATTAGTTTGAGAAGGCAGTATTCCTCTTACGATTGACTAGGGTAGTCAAAGTCATCACCCCATCACGTGGGTTGGATATCTTCAATCCGGATTTTCGAGCTTTACGGCGAGTATTTCACCATGTAGTCGTATTTGCCACTTGGTTCTCCCAAGGTATCCCAAACTTCGGGGTGGTGGATTTTCATGTTCTTTGAGGGACATGTCTTTGAATTGATCGATCGGTGCATATGATTCCTCTTGAGATACATACTCGGGGCTATTCAAATAAGTGCTCCACTCTTGATTCGGATGGATCATCTTCATCCTCTTCAATGGTTACAACGTTAACTTCTTGTGGAGCAGGGTTTAAGAAACCTCCGCTATGAAATACTTCCTTGATCGGAAGTGCTTCATCTTTCTCTTGTTTTGTAGAATACGGTGTGAACCGAGTCAGGTTTTCATTTCATTCTTGCGGGTTTGATAACTTGTCCCCATCCTCAATTGCCATCTTTCACCATTTGTGCGCTTCTTTATACGAAGAGATAAATGATCTATTTTAGTAGATCCATCTTCTAGATTTTTGGGAGATCTGCTTCAATGTCATTAGCGATGATGAAGGAAAGCTGGATAGATGACTTACAAGCTTGCTTGTGATGGTCACCAACTTTCCATTTCTTGTGAATTTTAATTTCGATGGAGAGTAGAAGTTCTTGCCTGCATCGTGGTTCCAAGGTCTTCCTAGCAAGCAACTATCTCGGTGATGCGTCCATGACTTGGAGCGTAATTTTGAAAGTGTGAGGCCAATTGTCATTGGGAGATCAACTTCCCCGATAGCGACTTTCTTGATCCATCAGCTCTTACTATGATGTCGTTGAATTTCATTGGCGTTCCTTTGTAAGCTAAGCAGCGCGTCGTTTTGGCATTACGTTTAAAGGCGAACTGTATCCACCAATACATTGGATAGGAATCTAGCGGCAAATCATCGAGATGTGCAAGGCCAAGTTGTGATCTTTCCCTTCTTAGGAAGTTCTTCGTCACTAAAACTCAGTTGTTGTGGTGTTATGTTGGAGCGATCCTCTAAATTGATGCGTAGTCACATCGTGATCACATAAGCTGGTCTAATACTCTCATCAAAGCTTCTCGGTGAGCTTGAGTTAAGGAGTAAAGCAGTATTGAAATTTTTGAAGAGTGCATCAATTGGTCTCGACTCGATATTCGCTCTTCTTGATTAGTTTCAAGATCTCGTCAAAGTCGAGTTGATGTTGGTTCCATCGTAGAACCAATGTTTGTACTGGGTTAACAATGGGAATCGTTGCGAGGATTCTCGGAGGATATATTAACTTGGTTTTGTTTAACAACAGGAACTAAAGGCGATTTTGGTGGCAATGGGCGTGTACTCGTCCTTGGCGTTACTCGTCCGATTTCTGTTATATTGACATTAGTTAGAAGTGTAGGCATGGGTTTCTCCTTCCCATCCTCTATCAAGGTTGCATTGTCTTGGTAAGGAATTGCTCTAGTAGGCTATGCGAACAGGACCGGTGGGCAAATTACCAAAGGAGATGTTGGAATGTTGGAACCAGCATGCGCGATCTCCACATGCTCGGGTATGTTGAAACAAGGGATCTAGCGTTTACTTGGTTTTCGAGTTGATATACGAGACTAAAAGCTCATGCGGAAAATGCCCTACGGTATTTACGTCATGGTCATCTCGGTTTACGTAGATTTGTAAATCACCAATGTCTAACAAATCTTGAATATCTGCTCTTATGGTGGGACATCCATGGATATTCTTGGAGCAGATATAGCAAGCTGCATAATCATTCTTAGTGAAGGTGCTCATGGTCTTGTATGCTTCATGAAGATGCACCAAGTTTCCTTTGACTAAGTTTACATCGTGACAAGGTACTGTCGTATTCCTTAGCATTAGATTCGGTGAGTGTCCACTATGGTGGGAAGTGGATTGGCTTGCACATTCGGACTTGTATTTACGAAGGAAGAAGATTAGCCTTCACTAATCGTACTTACGCCTTGATGCTATGCAATGCTCATGGTCATGGCTGGTGCCCTTGGTGAAAAGGGCAAGACATGTCGACTTTGTACCACCATGGTAGTTTTCGGGGACGGAGGTGGTAACCTTGTTTGTATTAGATTCCTTTCTATCGGTCAGGGTAAAGTTACGTATGCGTCATGGGGATTGGGTCGGTGACCGAGGCGTCTGGTTTTGGTTGTGGCTACTGTTGGCTGTTGAGTTTGTTGATTTTGTTGAAATGCGGAGCAATTCACGGAGTTAATGTTGACGGTGGGCGCTATGGCTACTACATCGTTGTTGAATGACATTCTTGCGTGGTTTCCTCGGGATACCATTCCTACGTCATGTTCTTTTTCCTTGGGAAGCTGGTTCCAACTTTCTTGGTATTACTAGAAGATCCTACTTCCTTGGTTAGGCGTCTGTCAGAACCCCTTCTTCTAGTCGCATTCCCATGCTTACCATTTCGTTGAAGTCGGGCGCTAGCGATCATTCGCTCATAGTAGAATGAGTTTAGAGTATTCAAGAATACCTTAGTCATCTCTTTCTCTTCCAAGGCGGGTTGACTTGGGCGGCAATTTCCCTCCATCGTTGCATATTCCTTGAATGTCTCTCTTTCCTTTTGAGACATGGGCGGAGTTGATCCTATCGGGAGCCATATCAAGTTGAATTTGTATTCTGGCGAAGGCTTTACCTAAGTCGTTGAATGATTGGATATTCGTCTTTGTCTAAACCCATGTACCACTTGATGCGGCACGGTGAGACTATCACGGAAGTAATGAATTAACGGTGATGATCCTCATTGTGCGTAGACATTTTCCTAGCATACATTGTAAGATGACTACGAGGACAAGAATTCCCTTTGTACTTTTCAAAATCAGGATTTTGAATTTGTGATATTTTTACAGGAACTAAGCAGAGATCTGGCGCTTTTCCCAAACAATTCTTTCCCTTGAATCGTTTTATCTCAGCTGCATTTTGAGGAGTTGTTCTGGAGATTCTCCATTGAACCACGGCGTTCGTGCTATTTCTTGGAGTGTGATGAACTTCTTCGGTGGTAGTGTGCTCTGGTGAGTTCAACATGATCGGTTGAGAAACCGACATTGTTACTTGTGGAAAAGTTATTCCACGTTGTGGAGTGAGCGTAGCGTTTCTTTGCAAAGTAGGTATTTCAAGCGAGGTTGTTTGAGAAGTCGGTTGGCGAACTCAATGCCAGTTAAAGGCATTCCCATGGATAGCCCTACGGCATCTTTGAAAGGTGAACTCTTTGACGGTGGCTGGAGTAGTAGTATCCTCTGAGTTGCTATTTGGTTATATTTCGATCTTGCTTGTTGACTTTCTTGTTGTGTGGCGAGTTGACCAAAGATGTGAGTCTTTCCACTTCTTCTTGTAGCGTAGTTACCGTACTACGGAGTTCAATGTTTTCTTGCTCAAAATTCTCCATTACTTTTCTTCTTTTGATGCGGTGTCGTGCGTTCGAGTTGGTGCGGACGCGATCGAGAAACTCTAAGCGACGACTTGACAATTTTTCTATCTGGAAAATGATTCCATTGGGAATATTAGATTCTAGACAATAGACTTAAATGCAAAGTATGATGCATGAATATGATTGTAAAGAAAAGAAATTTCAAAGAATTTATGCTAAAAGAGATATTTCTGGCAAATATTTGGATGGAAAACACAAATTTTATTGATTAATGAAGGAAGATTACAACAATTGTTTTTTGTTGGAGCATTGCTCACACAAATGATACAATAAATGATAAAAATACAAACTAAATTAAACTAATTAAACATCTTAGTCGGATGGCGATCAAAACTTGATCGACTTGACGGATTTCCTTCCATAGTGAGCTTTTAGTTTGGCTTTCTCGGCTTTTAGCTTGCTAATGACTCTCTTCCACTCGTTGGGAGCGGGCTTGCTGATTGTCATTTCCTCGAGCTTTCTTTTCCTTTCCTTGACGTATTTCTGGATGGCGTTATCCTTCTGGCGAATCTTCTCATCTTTCTCCATGAGCCATTCATCACGGAAGTAGGCGTCTTTTCATGATCTTTGACTTGCTTCTTGAGCTTCTTATTCTCAAGGTTAGTCTTAAGGAATTTGCTTTCCAAAGCTTCTTTCTCAAACCTTATCTTGGTCAAGGCTTCTTGGTATTCTCCACGGCTTCAGCGGAAAATTTGTCGATTTGGGCGGTGAGAACATGGGATCCTCATAAGCGTAAGGCATTGAAATTCCTTCGCTCTTTTCTTTATCCAAAAGTGTAGGTTTCCATGGCTACACAATTCTTTGCCTTACCTTTTCCTTTCTTTCGGATGTGATGCCAAGCTTTGATCATCCTAGCCTTGATCCTTAGGAATCCTCTCCTTCATGATAAGTAGCTTTCTCTTGTAAGCGGGAGGTTTACGGAATTTGTATCCGGTGACGTTTTGCTAAGAATGGGTTGTAGTTGATTCCTCCTTCGTACCAATGAGAATGCGTTGGCAAATTCTCCACGACTCTCAATGATTTCCATCTCATTGTTTGCCAAGGTATACCAATGGATATCATCGTTTGTTAGAGACATGAGTCTTACGGACCAATGCCACTCGTCTTTGTTTTCGCGGAAGATAGGAGATTTAGGGAGGTGTGAGACAATCCATTTGAAAAGCAGTACACAACACACGATAGTTCCGTCTCCTTGGCGATTCCTATGATGAATAGAGGCGTCGTGTCACAGCGAGGTGGGAGCAGGATTTCCAATCGAGAAAGATCCTTATGGCGTTGATATCAACGAAATTTGGGACGTTGGGAAACAACACCAATCCATAGAGGAGTAAAGCTAAAATAGCTTCAAGGCTACCATACTACCGCGAGAGAATTTGAGAGCCTTCTCCATTAGGAACTTTGAAGTTAGTCCTAAGAGTTTTCCTCTGGTAGTTAGGTTTTGTCTATCTCGGGTTTCTTTAAATGAGTCATTGTTGCAATGACTTGTGACTTAGGAATGGCTTCAAACCATTGAAAGGCACTTTGTCGATCTTGAGATTCCTAGGATATCGCATACTCTTCCAAAGTAGGCATCAGCGATAATCGGGGAAAGTGAAGCGATGGCGGATCGTAGAATTAAGCGAAGGTTTTGAGAAGTCCTTCATCAACGTTAGCGTTCAAAAGAGTTAAAAAGAGTTCCATAGCGTTTTACGAAATCGAGGATCTTCTACCAAGGATGCTAACTCTTTCAACTTTCCTCGTCGAGAATCCTAAAATTGTATCTTTTGGTGAATCTTCCTCGACATCCATCACTCTAACCTAAAATATTTTACAAAGAAACATCTCTAAATTCTTTGGAAATGAGAGAAAATGAAGTTTTTGTTTTTGAATGAATGAATGAATGAATGCATGAATCGCAAACATGGTTAGTAGTTATACACGCAGCGTTGAAGTCACGAGCATGAAGCCAGCGATAAGAATCAGCGGGGTTAAGTTCTAAGGGCTTATTCATCGTGAATCGGGTTCTCGATATCTGAGCTCAACACTCCCCTTCAAAACATTATTGGATTTGTTGAATACTCGATGGTCCAATAATATTTTCAAGAGAAACTACTTTGATCGTAGTATCGCATGACAATTACTCTAGGTTTACACCGAATAATCTACACTACATCCTAATGGCGGGATGGTTTATGTGTTCTGATCCACTCGACTTCTTAAGTTCCTCGAATCTACGTCTTCGCAATTACTTGCTTAAACACAATACCCTCAAGACAACCTCCACTGCGGAAATATTAACCGAAAGCATTGAGCGCTCACGTATTAATACCTCCACCTAGATCTTAAAATGTTTCTTAAATCCGGGTTAGGATTTCTTTCCATCAAGTGAAATCGCGAAACAGACAATAAAAAAAGAGATATGTGCATAATATGAAAAGCTTATCCCTTTCTTTTCTTTTGAAAACAAAAAAGCTTGGTGCTCTCGGGCGAAGTAGCGTTTTCTTTTTGAAAAATCAAAGTTTGGTCTCCCAGTGTCGCCATTTTCTGTTCGCGTTAAAGGTGGCGCGAGGATGACGTGAGTTCGGATCTTACAGCATAGCGATTTAAATCTTTTGATTTGTTTATAAAGATGCCGCGAGCATCAAGCTTTATTATTTTCAACACAAGAAAGATGATTTAATGATTATGAAAAGGGAAAATGAAATACCCTCAATTGATATTGGTATGCGTAACGATTAGCGCAAACTAGACGTAACGCATTGGGAGATTCGAGTAAGGGGATTGGTATATAAGGGAATAGATGGAGCACCCTAAATATATGTAGTTATCTACTTTATATATGAATATGTTTGATATGTTGTGTGTTTTTAATTGCTATTTCTATGATTGGGAAAGTTTCTCCTTTGGATTTTAAAACGATGAGATTATGTGGGATTCTAGGTTTTGTTATTATTGTGCTCGCAAAGATCATGGATCTTACGCATACATATCCCTAGTGGGAATCGAGCATTTGTAGCTCGGATCTCTGAGGTTCTATGGTTTGTTTGGTGCGAGGAGATAGAAATTTGCTCGGCAAGGATGAGACCTTGTGCCTCGTATTCTCAAAGGATGTTGAGAAAGTCGAGCAATCGTAGTTTCCACTTATGCTAGTGGAAAGCAACGGGATGTTAGTTTAAGAGACAGACAAATGTCATCTTAATGAAAAATGTATGTAATCTATTTCATCACATACATTTTTGAAAAAAAGTTTGATTGATTAAAATCTTTCATCGTAAGTATTAGGTGTTTTGCTTGAGTGTACAAGCGTTACCACTTACATGTTTAAGAAAGATGTTTGAAAAAGATGTTTGAATCTTTTAACTGTAAGTATTGGGTGTTTTGCTTGAGTGTACAAGCGTTACCACTTACATGTTAAGAGATGTTTTTGTTTGAAAAGAGTTTTGAAAAAGTTTGAAAAGTTTTTGACTGTATGAGATGTGATAGATGAGATACTTTTTCCATAGAGATGATAGATGTCTAAATCTCGAGGAGAAATTGATTGGATTAAAGGGATGCTTTTAAGAAGCCCGTGGGTCCTTGTATTGCCAGAGGAGGCATTCGAGGGTCATCGAGGGTCCTTGTATGAAGCTCAAGAGGAAGCTATAGGGTATGGATGGCTTTGGCTTGAAAGGGTTTCAAGAAATCATCCTTTTCGAATAAGAGCAATTTCAGGAAATTTTACTCTATAGAATTTGAAAGTGATTTCAAGAAACCATCCTTCGGTGTTCTATCTTAGCGGGTGATTCTTTGTATTGGAAGCCCAGGAGGCTGTTAAGAGATTTCTGTCTCTTTCATTGTATGATGCCGAAGGCTAAACTCAATGAGGAGTTCTTTTGAGCGAAGCCCAGAGAGGTGACTCAGCGAAGTGTTGTCTTATATGAAGCCTAGCGGCTAACTCTGTGGGAGAGTTTCTTTGTACAAAGAGAAAGGCTAACCCATCTTGAGGATAAATTATCTTGTATGAAGCCCAAGGCTAAACTCAATGGTGATGAGTTGTCTTGTATGAAGCCAAGTGGAGGCTAAACTCAATGGTGATGAGTTGTCTTGTATAAGCCAGCGGAGGCTATATTGTGGGAACCTATTGATTAGTCTAATTGTTATGTTATTATTAGGCAGTTGTATAAGCAGTGTGTGTGTGATATGTATTCACGAGGAGTTTATGAAGGAAATATAAACAATGCATGATGTTTATTTACGATTTATGAAATATAAACAAGTGTACGTAAGCGAGCGTTTGAAAGCAGCGTAACTTGATTATTTACAAGTTTGAGCTGCGTACAAGAAATGAATATGTACGAGCGAGTTTTATATACAGACAAAGATGGATGTACATAGGAGGTTAGGACTTACACGTAAGGAGGCCCATTGATTTGAAAGCGTTTCACGGAATAATGCTCCTTTCAATACCAATGGTATTGATGTAAAATGTACAGATGAAAGAAATGATTGATCAAAGTTTATACGTAAAATGTATTTTCAAAGAAAAGTATCGTATTATGTACGGATAAAGATTTTGAAAAAAGTATACATGTTATGTACAGATAAAAAGTTTGTTTTAAAAAAAATGTTTGACAAAAGTTTGATATGTACAAGGAAAAATTATGTACATAAAAGAATGTTATGGGACTTACACCGTGATGGAGGCCCATTGGTTTAAAAGAAAATCTTGCTCAGGAGAAACCTTCCTTTAGAACCAATGGATTCGGCGTATAGACAAACGAATGAGAACAAATGAAAGAAATTTGTTTACGTTTGAATATTGACAAAGATGTTTTGAATATGTACAAATAAAGCTAAGTATGTACATAAAGGGTTGGGACTTACACCATAAGGGAGGCCCATGATCGATCGAGAAATTCGAGAAGAAACGAATCCAGTTTTATCGTTTTGAATTGGATCGATTATGGTAAAAGATGCAAGTTTTGATGAAAAAAGTTTGGAAGAATGATTTGAAAATGTTTTGAAAATGTTTTGAAATGTGAGGTTCATTTGTGAAAAGTTTTGAAAAAAATCGGAAGTCGAAAACTTGAAAAAATTCACCTTTTAAGGAGGTTTGAAAAAGTGTTCAGAACATCGTTTTGGCTCGATTAAAATTAATCGGATGAAAATATTTTGGATTTTTGACATAATCATAAAATATATATATTAAATGACAAGTGTGCAAAAAATCATCTCAAAATGAGAAGTTTTGATTGGTTAAAAAAATTGTTGAAGTTTGAAGAAAAAAATATGAAAATATTGAAGTTTTGTGAAAAAGGATGAAAAAATGGTCTTGCTGGGTTTTGAACCCATGACCTTTGGGTGTACCACGTGGCAGAAAGAACTAAGAGGCAAGCAGACAACCACTAGGCCAACGCGTTTGAATGTGTTAGTGGAAAATGACACGCGTTGATATCATGTTGGATTATTTGAATTTTCAAAATGAAGAACAATGAAGAACACGCGCGAACCTGGGTTTATAGTTTTTGATTTTCAGAAACTTTGATCCAAGCTATTTCCTTCGTTTCTTAATGAAATTCAACGTTGTAAACATCAAAGTTACTCGTTTTTTCCTCACGAACATGATGGCATATGTTAATTTCGTTTATTTTAAGCCTAACGTGTTTTGATTTCTGGAAAAACTAAGAACCCTAAAAACTGATTTTTCAAATTAAATGATGGATTGTTCATGATTGTTTGATTTTGTTGAGGGTTATCACTCGTTATTAGTGCAGAAAACAAATGGCCAAGAGCTTTTCTCAATTGAATCAAAGAATTATGAGAACCAAGTTCGTGTTCATACCTGGAAAAGTGAAGATCGAAATCGATGTTGGAGCACTTCCAGTTGTTGTTTCTTGATCTTTAGAGCACCAGCGGCATGTGAGGATGCTGTATGAATGGTCTGCACATCAGGAGCATGCTTGAATTTCTCTGACCAAGTCAACCTGCATAGAGCTCAAATGCAAACTGGAAATCGGGGTTAAAGTAGTTACAGCTTGCTGTTCTTGTTTTGGATCATGTCTATGAGGTTCATAGATGATGTTTGAGTGATCATAACACAGTTTAATCAAACCAAGCCATGGATTCGATTGCTTAGGCAGTTTTGCAAGCTTTGGAAAATTGAAAAGTGAAAACTGATTTTCTCTTGCTTTTAGTTTGATTTTAAGTTATGAACAAGTTACATGTTGGTACTGAAACATGTTAGACACCAAGATTTACCATGTTTTTTACTCAAACTAAAAAATGCTATGTTTCTCAACTTTGCACTAATTGCTTGATTTTCAAGAAAGTGAAAGAAAGCATGGATTTTGTGAAGTTTCTTGGTGTTCATTTAAGCTTGAATTGAGAGCTATTTATAGGCAAGAGCTCTGAAAAGGTTAGGCAAGGAAGTACATGCCATTTGGTGAATCAAAGCTTGCTTAAGGGGCAAGATTGTCCTTTGGCTTTTGAAAAGGAAGGTTCCCTTTTTTACCATGTGCAAAATTATTCAACTTGATCCAATCTCTCAATTATCACTTCTCACTGATGTTTATCAGTTTGATGAGTCATTTTGGCAAGGTGGCAAGTGGTTAAAATGAGAAAATCACAAAATGACCTATAATTGAAGTTTTGAACTTTGAAAAATCAAGTTTCATGGACCCTTTTGTTCCAATTTCAAAGACATAGCTAGCCTTCATGGATTTTGGAGTTCTTGGACATTTTGGAAATATTTTTCCATGATCTACAACTTTCATGTTTTGAGTTTTTTCAAATTCCAATTGGAACTAGGTGAAAAAATGGCTTGAAGTTTGGAAAAAATGTGAAATTTCAACACTTAGAAATTTTTCTAAGTTATAGAAATTTTGACTTTTGTTGACTTTTCAAATTCTTTGATTTTTATGATCATGATGGATCATTTGAAGTATTTTGATGATGGAAAAGTTTTGTTTTGAAAAATTTGACCAAAAGTCAAAGTTTGACTTTTTGCGGATGAAATTTCATCGGACGTTTACGAAATTGGTGATGAATTTTATGAACCCTGTGATGTTTGAATCCGAGAAATTAGGCAAGATATTATATCTAAGATATAATGACCAATCTCTATCAAAAAAGTCAATTCTTGCTCAAAAATCGAGAGAATGCCTATGCTCGACCAAAACCTAATTGGTCGATCCTCGATTGATCTATGAGAAAATGGATATCCGAGGATTGAAGGTGATGATTTGATCAAGATAGATCAAATGGAGTGAGAAAATCTCAAACCCTAATTGGTTAGCTCTTGAATCGGATGAAAATCATGAAACCCTAATTTTGACACATGAATGCTATACAGATTAATCTTTGTTTGAGCATTGGTTGTGCAACAATGCAAATGTAAGGTGGTATATTAGGTCAAAATTTGGGGTATACACTATCAAAACGAAGATATTCATCTTCATCTCTCGGAGTTAAAGAAACTTAAATAGGGGCATCTGTCAATTTTTGACCTAATATACCACCTTACATTTGCATCATTGCATAACTAGATTCGGATAGCATTAATCGGTATAGCATTCACAGTCGAAATTAGGGTTTCATCGATTTTCATCGATTCAGGTGGGGTTTGAGTTTTCTCACCTCATTTGATCTATCTTGATCAAATCATCGACCTCGATCATCGGATACCCATTTCTCTCACGGATCGATCGAGGATCGACCAATTAGGGTTTGATCGCATGGGTATTCTCGACTTTTGAGCAAGAAATGACTTTTGGATAGAGATTGGTCATTATATCTTAGATACAACATCTTGACCTAATTTCGGATTCAAACATCAAAAGGTCCTGACTTCATCGGTCGATTTACGAAATATCGATGAATTTTCATCGCGCGAAAGTCAAACTTTGACTTTTGGTCAATTTTCAAAACAAACTTTCAACATCAAAATACTTCAAATGATCCATCATGATCGAAAAAATCAAAGAATTGAAAAGTCAACAAAAGTCAAAGTTTTATACTTAGAAATTTTTCTAAGTGTTGAAATTCTTATTTTCAAACTTCATGCCATTTTCACCTAGTTCCATTTTTGGAAAAACTCAAAACAGTTGTAGCTTGTGAAACAAGCTTTCCAAAATGTCCAGAACTCTCAAATCCATGGGTCTAGCTACACTTTTGAAATTGAGCATAAGGCTCCATGAAACTTGATTTTCAAGATCACAACTTCAAATTATAGGTCATTTTGTGTTTTCTTCATCTAGAAGCAATCTAACCATGCCAAATGGTCATCAAACTGATAAATATCGTTAGAGGTAATAATTGAGAGGATTGAATCAAATTGTAAAATTGAGCACATGGTGAAAAAGTTTCCTTTTTGGCAGTGTCTTTCTTACCCTTAAGCTTTCTTTGAATCACCAATTGGCTTGTACTTGTTGCCTAACATTTCAAATTCTATTGCCTATAAATAGCTCACAAATTCAAGTTCAATTCACACAAAGCATCACAAATCCATGCTTTCCTTCCATTTCTCCAATTTCTCAAATCATAGTTCAATTTGCCAAACATTGCAATTTTTAAATTTAGCAAGAACTATGATAAACTTTGGTGTCTAATACATCTTATAATCAATATGGAACATGTTTGAGTCATAAAATCTACACAAGAATCACTGAAAATCAATTGCATTTTCCATTTTCAAACTTGTGCGCCTTATCAATCGAATTCATGGCTATTTGGATTACTTTGAGTTCGATCATCCTAACACGATCCATATACATCATAGAGGTGATTCGGATCAAGAACAACAACTGTAACACCTCTAACCACGATTTCGGTTTCTATTTCAAGCTTGTGCGGTGGACTTGAGTAGAGTAATCAAGCATGCTCATGAAGTGAGACCATCCTCATAGCTTCCTTATAGGCCGTTGAAGCTCACACAATCAAGAAATCCATTCTGGAAACACGTTTGTAGCTTCTTTGATTCTCACTTTCACAGGTATGAACACGAACTGTGATATCATAATTCCTTGCATCAATTGAAAAAAACTCACGGCCGTTCTCTTTCTGCACTCATCACGATCCTTAACCCTCAATAAAATCAAAGAATCATAAATTGTGCATAATTTAATTTGAATTCTTAGATTCTAGGGTTCTTCGTGTTCCCAGAAATCCAAACATGTTAGGCTAAATATAAATGAAATTAACAACCACCTTCGTGTTTGTGATAAAAAACCGATCAAGTTTGATTTTTATTTCATTAATTTTCATTGAGAAACAAAGATTTGAGCTTGAATCATGATTTCTGAAAATCAAACCACGAAGAACACAGTTCGCGCGTGTTCTTCATTTTCAAATATTTGAAATTTCCAATATCATGTCTACGCGTGTCATTGTCCACTAAACAACTCGGTAGCGTTTGGTCTAGTGGTTGTTTGCTTGCTCTTAAGGCTCTTTGCCACGTGTGTCACCCTTTGGTCATGGGTTCAACTCCCATCAGGACCATTTCTTTTTACAACCTTTCCATTTTTTCATGTTTTTTTACAAAACTTTCACAATTTTTTTGACCAATCAAAACTTCTCATTTTGAGATGATTTTCTAAACACTTGTCAATAAATACATCTATTTTATGATAGTGCAAAATTTTCAGAAAAACTTTCATCGATTAAATTTTAATCGGGAAAGCGACGTTACGAACACTTTTTCAAACCTCCTAAAGGTGAATTTTTCAAGTTTTCGACTTCCGATTTTTCAAAACTTCTTATACATGAACCTCACATTTCAAAACATTTTCAAATCATTTTTCAAAACTTTTTCATCAAAACTTACATCTTTTACCACGATCGATCCGATTTAAACGATAAAATCAAATTCGTCTTCTCTCGAATTTCTCGATCGATCATGGGCCACCCTTATGGTGTAAGTCCCAATCCTTTATGTACATACTTAGTTTTACTTGTACATACTCAAATCATCATTGTCAATATTCAAACATAAACAAATTTCTTTCGTTTGTTTATACACCGATGCCATTGGTATTGAAAGGAGCATTATTCCCTGTGAAACTGCTTTCAAACCAATGGGCCTCCTTACGGTGTAAGTCCCATAACATTATTTTATGTACATAATATTTCTTTGTACATATCAAACTTTCTTCAAAACACATACAATTTTCATCATACATATCTGAGATACTTTTTATACTCAATGCTGACAAACTTTGATCGTTTGTTTTTCCTTTCACTTGAGTATACACAAACCAACATCCTTTATGTACAAACAAAACATTCCTTGTACATATCAATTTCTTTTCATACAAACTTTTATCTGTACATAACACAGATACTCTCTTTTTGAAAATACTCAAATCTGGATAAACTTGATCATTTGTTTGTTTCATCATACACTTTACCTTGAATACCATTGGTATTGAAAGGAGCATTATTCCTGTGAAGCGCTTTCAAACCAATGGACCTCCCTTATGGTGTAAGTCCCAACCCTCCTATGTACATTCATCTTTTTCTGTACATAAAAACTCGTTCGTATACATATTCATTTCTTTGTACACATTCAAACTTGTAAACAATCAAGTTGCGCTCGTTTTAAGCGTTCGTTTCACGAGACACTTGTTTATATTTCCTTCATAAACTCCTGCAAATAAACATCATCGTTGTTTATATTTCCTTCATAAACTCTGTGAATACATATCACACACACACTTGTTTATACCATTGTCTAATTATAACATAACAATTAGACTAATCAATAGGTTCCCATAATATAGCCTCCACTTGGGCTTTATACAAGACAATCCATCCCGGCATGATTGACTTCCTCTTAGGCTTCATATAAGAAAACTCTCCCACGAGTTTAGCCTCCGCTTAGGCTTCATATAAGACACACTCCTGTTGAGTCGGCCTCCTCTTGGGCTTCGTTCAAAAGAACTCCTCATTGAGTTTAGCCTTCTCTTGGGCATCATACAATGAAAGAGGCAGAAATCTCTTAATGACCTCTATTGGGCTTCAATACAAAGAATCACCCGCTAAGAATAGAACCACGAAAGGATGGTTTCTCGGTGAAATCACTTTCAAAATCCCGAGTAAAATTTCCGGTGAAATTGCTCTTAATTCAAAAGGATGGTTTCTCGGTGAAATCCCTTTTAACACAAAAGCCATACCCTATAGCTTCCTCTTGAGCTTCATACAAGGACCCTCGATGACCCTCGATGACCCTCGGAATGCATCCTCTTGGGCTAACAATACAAGGACCCACGGGCTTCTTAAAAGTATCCCTTTAATCCAATCAATTTCTCCTCGAGATTTAGACATCTATCATCTCTATGGAAGAAGTATCTCATCTATCACATCACATCATCAAAAAACTTTTCAAAACTTTTCAAACTATTTTCAAACAAAACATCTCTTAATTGTAAGTGGTAGCGCTTGTACACTCAAGCAAAACACCCAATGCTTACAGTTAAAAGATTCAATCATCTTTTTCAAACATCTTTCTTAAACATGTAAGTGGTAACGCTTGTACACTCAAGCAAAACACCTAATACTTACGACGAAATATTTTTATCAATCAAACAACTTTTCAAAAATGTATGTGATGAAATAGATTAGATACATTTTTCATTAAGATGACATTTGTCGTTACTAACATCCGTTGCTTTCCACTAGCATAAGTGGGAACTACGATTGCTCGACTTTCTCAACATCCTTTTGAGAATACGTGAGGCACAAGGTCTCATCCTTGCCGAGCAAATTTCTTTCTCCCTCGGACCAAACAAACCATAGAACCACAGATCCGAGCTACAAATGCTCGATTCCCACTAGGAGATATGTGAAGATTCACGGATCTTTGCGAGCACAATAATAACAAACACTAGAATCCCACATAATCTACTGTTTCTTAAAATCCCAAAGGAGAAACTTTCCCAATCATAGAAATAGCAATTAAAACACACAAACATATCAAACATATTCATATATAAAGCTGTAGATAACTACATATATTTAGGGTGCTCCATCTATTCCTTTATATAACAATCCCCCCTCGAATCTCCCGATGCGTTGCGTCTAGTTTGCTAGTCGTTACCAATATCAATTGAGGGTATTTGCTTTCCCCTTTTTCATAATCATTAAATCATCTTTCTTGTGTTGAAAATAATAAAGCTTGATGCTCGCGGCATCTTTATAAACAAATCAAAAGATTAAATCGTTTCGAGCCAGAAGATCTGAATTCACGTTCGCATCCTCTAGCGCGTCACCTTTTAGCGCGAACACACTTGAACTATCCATTTATAGACATAGAGAGCCAAACCTCTATATTGGATAACTCATAACACAAGACATAATTTATGTTCATAACTCAAAAACAAGACATATAACAAAAATACTTGCAGAAAATGCAAGAACCAACATACTCAAAATAAGACATCCTATTCAACATCTTTTAAAAAAAAAAGCTGCAAAGATTGACCTCATACTTAACAGCGCCTGAACACTACCCTTTTTCCCTATGTTTGCCACAAGTTGACAAACATAACCTTCACAAACTCTAAACTTACCCATATCCGAACGAAGGAAATGAGAGAAAAACAAACAAAGACACAAAAAAGAGTGAAAGAAAAAACAAAAAGAAACTCTATATACCTGAGCAACCATGCTGATTAATTCCTCCTTCTGGAAATTACATTTATTAGTAGTTGATGATACTAGTAAAGTCTTCAAACTAGAAAGTAGTTATGCATTTCTAGAGCATACTACTCTAAACAAACATAGAATCTTCTTATTTTAAACAAAATGTAGAACTACCACTTTTGAATGAGGTGATAGAATATCAAGATCCATAGTCCCAAGTCTCTTCCAAAGACTATCATCAACAATGATGTTGCAACATCATTTGGGACACCATCAACTTTACTATAGAACCTATCAACTTTGGTTATGAGATTATAATAAAACTGCATCTTCAAGATTTCAGGAAACTTTAACATATAGCAGTATACACTCCCCATCACATCTGCTAACGAACAATTTCTCCCCCTCAAAAGCAGCTTGACATACATATCAACATCAGAAAGAATAGATGTTTATATATATAAGTGAGGGCACAACTGCAGAGAGCTGCTCAAGCGCTTTGGAATGAATGACTCAAAGTCCATTAACATCGCCATGCCTACTAACGGGAACTTGGATAAAGATGAACATGGTAAGCGTGTAGATGTCAAGAAGTATAGAGGTATGATTGGATCCCTTTTGTATCTTACTGCATCTAGGCCTGACATCATGTTTAGTGTTTGTATGTTTGCACGATATCAATCGAATCCCAAGGAATCACACTTGAAAGCTGTCAAGCGTATACTTAGATACCTTCATGGAACATCTAAGTATGGGCTTTGGTATTCCAAGGGAAGCGATGGTAGCTTAGTAGGTTACTCCGATTATGATTTTGCAGGCTGCAAATCAAATAGGAAAAGCACTATTGGCACATGTCACTTATTTTTAAACTCCTTAGTGAGTTGGCATAGCAAAAAATAGGTTTCTGTTGCATTGTCAACTCCTGAGGCTGAATACGTTGCAGGCCGTAGTTGTTGCGCCCAGATTTTGTGGCTAAAGCAACAATTGCAAGATTTCGATATTCAACTAAAATGTATTCCAATAAAATTTGATAATACTAGTGCCATCAACCTCACTAATTATCCTGTTTTACATTCACGAACTAAACACATAGAGATTAGGCATCACTTTCTTCGCGATCATGTTGAAAAAGAAGACGTTGTGTTTGAGCATGTTGATACTAAAAATCAACTTGCTGATATTTTCAATAAACCATTAGCAACAGAGCCTTTTTCAATATTCTTCGTGAGCTAGGGATCTTGGATCTTTCTCACTTGATGTCTTAAGTATGCATGTACCATATATATATATATATATATATATATATATATATATATATATATATATATATATATATATATATATATATATATATATATATATCACCATGTTATTGAGATGTATTCTAGTTTCTGTACGTGCGTATTAAATGTTAATCAACTAAGGTAATATTGTTCCTCTCCATACCTCATTAAAATTCATTGATTTTATGTATGTGTAATATGTTCCTTAAATATCGTTTATATGTTTCTCTTTACATAAATTATTTGAGCATTCTCATTAGCCATGTGCATTGCACTACCATTCTGCATAATCATCCCTAAAATAACTCATTTTTACAAACATACATTTACTGATGGGTCCCCTATCTCACTATCCATAAAAACCTGTTAAAGATTTATTTTTATTAGGTTTAGGTCGATGCATAACACCATGAATTGATGCAAATTAAACTTCGGTCGATACATAAATCGCATGAGTCGATCTTTAACTTTGATATTTCCTATTTTTCAAAATTCTTTCAGTATGTATCGATACTGGCGTGTTTTGTATCGACTCATGTAACTTTCAGAATAAATTTTTATTTTTGGATCGATTCATAATCCTTTGCATTGACACATTACTCTTTTTGGGTCAACCCATCATCCCATTTAGAAATCTATGCATTCTCAAAGCATTCTCATATCATCTCATTGCATGATCATTTTATTAGTTTCTATGTAATTCTATTTAAACAATTGTACACTTTTGGTACCGCTTATGTAATATTTACCTATTTCTCAGTTAAGTGTTTATTCTTATTTACTTGCTTTTGCCAATGTTTGACACTCTTTGTGAGTGAAAGCATGTGATTGCCAAAACCTCTCACTCTTTGTGAATGAAAACTTTTTAATCAATACTGTTGTGTATGCCATCTTATTTACCTCTTAAACTACAATTAGATACTTAAATACTGTCTTTTTCCTCTTTTTGATGTTGACAAAGGGGGAGAAAAGGCAGATGTTAAAAAGGAAACTTGTCAGTACATCCATGTAAAAACTCAGGGGGAGTGTTTGTACAACCATGCATAAACTCAGGAGGAGTGTTTCATCATTCACCAATGATCAATTATCACACATCTTGCAAGAATTAGCCATCATCAAAAAGGGGGAGTTTATGAGCAACCCTTTACTACGGATAGTTTTGTATGATAACAAATATATGTGTTTAATTGTATAATTAGGTTTGAAATATATGTGTGTGCTTGTCATGACATAATTGTAACATGTTTAAAATTGGTCAAAGTATGTTCTCACTCATGTACAAACCTCTTAGGTCGATCCAAAAAGACATGCATCTATACATATAACTAACTAATCTCACAAAAATAATTTTCCTTCAGTATGAGTCAACTCAGACGAGATTTGTATCGATTCATGTTAGTTTGATGCCTCTAAAAATTAACCTTTGCATCGACACATATTATTATGGATCGATTCATATAAACATCAAGAATTAGGATTCACCTCTGTTTGTTATTTGCATCAATACAAAATCTTTGGCATCAATTGAAATCAGTTCTTTTATTTTGGTAAATAAATCTCATATAGTATGCATCGACACATACGTGTTTTGGATCGACTCATACAAGAACTGAGGTTCTGGATTCTTGCATGTTCTAAATCTTGCATCAATACATAAGTGTTTGCATTGATACATTTCTTACTCGTATTGACTCATCCGTGCCATGCATCGACTCATGTTAAATTTAATTCTTTGGAAGCAGTTTAATTATAGTATGCATTGATACACAATCCCTTGTATCGACTCATACTTAACTTAACTCTCTGGAAGCAATTTTAGTACAGTATGCATCGACACAAAATCACTTGTATCAATATATTCATTGACTTGGGTCGACTCATACGAAACTTGTATCGGCTCTTAAATCTGTTTTTCTTCTAACATTTTTTTGTTTCCATATATAAGCAAAGTTTGGAAATTTAGTTTAAAGGGTGTCACAAATACAATTGGTGAGCATCCATTTTTCTGGGCATTAGAAACCTGAAAGATACTTATATCTTCATCATCTTCTCAATCTCTTTGGTTCAATAACATTGACACATAATCATCATTTCTTATTAGATCAAGGGATCAAAGAGATAACATTCAGTGGTACGATCGATGATCTAGATGAATTGAAGATTCAGAAGGGGGTTTCGAGGAAAAACCAGAAGGTTTGTCCAGCAAGAACGGACGTGTTCTTGTGGGTTTGTTAGTCACTATTACACATAGCAGATTCAACCGTAGCATAGGGTTTGGAGATCGGGATGATTTCGCAAATAGGTCATGGAAGCAATGAATTGTATGTGAATCTTGCAGGTGTATTCTTGATCAGCTCATATGAAGAGAAGGTTCATACAAGAAGAAGAAGATCTGAGTGATTAGTTTTCTGTCTTTGTATCACAACCTTGTAAACAATATTTCAGCATATTGATATAGAAAATTATCAATTCTGATTTGGAAATTGAGAGGGAGACGTACCCACATGCGAGAAAGATAGTGGGGAACTTCCTACCCCGCCTCACGATATTCTCTCTCTCTCTCTCTCTCTACTTTTACAACACGTTTGTGATTCAATTGGTGTGGAACTTTTCACGTTCATTAATACACGACTGGAAGAAACTTTTTATCAAAACTCCATTGCCATTGATCATTGAACAAGCATACTCCAACTGTTTGACAAAAGTTCTAGCTTGATTTTATTCATTGGAAATAGTGTTATAATGATAAGTGCATTGATTCAATATAAATTCTGTGTTAATTCATCTTAATCATCTCAATTAAACTCCAGCAAACTATCACATGTACGGTTTTCTAGTAGCCGGTTCATAATAGATGGAAGTCAATGTGTGTCTATTTCTTAATTTTCTGTGATAATAAAAGAGGTGATCTATTCACCCCCCCTCTCGATCATTTTCCACACCATCTAACACTTGTATTACGAACCTCTAATGATTCTTGTAATTTTTAAAGTGTTATCTAAAATAGGCTCTTAAATTCTTCAATACCGACAAATATGTGATCAAATTGGGTGTTAAGGCTATAAAAAATTTCTAAGCATTTTGCTGTTAAGTGATATTTTCACTATATAACTTCATTTGATTGGTCAACAACATCAATATTATTAGAAATATACAACCATTTCACCACCATTCATTTTAATATTATCATATAGCTTCCTTATGGAATGTAACATTTCCTTCTTCAATTTCTCATTGTTAGAACATAGTTTGGTTCTACACCTATCTTAGAAGTTTTTTGATGATAACAAGTACTGTTGATGACAATTATGTTCTGACCCTAATAAATAAATATTTTATATGAAACATTTTTGTCTCCTAATTTTGTTTAATAAAGTATGCAGATGAAGTTCTAACCTTGAAATGAAAAGAAGAACAAGTTATGGTTCTGATAGTAGAGGAAGATTCTGATCTATACAGAAGTTCTGATACAATGGATATATGTCAGAAGATTTTGAATCAATATAGAAGTTCTGATACAATGGATATAGAAGTTCTGATACAATGGATATATATTAAGATTCTGATGTATACAGAAGTTCTGATGCAATGGATATGTTGGAAGATTCACGTTATAAGAGAAGTTCTGATGAACTTCTAAAAGTACCAAAGGCTGCACCAAACTCTGTTTAACATCTTCTCAGTTGATCTAAAAACTTTAAAGCTCTGCTACATCATCTTTTGATTAAGACGTCAAGGATTCAAGTCAAACTTCTGAAAGCACCATGATGCTCTACAAACTCTGATACCTATGTTCTAGTTGCTTTGTTCTGATACGTTGCTATTTATTACATAAATATTTGAAGCAGCAGTTGAATTCCAACAGGATTTCGTTTTTATGGAAAGAAAAATTAAGTCCAAATATCATCATTCCATATATAGATTATATGTCTCCAATGGATAAGTTCTCTTGACGCCTATATAAAGATCCATCCATGAAGAGAATAAAGACAACAACTTCCGCGCATACAACAAAAAGAAAAAATCTGAAAAGAAATCACTCATACTCTCTAGTTCATAAGTGCTTGAAATATTGTGTAAAAATCACAGTTGTGATATAGCTGTTTAGAAGCATCGTAAAACACATAGTTTTGTAATTGATTGTAAATTTAAAATTCCTTGAGAAACCAAGTTATGGTTGATCTTGAGAAGACTAAGACAGTTGTCATAGTGATTTGTAATCAAGTTCTGATTAGTGAATAAAGACCTCGTTGAGAGAGGCAAATCACCTTGACAGGTGGACTGGAGTAGTTTGAGTTCAAATGAACCAGGATAAAAATAACTGTGTCAAAATCATTTTAATTTAAAAACCCCAATTCAAACCCCCCTTTCTTGTGTTTTTCAACCTTCAATTGGTATCAGAGCGCATGGTTCTGGGTGCTAACACTTAACCGTGTCAGATAAAAGATCCAGCTTGAAAAACACTATGGTAGAACATGTTTAGAACAACAATGACTACTATGATGACAGAGACAGAATCAGTGGCAGACCCCCAATGTTTGATGGAGAAAACTTTGATTATGGGAAGGACAAAATTGAAAGTTTCTTTCTGGCTCATGACGCTGACCTCTGGGACATGGTAACAGATGGCTATACTCATCTTGTTGACGCAAGTGGTCAGAAGATTGAAAGGAAGAAAATGTCAGATCAGCAGGAGAAGAAATTCAAAAATAACCAAAGAGCCAAAACCATCCTTCTAAGTATTATCTCATACACAGAGTATGAGAAGATCACAAACAGAGACTCAGCTAAGAACATCTTTGATTCCTTAAGAATGACACATGGAGGCAACACACAGGTCAAAGAAAAAAAATCCCTTGCTCTCATTCAGAAGTACGAAGAATTCAAAATGGAAGAAGATGAAAATGTTGAAGCCATGTTCTCAAGGTTTCAAATTCTGGTAGCTGGTTTAAAAGTTCTGAATAAAGGATACTCTATTGTTGATCATGTAAAGAAATTCATCAGAAGTCTTCCCAAGAAATGGAGACCGATGGTGACAGCTCTCAAGATTAAAAAAGATCTGAACAAAATCTCTCTGGAAGAACTCATCGGCTCATTAAGAAGTCACGAGATATAATTAGAAGAAGATGAGCCCTAGAAGAAAGGTAAGTCTATTTATCTTAAACCTAACAAAAAATATGATTCTAAAGCTTTTCAAGAATAAGAAGAAAACTCTGGAGGATCATCATCAGAAGAAGATGAGCTATCTCTGATCTCCAGAAGAGTTCAACAACTCTAGAAGAATAGACATATGAAGTTCAAAAATCCCAGAAGATCTAGCAACTTCTCTGATCCATCCTCTGGACACAAAAAGTTAAGAAGTAAAGAAGTTGTCTACTACGAATGTAACGAACCTGGTCACTATAAATGTGATTGTCCTAAACTTCAGAAAGAGAAGCCAAAGAATAGGTTTAACAAAGAAAAGAAGAAAAGTCTTATGGCAACATGGGATGATTCAGATTCTTTTGAAGCTTCGTCAGACTCAAAATATGAAAGAACCAACATAGATTTAATAGCTGATAAGTTCCAAAATTTAGTTATTTTGTATATATGTTTCGTGGCACTTATCGGTTCTTTTGTTGATATTCTTCGAATAAATCCCCCGCTTTTGGTATAAATGTGTACATAATAGAATAATTGACTTTTTGTGTAAATATTGTATCATTTGATAGTTTCTCATCTCTTTTATAGGTATTCATTCATAATTGGAACATTGAGTAATAAAGTGTCGAAGACACGGCTTCAAACGCGCGATTTGAGCAACTCATCAACGAATAAAGCTCAAAATCAAAGAATAAAAATCATCAATTTGATTGATATTTTGTCATGGTTAGATAGGAAATTTAATAAGCTTTCCAACACATCAAACCGGGCGCAATTCCAAGTTACGGTTCTCAAGATATGGCAAAAACAAGATGCTGATTTTTTTTCGGAACATCACAGACCGCGCTTAGCGCGCCCTGCGATATCAGAATTCTTTAAAAAGGGCTAAAAACACCTTTTTAGGTTATGGGTTGGGTATTTTTGAGTCCCAACACCATCAACATCATTTTTTGATAGATTTGCTTGGAAAACAACATTGGAGCTTGCATTTGGATGATCCGGAGTCGAATCCCTCGTCGATTGGTGTTACAAACCAAGAAATGTTTGGTTCCTCTTCTTCTCTTCTCTTTGTAATCTCTTTTGTTGGGTTTTGTATGTATATCTACTCATAACTCATGTATATTTGTCGCCTTTGACGTTGTATAAAGCTTGCTTTATGAATCTGTGTTGGTGATTGTCTTAGGTTTTTACTCTATGTTAAGGATTTGAGCTTTACTAGAGATAGATTGCTTAGATTCTTTTCTAGGATGATCATCTGTTAGTTTCTGAATGCTTGAAATGGGTTTAGAGCTGACATTCACTATAGAGTATCTGAACTTAATGCCTCTGTGTTGGTGAAGTATGCCAAAGATGGGTATGGAGATGACCTAGTTGACTTCTGTGTTGTTGAGATAGGCCAGAAATGGATATTGAGATGATTCGGGAGGATTCTCAATTTGGGGTTAGAAATAGCTTATATTGTGAGAGGTATGTGATGACACGGACGAGTATCGTAGGTCGAGTATAACTGGGTGGTAGATTTAAGTGTGTGACGGGTAGTTTACATTCGTTCCGGACAAGTTGCTTATCCTTTATACTTTCTGTTCATTTACTTTTTGTCTTATATTTTCATTTCTTTTAATCTCAAACTCATTAACGGTAGAATTATCGAACGACGAATCAATAACCAATCTCTATGGACACGATACGATATAACCTAACCGGTATATATCACCCGGTAAAAATAATATCAACTCTTTGCTTGTCGCTTTACCGCAGCAACAATAGCCAACATAGATGACATCTCAGAATCCTCTGAATCTGATTCTGATACTGAAGAGGTATTTCCAAATTTTGATGTTAATTTTTCTAAGGCTGAATTAGTAGAAAGCTTATCTGAAATACTTGAAAACTATCAGAAGCTTCAAATCAAATACAAGAATCTGAAATGGAATCTTGTATCTAATTCTGAAGATACTAAGAAACTTGAAACATAAAATTCTGAGCTTAAGGAAATCATTTCAGAACTAAAAACTGAAAACTCTGTTTTTAAAGAAAATCTACAAAAAGCTGAAGAAAAATCTGTTTCAGAAGTTCTGAGTAATATTGATAATATTGTGAAAGAATATGATATTGGTTTTCAAGAGTTTCTTGATAAAAGCATAGGCAGAAGCAAAATGGCTTCAATGATCAATAAAGTCAGTAGAAATAGAAGAAAAGGTTTAGGATATGTGCCTCCTAAAGATGAGAAACCATATTCTGAAGTAGATGATATGGTCATTGAATACACACCTATGAAATCTCACTTCACTTATGGTCACTCACATGACATAAAATATACTAGTGAATCATATTATGCAAAATCTTATGGTAAACCTAAGTTCAAACAGAACTTCAGAAAATCTAACCAAAAAGGACCCAAAAAGATATGAGTACCTAAGGACAAAATAATATATGTTGCAGATGTCTTTGACAACAAAGTTGAAACACCAGTCTTGGTACCTGGACTCTGGATGCTCTCAACACATGATGGGAAGAAAGCATATGTTCCAAAGTCTGGAACTTAAAGCTGGAGGTTACATAGGTTTCAGAGGCAACCAAAAGGGTAAAATCATTGGCTCTGGACTATAGGTAATAGTTCTTTACCCTCTATTACAAATGTTCTATTAGTAGATGGATTAATGCATAATATGTTATCCATAAGTCAATTAAGTGATAACAGTTATGATATTATCTTTAATCAAATGTCTTGTAAAGCTTTTAGTCAAAAAGATGGAACAATCCTCTTTAATGGTAAAAGGAAAAACAACATTTATAAAGTCAAACTTTCTGAACTTAAAAGTCAGAATGTTAAATGTCTTATGTTAGTGAACAATGAGCAATGGGCATGGCATAGACGATTGAGACATGTTAGTATGAGAATAGTATCTCAAATTAACAAACTCAATCTAGTCAGAGGAGTTCCTAATTTGAAGTTCAGCTCAGATACTCTGTGTAAAGCATGTCAAAAAGGCAAATTTTCAAAACCTCCTTTTAAATAAAAAAAATGTTATTTCTACCTCTAGGCCATTAGAACTTCTGCATATTGACCTGTTTGGACCAGTGAAAACTGCATCCATCAGTGGCAAGAAGTATGGGTTGGTGATCGTAGACGACTATAGCAGATGGACATGGGTAAAGTTTTTAAGACACAAGGATGTGTCACATTCTGTGTTTGCTAACTTCTGTAATGTTATACAAAATGAAAAAGAGTTTAGAATAGTAAGAGTCAGAAGTGACCATGGTGGTGAATTTGAAAACAAAGACTTTGAAAAACTTTTCAATAAAAATGGTATTTCTCATGATTTTTCTTGTCCTAGAACTCCACAACAAAATGGAGTTGTAGAACGTAAAAACGGAACTTTACAAGAAATGGCTAGAACCATGATAAATGAGACTAACATTGCTAAACATTTTTGGGCAGAAGCAGTGAACACAACGTGTTATATCCAGAATAGAATATCTATAAGACCTATTTTGGAAAAGACTCCTTATGAAGTGTGGAAGAACAGAAAGCCCAACATTTCTTATTTCCATCCTTTTGGATGTACTTGTTTTATTCTGAATACCAAAGATCATCTGAATAAATTTGATTCTAAGGCACAAAATTGTTTAATGTTAGGATATTCTAAATGCTCAAAAGGCTACAGAGTATATAACACTGAAACACGTATTGTAGAAGAATCTATTAATATCATATTTGATGATAAGCTTGGCCCTCAAAAGTCAAAGCAAAAAGATTCTCTTGTAGATATAGAAGTTCAATTTATAGGATCAGAAGATAGTCCTGATAGAAGTTCTGAAGAAGCCACCAAAGACAGAACTTTTGAAGAACCCATCCAGAAAAAGCCATCCAAAAGCAGCTTATCTCATCCTGAAGAAATGATTTTGGGAAAGAAAGATGATCCAATCAGAACCAGATCTACATTCGGAAATTTTGAAGAATCTCTCATGGGTCTTGTGTCCTTGATTGAAACAACTTTTGCAGATGAAGCTCTTCAAGATAATAATTAGATCATTGCAATGCAAGAAGAACTAAATCAATTCACCAGAAATGACGTATGGGATCTTGTGCCCAAACCAAAAGGTTTCAGCATTATTGCAACCAAGTGGGTCTTCAGAAACAAGCTTAGTTAACAAGGAGAAGTAGTTAGAAACAAAGCTAGACTGGTAGCACAAGGTTATAGTCGCCAAGTTAGAATCCATCAGACTTTTGATTTCATATGCTGTTAATCACAATATCACACTTTATTAGATGGATGTAAAAATTGCATTTCTAAATGGTTATATTGATGAAGAAGTATATGTCCATCAACCCCTTGGCTTTGAAAACTCAAAACATCCAGAATTTGTTTATAAGCTCAAAAAATCTTTATATGGTCTTAAACAAGCTCCCGGAGCTTGGTATGAAAGACTAAGTAATTTTCTATTAGAAAAATATTTTACCAGAGGGAAAGTGGACACAACCTTATTTTGTAAGACATTTAAAAATGATATTCTGATATGTCAAATTTATGTTGATGACATAATTTTTGGTTCTACTAAATCCTCCATTGGAAGAGAATTTGCTAAGTCTATGTAGGCAGAGTTTGAAATGAGTCTCATGGGCGAACTCAAACTCTTTTTGGGAATTCAAATAAATTAGACCTCAGAAGAAACTTACATACATCAGAGTAAGTATGTTAACTAACTTCTGAAGAAATTTGACATGTCAGATAGCAAACCTGCTAAAACCCCTATGCATCCCACATGTATCTTGGAGAAGGAAAAGGTAAGTAAGAAAGTAGATCAGAAGATCTACAGAGGTATGAGTGGCTCTCTCTTATATTTAACTGCTTCAAGATCTGAAAGGTACTACTAATCTTGATCGTGTTACAAAAAATCCAGAGAATACAAACTTGTAGGATACTGTGATGCTGACTTTCCTGGAGACAGAATAGAAAGGAAAAGCACTTCTAAAAGTTTCCAGTTTATGGGAGAAAATATGATATCTTGGTCCAGTAAAAGACAATCCACTATTGCACTATCAACTGCAGAAGCAAAATATATAATTGCAGCTAGATGCAGTACTCAGATGCTTTGGATGAAAAGTCAGCTTGAGGACTTTTAAATATTTGAGAGTAACATTCCTATCCTCTGTGATAACACTTCTGCTATTTACTTATCTAAACATCCTATTTTACATTCTAGAGCTAAGCACGTAGAAATTAAACATCATTTCATTAGGGACTATATTCATAAGGGGATTATTTCCTTAAAATATATTGATACAAACCATCAATAGGTTGATATATTTACAAAACTCCTTGCTGAAGATATGTTCAATTTCATTCTAAAACATCTCAGTATGAAATTATCCCCAGAATGAAAAACTTAATTTTATATGTTCAACTCTTAGAATTTTTTTTGTGAACTTCTGATCAATTATCCTTCAGAAATGAGAAGGGTAAATGAATCAGAATCTATCAGAAGATTTGAAAGATGAGATAAAAGCATGCAGTTCACCAGAACAACACCTGTCAATCTTGGTCGTTAAAGTCACTCTCAGAAAATGAACACATGTTCAAACTCTGATAGAGTGAAATGCTTGAGTTGCTACATTGAGACGCTGGTCACATTGGTAACTGTTCAATATATTTTCACGCCATCTCTCTTGTCAGAAATCACTATGTTTCTTAATCATCATTGTTTTTCTTTGCACTAAACCAAATTAATTGCATGCTTTCAAGAAATTTTTTTACTCAACCTTCAAAACCATAATTTTCAAATCATTTGCACGCCTCTCTCTCTCTCTCTTGAAAAACCTTTATTTTTCAAATTTTCTCATCTTCTATTCTCGTTCAGCAAATTTTCATTTTATGCACATTTCCTTATGTACTCTGCCTTGCTCCCTTCATACAATTATCTTCTATTTTTCAACTTTTAATTAGCTTTCAACCTTCAATTATCTTTTGTTTTGCCCTATTACTTTTATATTCTTTTCTTTTTGATTTATGACAAAAAGGGGGAGAACGTAAGATATTTTGAACATCATAGTTACTGACAGACTAAGTCTCGAACATTCTGATATCATCTTTGATTTCATTTCTTTCTAAAGCTTAAAACAGGAAATATTAATTCTGGAAATCAACTTGGAACCTTCATCATACTTTGGACAAAACTCTTCAAGGAATTACAATGTTCTCTAAATTTATATGAATATTAAATTCAGGGGGAGACCTCTCTTTGTCAAAATATTTATGATTTGTCATCAACAAAAAGGGGGAGATTGTTAGAACATAGTTTAGTTCTACACATATCTTAGAAGTTTTGATGATAACAAGTTGTAACACGGTGGGAGAAATGACTTTGAATTGTTTTGCGTTTGATTGCAAATGTTGCGGATAACAAGAGTCTCCACCGACTTTTCTTTTATCCAATTAAGGGAAGGCGAAAAGAACAGGAAAAGACCTTCATTAGATTCTGAGTAAAGGAGTTGGTTATGAAAAGGGAAGGTATTAGCACCCTTTCCATCCGTAGTTGTCTACGGGCTCTTGATTGCTTAGCTCACTTTAAAATTTGCTTTCTGTGTGTGTGTGTGTGTTTGAAAATGTTTTTGAAAAGGCATTTCGCTTTGACTTTGTAATGATTCACGCTGGAATGTATACGAAGTGTTCGGAAATGTTTCGTTTTTTGGAAAAGAACTTTGTAATGATTCACGCTTGAATGTATATAAAGCATTTGAAAATATTTTTGAAAAGTGTGAGGTGTGAAAAGGTGTTTTGATTTGAGCAAGCAAAAGAGACTTATTACCTACTCAGAACGGTCGTTTCCGTGTTATTTTACTTTCCTTTAGAATAATGCTATCCATATCATTAGTTGGTAGGTAACCCTATTCGTTGGATGTAAAGGGACATTCGTATGGTCATAGAAGGCAACTTGTAGGGATATCCTAGCACATTCATAGGGACGATCATCACTTTTCGTAGGCAACAATCAAGGGACTAGATCATGTATTCATAGGCAACATCGAGGGTCATCGAGGGACTATGATCTTTGATTCGAAGGGACTATGATGATATATTTGTAGGCAACGGTGCTAGGATACCTCTACGTTCGAGGGACTTGACCATTTGTTCGAAAGGCAACCAGAGAGAATACCCTAGGGGGTGCGCGTGTGAAAAGAGTGTGTTAAATTCAGATATTTCATCTTACGATTAGAAGTGATCTACGTTGTTTTTAGTCTTGCCATACACGCCTAATTACTAGCTGTTTATAGGTGCGGAAAGTAAATTGCGGAAAGTAAAGTGCAGAAAATAAATCTTACGCTATTACATGGCTTTGGGGCAGTTACATAATATAGGAGTGCGGAAAGTAAAACCTAATTAAAGCTATTACATCCCATGAGCATTTACATAATATTGGAAAAGAATGCAAGAAAATAAATGACTGAATAGAAAACTAATCCTAGCATTTTTTGATTTTTTTTTGGAAATTGTGGAGAATAATCCTAAGTCTAATTGATTTTAATTGAATTTTTTTGAGAAAATACTAATTAATTCTAAAATTAATTAATTAATTAAGCATAAAGAAAAAATTAGTGAAATTGTCTAATTAGTCCTAATTGTTTAACCTAATTTACTAGTTTTAATTAATTATGAAATTAGCAAAAAATAGTAAAATATGGAAAAGATAAAAGAAAAAATGCAGAAGTGCTTCTGGAGGAAGCCATCCCAGAAGCTGGAGTTTTCTGAGAAATTTCTTGCTGGAGGCAGCCAGAAGTTGGAACTTCTGGGGTTTCTGCGCTGGAGGTGCCCCGAAATTGAAATTTCTGGGGCTTTCTGCTGGAGATGGGTCCAGAAATAGGTACTTCTGAGCATGACGTCTTATGATGATGTCCAAAAACTGGAGTTTCTGGGCATGGTCTTGGCTCTGAGAGGGATTCAGAAGTTGGAACTTCTAGGATTCTGCTGCTAGAGGCTCAGAAGCTGGAGCTTCTGGTGCTTGTGGCGCCCAGAAGTTGACACTTCTGGCTGGAAGAGATCCAGAAACTAGAGTTTCTAGGGCGTAATTCCTGGCAATTCTGGGTACCTGCAAGGCAAAAAGAAAAATATTTGCAAAAGGTGGGGTTTGAACCCACGACCTGATAAAGAGAGTGACATAGTGCACGCAAGGTGAACCGCTGGGGTAGTGATACATTCATTCATCCTTCTAAACCCATAAATAGGTAAGGTTAGAAGCCTCTAAGTCAGAAGCACTAGAGGAGTGCTCCGGTCGTCTTCTCCGGCATGCTCAAATGCTAAAAACCTGGAAAAAAACGCATGAAAACGCAAACAAGAATAATCCAGATCCACAAATTAGGATGCTACGAATCTAATGGTAGTGTTTTTTTGTCCTAAAACGGCTTGCATCGTGGAAACCGGATCTTCACTAAGTTCATGCCCTAACAATGGCATCTAGTGATTTACGCGTCAAAACTTGTGGAGGATGGATCAAACCTGCTCTAAAAGACTTCATGAACACATTAGCATAGTCAAAAATCAATAAAACAAGGTAAAAAGCAAAATACGATTTTCAACAAAACATGAATATGGATGCTCATGGATGGCACGATTTAGCACGTTCTGACCATGGATTATGATCCATTCTTACCCTACTGCACTTCAGGAACAAGAATCAGTGCTTGGAAGCTCTTGAATCTGGCTGGAAGTTGGAATACGATTTGGCCAACTTTTGAGAATTTTAGGGTTCTTGCAAGAGGTTGGTAGCACGTACAAGGGTTGTCTAAAAGGCCTCCTGAACTTGTAAGAAAGTCATGTATTTATAGAGGAATGAAATTAGGTTAAGACATTGAGAGAAAATATTCTCCTTGAATGGAGAATATTTGATTTGAAAAATTTCACAAAATCTTTCCAAATATGTTCAATCTTCCCTCAATCTTCTTGAACGAAAATGACAGCTTGTAATGAGCTATCTTGGACCCCAAGCCATGTAAATATCTAGCTCATCTTGCCTTATCTTTTATTTTTGCATGTTATTTAATTAAATTTGAATTTAAGCTATTAAATTCAAAAATAAATAAATAAATAGGGTGAAAGGTGTGGCTTGCTGCATGGTGATCATGGATTATCTTATGATCAAGTTTAAATCACAAAATCTTAGGCCCATTTGAATTTTTTTGGCTTTTTCTAGGTATTTTTCTTCATGCACCTCCTCAAAAATGTTCAACTTGCACAATTTATATCTTGCTCAATTTTCAACATTTTTGGGTTTTCTTGGACTTTTTAGAATGCTCAAGATGTCTTCTAAACAACCTTTTTGGTTTCATCTTCATTGAAGTTTCCATGCTCATGAACACTTCCTTGCTAAAAGTTGACTTTTTGTTGACTTTTAGAAAGAACCTGTAATGTCTTGATCCATAACTTCCAAATGAAGCACTTTATGCCCTAGCTTGTGAGACATGAAATTGTAGATAATTGAATTATCTTTAAAATGAGTTGTGGTGGAAAAAGTTCTTATAAAGTATGTGAAAGTTATGTCTGGTCAAAGTTCTGTTGACTTTTGTGTAGAGAAACCCTAATTTGGAAACTTTGACTTCTGATCAGATCTTGACTTTTCTTGATGAATCATGATCAACCCTTGATAAAATGATGAATATTACTTCAAAATATTGATGTTGACAAAAAATTATGAAGTTTGACTGTATGTTGACCATAGTTGACTTTTTGTCCAATACAACTGATTTTCAACCATCTGAGCAATTGACTGAGCAAACTTGACTTGTAAGGCTTGAAACTTGACATGGAGATTCTTTGAAGCATATGATGAAGTATGATGAATACTTGAAGCATGGGAAGCCATCTTGACTTGAGAATGGCCAAACCCTAGTTTGGGTTTGGTTGCTTAGAAGAGGGTTTGTTTGGTTAACCCTTGTGAAATCCTTGAGTATGGATGTGAATTGCCTTGAGAAATGGGAGGGAAAATTTTGGGGTATAACACAAGTACTGTTGATGACAATTATGTTCTGACCCTGATAAATAAATATTTTGTATGAAACGTTGTTGTCTCCTAATTTTGTTTAATAAAGTATGCAGATGAATTTCTGACCTTGAAAGGAAAAGAAGAACAAGTTATGGTTCTGATAGTAGAGGAAGATTATGATCTATACAGAAGTTTTGATACAATGGATATATGTCAGAAATTGTGAATCAATATAGAAGTTCTGATATAATGGATACAAAAGTTCTGATATAATGGATATATATTAAGATTCTGATGTATACAAAAGTTTTGATGCAATGGATATGTTAGAAGATTCACGTTCTAAGAGAAGTTCTGATGAACTTCTAAAAGCACCAAAGGCTGCACCAAACTCTGATTAACATCTTGTCAGCTGATCTAAAAACTTTAATGCTCTGCTACATCATCTTCTGATCAAGACGTCAAGGATTCAAGTCAAACTTCTGAAAGCACCATGATTCTCTACAAACTCCGATACCTATGTTCTGGTTGCTTTGTTCTAATACGTTTCTATTTATTACATAAAGATTTGAAGCAACAGATAAATTCCAACAGGATCTCGTTTTTATGGAAAGAACAATTAAGTCCAAATATCATCATTCCATATAGAGATTATATGTCTCCAACAGATAAGTTCTCTTGACGCCTATATAAAGATCCATCCATGAAGAGAATAAAGACAACAACTTCCGCGCGTACAACAAAAAGAAAAAATATGAAAAGAAATCATTCATACTCTCTAGTTCATAAGTGCTTGAAATATTTTGTAAAAATCACAGTTGTGATATAGCTTTTTAGAAGCATCGTAAAACACATAGTTTTGCAATTGATTGTAAAGTTGAAATCCTTGAGAAACCAAGTTGTGGTTGATCTTGAGAAGACTAAGACAATTGTCTTAGTGAGTTGTAATCAAGTTCTGATTAGTGAATTAAGACCTCTTTGAGAGAGGCAAATCACTTTGACAGGTGGACTGGAGTAGTTTGAGTTCAAACGAACCAGGATAAAAATAACTATGTCAAAATCATTTTAATTTCAAAACCCCAATTCATCCCCCCCTTTCTTGTATTTTTCAACCTTCACTCATCACCACCATAAATCTTCTTAAATGTATCCCTTGCACCCTTGAATCAAAACATTGATAGATAAAGAAGAAACATTTACCATCTTTCTTGATCAATTCATGATGAAAAACCTTTTATGCATAAATTGATTTGGCTTTCAATGCAGGGAACCCATCACTCACAATTTGAAGAGCATCGTGAAATCTGAATACGAATATCATTTTCATACAACATCTATCATGATATTCTTCTTTGAACACTGATAGATTTATTGAGAATTGAGTAGAGGTTATACTTCCATTTGTCATTAATAAAAACTTGGATCGAACTAGTGCTCTAGATATCAATTTGTTTGGATAACTTATTTCTTTAAATAATGAAAACCAAAGAAGATAAACTAAATTTAAAAGATATAAATTAATTATGAGTGGAGAAGAATTTCTATTAAGTGGAATTCTAACTAAATTACATACTTGAGTAGAAACTAACATGATTAACTAATTGCCTAACTAGCAAATGTTTTTGTTAACTTGCATTGCAAGTTACTTTCATCACAAGCAAAACTCCTTTTAAATGATAAATTATAATTACAATAGGAAAAACTAAAATTAGGATGAGGAAAAACAGCTCTAACCTTTTTGAAAGATATTGGATTTAAAAAAACTAAAAGATATCAAACCTAAAGTAAAAAAGATGTTAGGAGGAAATTATATAATAAATAAGTTTTAACAAGATTATTTATTACTTGACTTAATACACATATTATAAGGTTCTTGCATTCTTGAATATACACATTTTTCTCTTAAATTTATGAGCAACTGCATAGAAATAAGGGCTAAATATGCTTTCTTCCTGCAATGCAAGTGTTATTCGGTTTACCCTCTTTTAATTTTTTTGGATTTCCCCTTATAATATAAAGATTATTTTGCTTTGACCCTTTAAGTAATAACTTGACATTGAATCTTCACTTTTGTTGAAGTGACCTATCTAGTTGTTTTTTATTATTTATTTATTTATTAAAATTTACATGTTTTTTCATTTTAAATTTAGGCTTAATTGCAATTTTGGCCCTCCCTATTATCCTTTTTTTAAATATATTTTGGTCCGTCCATTTTAAAATCTAGAATTTTAATCCCTTTATTTTAGTTTTTTGAGGATTTTAATCCCCTGCGAGTACGGAGGTAATTTTTGATGACATGACACTCACATTGATGACATGTCAATTTCAGTTCAGTAGTGACCGGTTCAAAAAAGCTATTTTTATTGAAGATTTATATTGAACATGTCATAAATGTCAGCTCCATGTCATTAAAAATTTCCTTCAAATTTGTAAGGGACTAAAATCCTAAAAAAAACTAAAATAAAGGGACTAAAATTCCTAATTTTAAAATAGGGGACAATAAAAAGAAAAGTAGGGGATCAAAATTGCAGGGTAAATTAATATAAACCAAAACTCGCTCACATTGCAGGATAAACTAAAATAAACCAATAAACTAATAACACTTCATCTTTTTGAATATCTATTTTCGAGCTTCATATTTGGCATCTCATCATGCAAAGGCAGTGTTTTAAAAACCGGACCGGACCGGTCGAACCGGGAACCGGTCAGGTAACCGGTTTGGTTCAATAGTTAGATCGGAAATGTCGTTGAACTGGTAAGAACCGGCAAGAACCGGTGAAAACCGGGAAAACTGGAAAAACCGGCGGTTTTCTAAAATCGGTGGTTCAACTGTATTTTTTAATTTTTTTATTCAAAATTTTTAAATTTTTTAAAAAATATGTAATTTAAATTTTTTATTCATTTGAATTATTTTATTAAAATATTATATTTAAATAAAAAATAAAATTAATTAATTATATTATTGACAAAGAAAATGTTGTTGATGCGGTTGATTTTGTAGATAATTTTGATATTGAAGAAGGATATCTTAATATTGAAATAACCTTTACTCCTTGAAACTAAATAGTAGATAATAAAATTATTTTGTTATAAATTATTCAATTATACTATGTTGCAATTATACTTTGTAATTTTGTACTATTTTATTATTTTATTATATATGATACTTATATTGAAAATTTAAATTTAAATTATCAAATTGTAAATTTATTTATGATATGATATTTTTAAAATATTTAAAATATTTAAAATTTAAATTTAAATTATCAAATTGTGAATTTATTTATGAAATGATATTTAAAAAAAAATTAGTTCTAATTATATTTTGTAGAGATTGAGTCATCTGGTTCGACAAGTTTTATACCTATATCGTTTTGTTATAAAGGCCAGTCTAATCAACCGGTTTAATCCGGTTTAGTCATGCGGTTCGACCAGTGATCCAGTGGTTCAACCAATAAACCAATGACCCAGTGCCTTCACCGATTTGATCTCCGGTCCAGTTTTTAAAACACTTTGCAAAGGTGCCAAATATACAAAATAAATTGAATCTCTGCCCCAGAATACAAGGAGAAAAAGTATACTTAACTCAAGAAATAACTATAATAGCATCCTAGTTTGCAATACTATTTATATCTTCCTTTATCACCCATAAATTTTTTGTAGTAAGGGATGAAAACTTTATATCATAATAAAAATACAAGGGATACCCGCCCATTGCAACAATACTATGCGAATAAATAATCCAAATGATTTCTTAAATTTTGCATGTCAGGAATAACATTTACATTGGAGTTGAACATGTAAAAATTTTCTATCACTATTGGCAGGTTTTACATTGGAGTTTAACATGTCGAATATTTCTATCGTCATTGACCTGCCAAAAATTATATCGCAAAAGTTTGTTCAACATGTTAAATTCTTCCACTATTATTAACAAAAAAAATTGATCTATGTTGTATTAAAGGGTTGAAGTATCCTTGTGTTTTCTATTTTAATACAATAATATTTGTAAAAAAGTTAATTGCAACTTTAGTCTCTCTATTTAATTTTTTTTTAAAATTTTATTCTAAAGATTATATTAGTCTACTTTTTAATTTTTCTTTTAAATTTTCGTTCAATCATTTAAAAAACTATAAGTCTGGTCCTTCTCTTAAGTTTTGAGTTGCAATTTTAGTCTTTTTTAAATTTTATTTTAAATTTAAATTACAACTTAAAATTTAAATAAGAAATCAAAATTGTAATTTTTAAAATAAATAAAGAACATAAAAAATAGATAAAAATGGTATACGTAAAAGAAATTTTTTTTTGAATAACCAAAATTTTCAAAATAATTTCAAAAATAACCATGTTTTTAAAAAAATTACACAAATGACCAATTTTCAGGCTTTTTTACACTATGTCACCACTGGGAGTGGCGACTACCCTGGGAGCAAGTCGCCACTGGCAAGGGCGACATCCCTTAACTTTAGGAGCAAGTCGCCACTTGGAGTGGCGACATCTCTTAAAAAATTTTATTTTTGCTTTTTATTTAATTTTATTTATATACTATATTATTACTTTTTATTTAATTATTAATACTATTTTAATTATTTTCAAAATTACATTATTTAATTATTTAATTATTGAATTAATAAATAAAAACACATAATAAATTATTTATTTATTGGATAAACAACAAAAAAGTACAATTTACAGTCAACGATATATTTTACATATTTGGGGGCCTTGGAGGCCTCTGGTACGACCCACAAGACGGAGGTCTAACTACTCGTGTAGATGGCTCACGAGGTGGTGGTAATACCCTAGTGGTACCCCTAGTCCTATGTCGTCCCCTTATTTGTTCTTGTTGTGTTTGTGTCGACGTCCCTTCAATGCACTCTAGGTCTACAAAATCTGTCAGTCGACTTTGACCTCTAGAATTCCCGTTGTAGGATAGGCGAGTGCCCTCTACATCCTCAAAGCTTTGTCTTGGTGGGACAAAGTTGCTCCTGCTTGGTGCACCCTCGAAATGTGGTCTTTGGTAGTTGGAGGTTGAACCCTGTTGGTTAAAAAAAAAGGTTTGTTGGGGGTGTGTTGAAGTATGGTTGATCATCTTCAGGTATGCCTGTGTCGGGGCTAAGTGATGATCTGGACGGATCTGCCACACCGGGGTCTTGGTATTGAGGCTGAGTTGGTGGAATATAATGTTGGTATGTTTGGGGGGTAGACATATGTTGGTATGGTTGAGGGGTGGACATGTGCTGGTATGGTTGGGGGTGGACATTTGTTGGGGGATGGACATGTGTTGGTATGGTTAGGGGGTGATCATGTGCTGGTATGGTTGGGGGTGTTGTTCTTGATAATATTGTGGTTGTTGTTGTGGTGGGTAATTTGGTGGTTATTGTGGTGGTGGGTAATTTGGTGGTTGTTGTTCGTAATATTGTTGTGGTGGTGTTCTGGCCATTAGAAGTTCTGGCCATTAGAAGTTCTAGGCATTAGAAGTTCTGCCCATTAGAAGTTCTAGGCATTAGAAGTTTTAGCCATTAGAAGTTCTAGCCATTAGAAGTTCTAGCCATTAGAAGTGCTACGCATTAGAAGTGCTACGCATTAGAAGTTCTAGGCATTAGAAGTTCTAGGCATTAGAAGTTCTGCCCATTAGAAGTTCTAGGCATTAGAAGTTCTAGCCATTAGAAGTTCTGGCCATTAGAAGTTCTATGCATTAGAAGTTCTGACCATTAGAAGTTCTGGCCATTAGAAGTTCTAAGCATTAGAAGTTCTAGGCATTAGAAGTTTTAGGCATTAGAAGTTCTAAGAATTAGAAGTTCTAGGCATTAGAAGTTCTAGGCATTAGAAGTTCTGGCCATTAGAAGTTCTAGGCATTAGAAGTTCTAGGCATTAGAAGTTTTAGCCATTAGAAGTTCTAGGCATTAGAATTTCTAGGAATTAGAAGTTCTAGGCATTATAAGTTCTAGGCATTAGAAGTTCTAGCCATTAGAAGTTCTGGCCATTAGAAGTTCTAGGATTTAGAAGTTCTATGCATTAGAAGTTCTAGGCATTAGAAGTTCTGCCATTAGAAGTTCTGGCCATTAGAAGTTCTAGGCATTAGAAGTTCTAGGCATTAGAAGTTCTAGCCATTAGAAGTTTTGGCCATTAGAAGTTCTGGCCATTAGAAGTTCTGAAGAGGAGTCAGAAGTTGCAACTTCTAGAGAGGAGTCAGAAGTTGCAACTTCTGAAGGAAAGTCAGAAGTTGCAAAGGTTTCATATTGGAGTCAGAAGTTGCAACTTCTAAAGAGGCACATGTGTCTTTTGATTGTGGAAGGAGTGAATAAAATTTTACTTTATGTAGAGACAAAATCAATATTGTATGCATGCAATGGAATAATTTTAGAGGCATGATATTGTCTTGTCAATGTTTGTCAATAGTGTACTAACTAGGCTATTGTTAGAGGCATGGTATTGTCTTGTCAATGTTTGTCAATAGTGTTCTAACTAGGCTAGTGTTAGAGGCATGGTATTGTCTTGTCAATGTTTGTCAATAGTGTATTAACTAGGCTAGTGTTAGAGGCATGGTGTTGTCTTGTCAATGTTTGTCAATAGTGTACTAACTAGGCTAGTGTTAGAGGCATGGTATTGTCTTGTCAACGTTTGTCACATGCATGCAATAATGTGTTGTCATGTATTGTTTTTGTTCGTTTTTTCATGCATCAAATGATCATGTTCTTGCTATTTATGCAGCCAAGTTTCTTTGTAATTCATTCACACTACTACTCACATTCATTCACACTTCTACTCTCCAAAAACCAATCCTGAATACTCACATATAATGGCATCCTCAACACAATATAAAATCAATGCTCACACAAATGGTGAAATTTATGAATGTGATCAAGCCGTATTTCTATTTAGAAACACTGATTCCACTAGATTTTGTCTAAATAGAAAGGCTAAATTTTTGTATTTTAAAAAAAAGTTGAGTCTAAACTTAGACAACCTATAGCCCAAATTTTCTACCAACATCCCCATTTTACTGATAATAACTCAGTCAAGTTTTATCAGTCTTATATCCAAAATGATATTGAGGTACAAAACATGTTTCGTAACCACGAGTATTCTGGTTACGATTATATTGAGTTGTACATTGTGCTGGAACAATTCCAACCCTCCCAGGACATGCAGTCCCAGAACATGCAGTCGCAGGTTATTGATCCCGTTGCTGATGACGAACAAGATCCAGAAAATCAATTCGAAGAAGATGTGGTTGATGATGTAGAAGACATGGTTGATGAGTTGGTTAACTGTGATTCTGAAGATGAAGAGCACATTCAAATACTTGAGATGAAACGCTACTCACCACCTCCCCACTTCACAACCCTTAAGTTGGGCGAGGATGAGCCTTCGTCAGACATGTTCTACAACCCCCTACATGAGGTCCGACGAGGAGTTAAAAATAGGTGACAAGTTTCGTACGAAGGAAAGTTGTATGCTAGCAATAAAAAATTGGCACTTATCAAACTGTGTTGATTTCAAAGTTGATCGGTCAAATCCAGACAGGTACGTCATTTTGTGCACAAACCCTGAGTGTGGTTACAGGCTAATGGCATCATTTAAGAAAAATATAATGCCTGGGTGATAGGGTCCATTAGTCAACCCCACACTTGTGTTAACACAAACATTGCACAAGATCATAGCAAACTTAGCCATGATATGATATGCCACATCATATTACCGCTCGTAGAAGCTGACCCGTCACTTAAGGTCAAGACAATTATCTCCCATTGTGTTTCTCTGTTCAAATATAGACCGTCTTATAGAAAGGCTTAGCTAGCAAAAACCAAGGCTATTGAAGTGGTCTACGGTAACTGGGAGGAATCATACAAACAACTTCTGCGATACTTGGTTGCACTAAAATTATATTCACCTGGGATTGTTGTTATAATGGAGACCTTGTCGGCACAATCCCCAGACGGAACCCCTCTCGAAGGTAATGGAATATTCCATAGACTTTTTTGGGTGTTTCGTCCTTGCATCATCGGATTTTCTTTTTGCAAACCGATTATTCAGATTGACGGAACTTGGTTGTATGACAAATACAAGGGGACGTTACTGATGGCGGTTGCACAAGATGGAAATAGTAACATTTCCCCATAGCCTTTGCTCTGGTGGAAGGGGAGACAGCTGCTGCTTGGAGTTTCTTTCTCAAAAATCTTCGAACGTATGTGGCTCCACATCCTGAACTCTGTTTGATTTATGACAGGCACGCTTCCATTATAAGTGCATACAACAATCCAGAAAACGGTTGGCACGACCCTCATCTACGCATGTCTACTTCATTAGGCATATTGCTCAAAACATTTTGCGGGAGATCAAAGATAAATTTTTGAAGATCAAGCTCATGAACGCGGGGTATGCATTAAACCAACCAGGATTCCACTACTACCGCCATCAAATATTTGAGTCAAATCCAAATGCAGGGAGGTGGATTGATAATCTTGACAAAGAGAAGTGGACTAGATCGTATGACAATGGGGTGAGGTGGGGTCACATGACAACAAATCTTGTGGAATCAATAACGTCTTCAAGGGCCTGCGAAACCTGCCTATAACCACTATGGTGAACGCAACATATTTTCGGATGGCAACATTGTTCGCAACAAGAGGTAAATGTTGGAATGTAGTGTTACAAACACAACAGCTGTACAACGATATGTGCATGAAATTTCTGCAGCAGGAATCTGCCAAAGCCAGCAGCCACCGGGTTACAGAATTCGACCGCCATGGCCATACATTTAGTGTCAAAGAAACAATTGACCACAACCAGGGGCTGGCAAGGCAAGAGTATCGGGTTCTAATACCCGATCGTTGGTGCGACTACGACCAATTTCAAGCCTACCGTATGCCTTGCTCACATGTCATTGCAGCATGCTCACATTCCCACTTTGATGCATTCTCACTAGTATCTCCTATATACAAGGTTGAAACACTGCTCAATGTATACAACAACAACTTTCCAGTGGTAGCAATGGAGGCATATTGGCCAGAGTATGATGGGGAAATTGTTTGGCGCAATAAAAAAGGTCGACCAAACAGCAAGCACATCAGAACCGAAATGGACGCCGCTGATAAAATACAGAGGAAGTGTAGTGTATGTCGTTAGGCCGGGCATAATAAAAAGAAGTGTCCACACCGTGGCTCTAGTTCCACTACATAGATTTTAGATTCACAAGTATTTGTAATTTTTTTCATCAATGAAAAGTACTTTTACTTTTTAATTCCAATTATAAGAAAAACGACAACACAGATGCCTACAATAATTAAACAACAACAACAAGACTAAAATACAACAACATAAATACTAAAACGATAACACAAACAACCTTTAAAGTCTACGAAATTACAACAGTTAACACTATGTCATCTAATCCATGCATCATTTGGATGGCATCAATGTTGTTTTCAACTTCGTCCCACCAACGTACCGTTTCTCCGGTTTCAAGTGAGGTCCTTGTTCTAAGTCTTTGAATCCTTCTGATGACTTCACCAGGTTTATATTCCCCCTCTAACCAAGACATGAGCTCTCTTTTCAGTTGCTCCAAAGAATGGATGTTCCAAAATTTCATCTGCAAGGGGGTTTGATAGGAGAGAAAATAACATGTACATCCCTTCTTAAAATAACTGGTTTAGGATCAGGTCGCTTTGATGAGCTTCACTGCCATGATGGAGGTCTAGGGGATGCCATGACCACAAATATATGGAGAAATTGATAAACCTGGTGCAGAGATTAGGGTATGGGTTGCACTGCTATTTATAAAGCAAAAAGCAAAAAAAAATTTTAAGAATGTCGCCACTCCAAGTGGCGACTTGCTCCTAAAGTTAAGGGATGTCGCCCTTGCCAGTGGCGACTTGCTCCAATTTTAAGGGTAGTCGTCACTCCCAGTGGTGACATAGTGTAAAAAATCCTGAAAATTGATCATTTGTGTAATTTTTTTGAAAACATAGTTATTTTTGAAAAACTTAGTTATTCAAAAAAAAAATCTCCGTGAAATGTAGGATTAAAATCAAGAAAAAAATTAAATAGATAACTAAAGTTGCAATTAGAAAAAGAAAAAAACAAAATTGTCACTACTGTAGGCATTTCTCTTTCGCATATACCACACCTAGAATTGTGCTAGCCCATATGGACCGGTCGCCCGGCTCGAAAAATCATAAAGCTCGAATTTTAAAATTATAATTCATATTTTTAAGGGTCTTTTTAGCCCAGCCCTAAAAAGCTTGTTATCCATTAGGGCTAGCCCATATGGACCGTGGGTAGTCTATTAAGCCCACATTGCTGTAAAATTTTAAAAACTTTATATTAATTTTTATATTTACACAAAAATACACATTAGTTTTTCTCACTTCACTAAATTTTATCTTTATTCTATTCAATCTTTCTCTTTTAAATATTATACATTAATATAATCAAAATTTTTTTCCCACGTATTCTATTAGTTTCTCTTATGTTAAATATTTTTGATATTATTTTCTATAATGTAGATACATATTGTATTTAAAAACACATTATAATATTTATAAAAGATAATTTAATACTTAAAAATCTATTATATTTAGAATAATATAATTTTTTTTATTTATAGTTAATATTATGAATTTTTTACTTTCACTTTTTTTAATTAAAAAAGGTCCGTTTGGGCCGGATTGCCCGAAGCCCATCTAAGGCTGGACTCGGATAATAATTTAAAAGTCCATATTACAATAGAATTTTTTTGGCTTAGTCCTAAAAAGCCCAGGTCATGAGGACCGATCTTAAATGAGCCGGATATCCCATTTTAACAGCTCTAACAACACCGTACCGTATACACTTTCTTTTAATATTGTATTTTTCTTTTTCTTTCTTTCTTTAGATTTATAAAGACACAATTCTTAAAAATATTATTAAATGTACTACTTTTATAATAAAATAAATTTTATTTAGAAAAATATATTTATTAATTATAATTAGTACATCAATTGTGTATAAATAAAAATATTATATTAATATTAATTAACCCTTTATTTATTTATTTATTTATTAAAATGACAAATAATATATAAAGTAAATAAATATTAAGGACTAACATAAAATTAAAACATAATGTTACTAAAATTTGGAGGATTCATGCACTTTAAAAATAAATGTGGGATATATGCATGGTACCAAACTTATAACGCTATTGATCTTAGGATTGTATATGTTGTTATACACGTCTATACAACTAAGCCAACTAATTGGATATGGGTCAGTGTTAATGCTAGATATTTTTGTTTAAAAATATCAGGCAACTAAATCAATCTCAATTAATATTAAATTAAATTATAGTTCGACAAAGATGATAATTTTCAAGTTTCAAGTGTTGGTTGAATGATTTGTGTATCTGCCAGATTAGAAATTCCTCTTAAGATATTGTATATTAGTCAAATTAAACTTGAGAGATAAGGCAACTTGTTGTCAATTAGTTGACAATTGACATTTATTAATATCTTCTCAATTTTAATGCATGCATTGTATATAAATTAATTAGGTGCTTATACATACATAGTCGAAGTATCCTAGTTTGATCGCGGAAATAGGGACAAACGCAATAATCATTCGGTGTGCACTTATAGTGTTGATTATTGTAATGTGTTTAATTTTACAACCAAATATAATTTTTTTAAAAATAGAATAATAGACAAATTCACAGCATTCAAATTAATAAATGTAGTTAGAGACAAAATAAAAGTGGTCGGTATATTCATATTTTTGCTGGGCTATTCCTCGTATTAAGAATGACTAAAATAAATGTGAGTTAGTGGTCCATATATCTACAAGCCTTTGTTTTTATTCAAGAAAGAAAATTAGGATAGTCATTTATTATATGAGTGAAACAACAAAAATATCTAGAGAGAAAATCCTATTCTAGTAGTTCTATTGTTTGCACAAATTAATTTATAATAGAGTTTTCTCACGATCCAACAGTTAAATCGTTCTACAATTTTGACACAGTATTTATGATTCATAGACATGTCTGAATTCGAGTATGTGCAATCTAGCCTGTTGCATAGGATCTCAAAATATCGGAACCTCAAATTTTAAGTTATATGATTTACAAATATAATATATTTTGTTGAATATTGATATCAATTGTGTAAAATAGTCTAGGAGTGAAGTTTAATCTTTTAGAAATTGGGATGAAAGGGCTTCGGTTCTAACATTGAACCACACACTTTTAAAAAAAATGGAAAATACATAGGTAAAGCATTATCCAATGAATAACCTAATAAACTATAATACGAAGAGGTTAATCACTATTTTGCTCTTTATCATATATATGGCGAATTGTAAACGTAATTTGTAAAAAATTATAGATTTAATCTTTGTCATTTGTAGTTTATTTTTTAATTTTTTTTATTATTACGTGGAAATGCCATGTGGATATTTTTTTTTAATTTAACATGGTTTTTTTTTTTTTTTTTTAAGTTTGAAAATTTTAAAATGATTAAAATTTTAAAATTTTGACAACAATTAGTGTTGAACCCATGACCAATTAGATAATGGTAGCAGTTCTTGTGTAAAAATTATGAATAAATATAAAACAAGGACATATATCACTTTACTATACTAAAGTTAGCACGAATAAATTATAAATAAATATAAATAAAATTATAAATATATTTGTATAGACAGAAAATATATTTATTCCTAATAAATATTAATTATTTTATGAAATAATGTAAAGGTTATTAGAAGGTATGAACAAACTATTAAATACATAACAAATGTTTCATTTTACAGGTATTTGTATACAAAAATTATATAAAAGAATATAAAAAACAAAAACATTAGCATTGTATTTATTATATTTATATATAATAATAATGCTGTGCCGTTAGGGTGTATGTTAAAAAATACTTAATTACTTTTTCTTTTAATCAAGATAAACATTTTAATTGTAGATCTTTACAATGTGCCTATATATATATATATATATATATATATATATATATATATATATATATATATATATATATATATATATATATATATATATATATATATATATATATATATATATATATATATATATATATATATATATATATATATATATATATATATATATATATATATATAGGAGGGTTCAAATTACACCAAGAGTCACACCATAAATTACACTCGCTAAAAAACGCCACTTTGAATTAATATTTTTAAAATCAACCGTTGGATTGAAATATATTATCATATACATCATACTTATAAAAGTTTGAGATTAATCTAAAAAATTTACTATGTCATTGAACTACATCAAAATTTATATATATATATATATATATATATATATATATATATATATATATATATATATATATATATATATATATATATATATATATATATATATATATATATATATATATATATATATATATATATATATATATATATATATATATATATATATATATATATATATATATTAATATTATATTAAAATAAAATAAATTGTAAAATAAAATAAAATTGAGTCTTAAGAATAAATTGTAAAGAAATAGAAAATGTTTTGTGTCGTGCAATTAAGAGAAAAGGCTTTCAAATATTAATAATGTTTAATATCTTTAGTAAAAATATTAACCAAACAAAAATATATTGTTAATTAGAAAACTAACTGTTAAACTATACATATTAGTAAATAATTAATAAAATATATCTAAAGAGTCAAAACATTGGAATAAAAGGAATCAAAATAGATTTGAAGTTATAAGAAATAAATGAAAAAAATTCATGTTGAAATTTTTAAAAAAATTGTTAACTACATATTGAAAATAAACAATATTACGAGTTGAAGGTAAAAATTATATGAAGAGTTAAATAAAATCTGAATTAAAATCAGAGTATATTTGTTAATGGTGTTTAAAGTAACAAACAAATAGGCCATTGATTATTATATTAAAAACGCTTAATGTTCTATTTGCCCATCCAAGAATATGAAACACATGTGTAGGATTATAAATTCTCGAAGAGGAAAGGGCAACTGACACACAAGTTATTATCTCCATTGTCTTTACCAAAAAATCATCGGAACATACAATACCTTTGACATCTTATTTATTTCAAAAGCATGTCAAAAGTTGAAGGGTCTTGTGTCATTGATGATGGAAAAATTGATGAAAAATGTGGTGGCTCATCTATTGTTGGTGTTGCGAAAAATGAAAAAATGAAGGATGTTAAGGAAAAAGGGGTTGTTTTAGGTCAAGCCCCACTCGACGGGGAAGCCGTAGCACTCAAGAGTAAAATGCATGTATCAAAAGATGGTGATTCACCGAAGAAAGCAACAGGTGTTAATAAAACGAAAAGGAATATCAGGTGTTGGATCGTCTCACATGTCGATCTCGTTGGATAGTGAAAGATATATCATTATATTATATTATTTAAAAGTTTAATATAGTTTAAGTTGTTAACAAATTTATTTGGTGTGTTAAGGTTTATATTGTGTCCATGGATATGTGTAAAACAAATATGTAATGATGAATATGTGAGAAGACGCCCAAAGTACTTTGTTTCGAAGAGGAAGATCAAAATCGGGAAGATAGCCTGAAAGATTGTGTTTGTAAGTTCAAAACATTGCATTTTATGATATAAGCGAAGACATGTTTGTTATCTGCTACAAATTTATAAAAAAAAAAAATTGTTGAAGTGTAGAAAGTCCCTTATAAAGGTATACAGAAGTGTTTGCAAACCGAGCATAGGCGTATTCATTTGGTTGATTCTGATAATAGAGAAAGGTATGACTGTGAACTTCACCTTGCTGAAAGAAAGTACTGTGTAGAAATGTATATCGGGCATGGTTTGTATGAGTTTGTTAAGAACAGACAACTCAAAAGAGGTGATAAATTGACATTCATCCTTGGCGACCCTCCAACAGAAAGACTTGTTATGAAAATCTTAAACCGCTAATGTTAGTTTTCTTTCTTGTTTTTTCGAACTCAATCTATTGATTGAGGACGATGTGTCGACTTTCATTGATCCACGCATTGGTGTCAGTCTTTATTTTGTCAATCCACTGATTGAAAGTTTTATTTCAACTTTCGTCAATCCACGTATTGGTGTTAGTCTTTGTTTTTGTCGATCCATTAATTGAAAGTCTTTGTGTTTACTTTCATTAACCCACATGTTGATGCTAGCTCTTGTTGTTTACTTTCATTAATCCATATATTGATGTTAGTTCTTTGTTTCTCTGCTTCATCAATCCACTGGTTGATGTTGGTCTTTCTTTCTTGTTTCCAAACTCAATCCACTGATTGAGGATGTCGTGTCGATTTTCATTAACCCATGCGTTGATGATGATTTTTTTAGAATTTATCTTATTTAATTCCCATATAGTTTACTCTTAATTTTCATTTCCCTAGTATTGTTGAGATCTCCTGATATTTCTCAATTGTTCCTGTTGTTATTAAGGAATTCTGTTGGTGCTTAACAAGTTTATTCTCCTCAGACGTCTTTTCCTTGACTTGTAGTCAAGAGTTTTTATTTGGCATTGGTATCCCGTAGGGAAAAATTTTAGGGTTCTTTTAGTATTCAATCCTCTTCCAACTTGAAAGTTCGAAAGCTGTCGTTTTTTCCCACTTACCAGGTTTAAGATGATTGAATAGGGACAACTGTCGCACCCCAAAATTTACCCTCCAGATATTTTGATTAATTTACGTGGCTCATGTTTTCATCATATGCATTTCATACATTGTGACTAAATTAATGTATTTTGGTTGTCAAGTTTTTCAAATATGGAATTTGGTTGTATTGACAATCGGTCCAAGGGGTTCTTTTATTCTTTCTATTTTTGTCATTCAAGTTATCAAGGCTTCTCAGGGTTTAATGACCTCTCAACATGTCCATTAGTTTATCCGGAAGTTCAAGACTATTTTTTTTAACTCAAGATTCATGTCATCATTTTCAATTGCGAATGTCAGAACGTTATTTCAACTTCAAAGATTCATGGTTCAACCAAGTTCATGCAAATTTATCTCAACCATCCAAATATTTCCAAACTCATTACGAATTCATTCAAGAATCAGAATTCTTACTCAATTAACAAGAAACATTCAATTTTCGGGTTGAAGACCTCATGATTATACCATCATTTTTTTGTTGATACAAGAAAGTCCTAAGTCCTAATACTTGACTTTTAATTACATCAACATTTCAAATGACATTCAAACTAATTTCAAAAGGACTTCCAAGTTATTACAAGCATGGAATGATTATATTACAAAGTTCCTACAATTTACAAAGATTGCTAGCGAGTTCTTCAACACTTCTTGCAAAGCTTCCAATTCCTATGCATCTTTTGCTTTGCCACCAATCCATATTACATGAAACAAGAAAAGAAAATCATGATTAGTAATCATAACCATTGAACATAAACAGGAATGTTTCAAAGAGTTTTCAAGATCATCATTAGGGTTATGTGTTTGGAATCAGATTCTTAAGGAATTTGTTTTTTTCAATCATGTTTAAGCAACATAAGCCTCATACAAGTCAGAATGTAATCATTGGAAAAAACTCCCGTTGCAAATCACGAATTATTTCGATTCACAAAGGGAGGCGTGGAAAGTCCAAAACTCAGCATAACATCATGGTACAACAAAGTACAAGTCAGAATTACAATGATACAACCCAACACATCATAATTCACAATTACAACATATCAGAAATCATTTAGGCCCAACACAAACGAATTACACAGCCTGTTAAGAAATGACCAAGTCCAACAACTAAGGACAACCCTAATTCTCAACAGTATAAGAACATTCAATTGGCACAAACATCAGGATAGAGCAACTGTTCACGCAGCTAAACCCAGAAAACCATACAACCACAAAGAAAAAACAACATCTCATCAAAACCAGAAAAAATCTTACAAATAGAAAATCCATCGTTCACCTTCAAATCCAAATAGCAAGAACCATACTATTCAAATACAGAAAGCCATCAAACGAAAAACCCTAAATCAATCATTCATCATTTCCCTAGCCATAAACCCTTCAGAATCATAGAGAAGAAGGGGAAAACAAGTTCGAAAAGGAACAATCTCACCTAAGAAGCAGTGATAAAGCCGATCTAAGGCCTAGGGTTTCCAACACCCCCTTCAAGATTTACATCAAATCATTGAACATCTGCAAAATCAAACCACAAATAAAGCATTAGGAGAAGGAGACGAACAAGAAAATGTAATAAAAGTTCAAATCGGGGAAAGATATCAGAGCACCGCCGCCGCCGCCGTGAGGCAATTTTTGGCATGGCGGCTGTCATACCCCAAAATTTTCCCTCCTACTTCTCAAGACAATTCACAACTCCATACTCAGGGATTTCACAAGGGTTGACCAGAGAAATCCTCTTATAAGCAATCAATCCAAACTAGGGTTTTTGCTCCTCTCAAGTCAAAATGGATTTCCAGTTTTCTAAGTAGTCATCATACCTCATCATATGCTTCAAGGGATCACCATGTCAAGTTTCAAACCTTACAAGTTAAGTCTGCTCAGTCAATTGCTCAGATGGTTGAAAATCAACTATATTGGACAAAAAGTCAATTGTGGTAAACATACAGTCAAACTTCATAATTTTTGGTCAACATAAATATTTTGAAGTAATATTCATCATTTTATCAAGGTTTGATCATGATTCCTCAAGAAAAGTCAAGATTTGATCAAAAGTCAAAGTTTATAAATTAGGGTTTTTCAAATAAAAGTCAACAGAACTTTGACCAGGCATTACTTTCACATACTTTATCAGAAATTTTTCCACTAAAGCTCATTTTGAAGAGAATTCAATTCTCTAAAACTTCATGTATCACAAGCTTTGGCTAGAAATTCTTCATTTGGAAGTTATGGATCAAAACATTACAGGTCCTTTTAAAAGTCAACAAAAAGTCATCTTTTTGCAAAGACGTGTTCATGAACATGGAAACTTCAATGGAGATGAAACCAAAAGGGTTGTTTAGAGGACATCTTGAGCTTTATAAAAAGTCCAAGAAAACCCAAAAATGTTGAAACTTGAGCAAGATACAAATTGTGCAAGTTTGACATTTTTGAGGAGGTGCACAAAGGAAAATACTTAGCAAATGCAAATATTTTTCAAATGGGCTTAAGTTTTCATGATCCATACTTATTCTTGAGAACATCCACGACCCCCAAGTCCATTTACACGCCTCCTTTCTATTACTTTAATTTATTTTAGAATTAAATCATTTAAATTCAATTTAAATAAAATAAAATGCAAGGAGCAAAGTTATGACAAGTTGGGCTTATTTTCCAAGCATCTTGAGGACCAAGGAAGCCCATGCTAGCTGTCAAATTCGTGGTAGATGCTACAAGGAAGAAAGAAATGCATTTTTGGCAAGATTTGATAAACATTTACAAGAGAATATTTTTGCATTCAAAGCAATATATTTTCTCTTTACTCTTGATCAAATCTCTTGCTTTATAAATACATTACAAGACCAGAAGCAGAAGAGACGAAAAAACGCAAAACCCTAGCCTCTTACAAACCCTAAAAATTCTCAAAAATTTTCATAAAAATTGCAAACTGGGATTCCAATTTTCAACCACTTTCAAGCCATTCCAGCCATCCATTCGTGCTCTTGGGGTAAGTTTGAGTAAGTTCAAGTCAATAGCCATGGCCAAATGTCTCTGAATCGTGCCATACATGAACATCCAATTGCATATTTTTCTTAAATTCGTATTTCAATATTTGTTGTGTTTTCTTTGAAACTAACAGTTCTAATGTGTTCCTGAGATATCATAGAACATGTTTAAACAATCGCATGAAGCTCCTAACGGCCAAAACATGAGTTGCCATGGTTAGGACTTTGGATCGGAGGAGTTTCGAACCTCACGTTATAGGAAGTTTCAGGCCATAAGGATACCACTATCGTGTTCGCAAGGGTCGAATTAGACGATCTAGACTTTTTGTTTGCATTAATTGATTGAGTTTACAAGTTTTTCAGGTTTGGGACGATCAGAGAAGACGATCGGAGTGTTGACTCCGGCGTCTCTGTGTTTCTGACTCTGGCAAAGGCTGGTGTGACGCTTTCTCTCATTCTAATTCGCTCGTTCCAGCATCTGGGTCTCATGCGTGTTTTGTTAAAAAACTCAAAAATAAAACACGTTGACACTTCTGATCTGATGTTTGTATTTCCATAACAACTAATCCATCTAGCTCAGTTGGCAGCGCACGCGTGGATAGCCTAAGGTTCTGGGGTTCAATCCCCAGCGTCACCCCTTTATGTCCCTCACTTTTTATAACATACTTCTGATCTATCCAGGTAACGAACACAACCTCAAGAAGTTCTGGAAAATAGTTTTCCAGAAGTTCTGGAAGGAACTTCCATGCTGCCTTCAGAAGTTCTGGAAAACAGGTTTCTAGAAGTTCTGGAAGGAATTTACGTACAAGCCTTCAGAAGTTCTAGAAGGAACCTCCATCAGAAGTTCTGGAAGGAACCTCCATCAGAAGTTTTGGGACGAACTTAGTCAGAAGTTCTGACAAAAAAGTCATTTTTTTATTTTCTTTTTTAATTTTCTTTTTAATTAGTTTTCCTTTCAAAAATCAAGTTAACTATTTTCTAAAATACCAAAAATGTTTTAATTTTAGATTTAGGTTAATAAAACCTTTATTTAATTTTTAAACACAAAAACATTTCTTTTTATTCACATTTTTTTAATTAAATATTAATTAACCTAGAATTAGGATTTTTACATTAAAATCTATTTTCTAAAATATCCAAAAAATATTTTTTCTTTGCAATTAGGATTTATATATTTCCTTATGCTGTTAGACATTTTTTCTACAATTTATTTCTTTATTTCGCGTTTAAATATTAGAAATCGATGCATAGGTCTCAAGGATATTTTTGTAATAGCGTAGGATTTACTTTCCGTACTTTACATTTCTGTCTTTACATTCTGCACCCCTATTATGTATCTTCCCCAAAGCCATGTAATAGCGTAGGACCTTTACTTTCTGCACTTTACTTTCCGCAATTTACTTTCTACACATATTTAACTGCTAGTAACTAGGCGTGTATGGCAAGATTAATTCAATCAACATAGATAACCCTAAATCACAAGATAAATATCTGAATACAACACACTCTTTTCACACATGCACTCACCTTAGGGTTTCCTCTCTTGTTGCCTTACGAATAATGGTCATGTCCCTCGAACATGGGGATATCTTAGCTAAGATGCTTACAAACATATCATCACAGTCCCTTCGATACGAAGATCATAGTCCCTCGATGACCCTCGATGTTGCCTATGAATACATGATCTCGTCCCTCGATTGTTGCCTATGAAAAGTGATGATCGTCCCAACGAATATGCTAAGATACCCCTACAAGTTGCCTTCTATGACCATCCGATGTCCCTTCGAATGTCCCTTTTACATTCAACGAATAGGGTTACCTACCAACTAATGGTATGGATAGCTTTATTCTAAAGGAAAACAAACTAACATGGAAACGACCATTCTGAGTAGGTAATAAGTCTCTTTTGCTTGCTCAATCAAAATACTCTTCACACCTCACACTTTTTTTTCAAAATCTTTTCAAAAAACTTTGTATACATTCCAGCGTGAATCATTACAAAGTCTTCTTCCAAAACAAAACATTTCCAAACACTTCGTATACATTCCAGTGAGAATCATTACGAAGTCAAAGTGAAATGCCTTTTCAGAAACATTTTCAAACACACAAAAAGAAATTTATAAAGTGAGCTAAGCAATTAAGAGCCCGTAGATAACTACGGATGGAAAGGGTTCTAACACCTTCCCTTTTCATAACTGCCTCCCGTACTTAGAATCTAAGAAGGTATTTTCCTATTCTTTTCGCCTTCCCTTAATTGGATAAAAGAAAAGTCGGTGGCAACTCTTCCTATCTGTAACATTTGCGATAAAACGCAAAACAAACAAGTTAGTTCTCCCACCATATTATAAAATTGGCAACTCTGCTGGGGAGACATCCTAAAGAGAGGCCACCTTAGGGTTTTTTAGATCACTTTACTGATTTTTGTTTGACTTGTCTGCTTTATCTTAAGGGTTGCTTGGGTATTATACTTGTGGGGGATCCTACACCCGGATCTAGGTTTCCTTAGGTAAGTAACAATAAATCATCGCGACCGTTATGAGTATACCGAAACAGTCAACATGATGGCTACGTTAGTGCGATACTTTGGATGTCTCGATGCTCCTCATGTCCAGTTTAGGGAAGTATTTGGCGTCTGCGTGGTGTCATAAGCACTAACTCAACCTTTAGAACGCTAATTGACCCATCTTGGCCATTAGAAGGTAGTGATATGGCCGGCTTCGGTGCAGACTGAGGTTGGTTGATACTTGATGCTACGCTCATTAAGATTAAACTTTCGGGATGTTTCAGTCAACCACTTGGTAGTCGTATTGAAATAAAGCCTACGAGAAAGATCAATGATATGAGATTTCTAGAACCCGGTTACTATTATAGGACAGGTTGAACCCACTCAAACTTTGGTAGGGTAGACACCTATACCTCATGCAAGCCTTAAACCTAGGGCTATTGTGTGAATTGCTTGTGCTTGCTACTTGTTTTAAACATGACACCATGACATAATGACATCATAACATCATATCATTTCTAACTATTTCAAGGACCTAGGGATTTATCTTTGCTCTATTTTGTAGGAGTTATGGCTTCCAGGAAGACTATCTGAATCAACTTCATGGGTATACCTTCTCAACTCAAAGAATTAGTTTCAGAATTTCCCGATAATGCTCAATTTATCAAAAGACATGGTTATTTGCTTGACTTGGTTATCTCCGGTTTTGAAGAAGATATGATGCACGTCGTATTCCAGTTCTTCGATCCGAAACATCACTGCTTTACATTCCCAAATTATCAGTTGGTACCTACATTGGAAGAGTTCTCTAAGCTACTTGGGATACCTATCCTAGATCAGATACCATTCACTGGTTCAGAAAAAGCTCCAAAATACGAAGACATCGCATCAGTGTTACATCTAAAGCCATCAGACATTGAAGCTAATTGGGAAACAAGAAGCGGAGTTAAGGGTTTGCTTGCTAAATTTATGATAAAGAAAGCTCGAGAATTCCTAAAGGCTATGAGTTTCCATGCATTCGAAGACATTTTGGCCTTGCTAAACTATGGCTTGGTGCTATTTCCTAATCCCGACCAGTTCGTAGACGTAAACACCATCAAGATATTCCTCACTCGCAATCCCGTTCCTACCTTACTTGGGGACATTCATCATTCTCTCCACACTCGTACTATCAAAAGACAAGGAACTCTCCAGAACTACCGTCGAAGATTTGTGCACGCCTGGGGCATGGTAAAGAAGACTGATACCAAGTCCTTGGGGAACAAAAACTCCATTCCTTGGGAATCTTACCTCAAATGGGTGCGAGCTCGAGCTCAAAACCTCATGATGCCGTTTACAGCTGTTCTACCAATGGTTATGGAGCGTGTTGCTAAAGGGGACGAACTCTATACCATTCTCCATCCAGACATGCCTACTGATTTCAAAGACTTGAAGAGGTCCTGGATTCAACTCAGAGAAGAAAGGGATACCTTCGAAGCTCAGAGCTATGCAAGTGAGAAAAAGGTATTAGAGTTGACGAAGCTACTTTACGAGGAGAGAAGCATCAATACCTACTTCAACACAAAGAGGAAACGCCCATGGGAGACCTAAAGCTCTAGGAATTTCGTTTTTATTTTGTTTAAGCTTTCTTTTGTACTTGGTAAAAGATACACTAATAAAAAGTTTGTTCGTGCTTGTTTAACAAATTTAAATTCTTGAGGTCCTTGAAAACATTGCATTGCATAACATTGCATATCATGACATAACATTTCATAACATGTACATTGAAGACCGGTTTTCTTATTCTCTCGCAGTTTATTTCAGCAGAAATGGCTCTTAAATAGACTGTCAAAGATCTCCAGGCTCAGAACGCCCAATTCCAGGAGATGTTCACCAATTTGGCCCAAGGCCAGAAAGATCTGAAGAAGCTCATCACCAGAAATAAGAAGGTCATTGGCATTCTCAACATGGGAAGAAATCACAAGGGTCCAGCTAGAGTGGTCATACAGTTCGAACTCTCAGACAAAAGCGGTGAAACTGAAGGAAGTATCAAAAACAATGAAGGAAGCCATCATGAGTCTGAAAACGAAGAAGACTATATGAGCGAGCAGTATCCTGACAACGGAAAGTACAAGCAACTTGAAGACCGTCTGGATGCTGTGGAAAATCTGAAAAATGTCAGGGCTGAACTTTGACGATATGAGTCTTGTTCCTGGTGTAATAATTCCCCGCAAGTTCAAAGTTCCTACCTTTGTCAAGTATGATGGCATCTCTTTCCCGAAGCTACATCTGAAGTCCTATGTTCAGAAGATGCATCCTCATACTGAAGACAGGAAATTTTGGATCCATTTCTTTCAAGAGAGTTTATCCGGAACTCAGTTGGAGTGATATTATCAGCTAGACAGTACCCACATTCATACCTGGAATAACTTAGTAGATGCTTTCTACAAGCATTACCAGTACAATGCTGAATTGGCACCTACCCGCATGCAACTACAGAGCATGTCTATGGGTCGTGATGAGAAGTTCAAAGAGTATGCCCAGAAATGGAGATATCTAGTAGGCAGAGTTCAACCCCCTTTGTCCAATAGGGAATTGGTTGACATGTTTATGGGAACACTGACAGGCCCATTCTTCAATCATCTGATTAGAAACTCTTCAGTCGGATTCACCGAGCTGATATTGATAGGCGAACATATCGAAGCTGAAATCAAGAGTGGAAAGATTCAAGTAGAGTCACCTTCAAATGCTGCAAAGAGATATGTTGAAGCCAATGTTGTGTATGGTTAGAAGAACCGTAACAAAACTGATCGTGCTCAATCTGTGGGGGAAGTCGTGATCTCCAATCCTACACCAGCGCAACCTCAACGAGACAACGTGCGTATGTAGAACGCGCCACAAAGACAATTTACAAAGATCAACACGCCGTTGTCTCAAGCACTACAACACATGTTGAAAGTAGAGCTGATTACTTTGAGGGATCCTCCTCAACACGTCAACACTTCCTCTCCAAAGTACAATCCTAATGTGAGGTGTGCATACCACTCCAATAGACCAGGGCATGACACCAACAACTGTTAGGCCCTGAAGAAGAAGATTCAAGACATGATTGAAGCAAGGGAAATTGAATTCGATCCTCCTGTTGAAACTCCGAATGTGATCAACACACCAATTCCCGACCTTTATAAAAGTGCCAATTCTATTGATGAAGACTCCTATGTTTATGATGCGAACGAGCTGACTATTCCCCTGATGACTGTCAAGAAAGATTTGCTGCAAGCCAGTGTATTTCCAGGATGCCCTGATGACTGTCATTGGTGTGCATCTGAATCTAACGGATGTGCATGGTTGAAAAGGCGTATTCAACGCATGATGGACAACCGAGAAGTGCTATTTCTGAAACCTCCCTCTGTGGGGAATTTGTGCGAAGACGTTTCTAAAACTCTGAGGATCAAAGACGTAAGCGAAGCCATACTAGAAGTCTGGGATACCTTGGGACAGCCAAGTGGAAAGTTTCATTTTATGGTGAAATATACCGCTCCCGAAAGTTACAACATTCTAGTCGAAGACATCAAGGCAACCAGATGGGGAGACGATTACCCAGAAGAGTATGCTGATGTGAACATAATAAGGATCACCTCTGTCGATCCTGCGCCTAGAGAGGCACCCCTCATTATTACCTCTCCCAAACCAATTCCATATTCCTCTGACAAAGCTATACCTTAGAGTTATGGAGTTGAATTTTACTATCATGGTGTCAAGCAAGAACCTTGGACCATTGAAGACATGGCAGTTGGAGTTGCCAATCCTGACATCAGTAACATCGTCGGATCAAGTAAGGTAAACAGAACCGGAAGAGTATTTTCTCCAGAGATCTCTCCTCCGAAAGACACTACTACACCAATTTGCATTCCTGCTATCGAACTAGTTCCCAAATCGATAGGGAAAGAACCAGTAACTCATCCTGCTCATAGAGAAGTACCAAAGAAAGTTGGTGAGGATACCTCCAAGCAAGAAATGGAGGAAATTCTGAAGATCATCAAAAAGAGCGACTACAATATTGTGGAATTGTTAGGACAAACTCCGTCAAAAATATCCATGCTAGCTCTGCTATTGTGCTCTAAGGCTCATGCTAAAGCCTTAGTAAAGTTTCTAAAGAATGTCCACATGCCACAAGACACTACTGTTGATCAATTCGAAGGTTGTATTGCTATCCTGACCGTCAACAATGGTTTAGGCTTCTCTGATTCTGATTTAACTCCTGTCGGAAGGAAACACAACAAAGCCTTGCACATCTCCGTTAAATGCAAGGGCACTACATTGTCTCACATATTGGTGGATACTGGTTCTGCTCTGAATGTTCTGCCGAAGAGAGCTCTCGACCGACTTAATGCTAAAATGGTCATGAAGCCCAGTGACATAATAGTAAGAGCTTTTGATGGTTCGAAAAGAACAGTACTTGGAGAGCTCAACCTGCCAATTAAAGTCGGTTCCCAGACTTTTGACTCTACTTTCTTTGTCATGGATATTCGTCCATCATATTCTCGCCTACTCGGACGCCCTTGGATACATGGGGCAGGCGCTGTCACCTCCACCCTACATCAGAAACTGAAGTACCCAATGAAGGGGAAGATTGTTATAGTATGCGGTGAAGAAGAATATCTAGTAAGCCATCTACAGTCATTCCGATACATCGAAATGGAAGATGAATTCATCGAAATCCCCTGTCAAGCTTTCGAAGCAATTCCACGAGTCATGCCTATTGACTCTCCTGTCGCTCCTAAAGTTACTAGAGTTCCACCGAAGATGGCCTCGCTAAATGACGCCAAAGCTGCGGTTGAAGAAGGAGGTTGTACTATTTGGGGTTAGCTCCCCGATTTTCCATTCAAATTTGACAAGACTGTTTTAGGCTTCACTATCAAAGGTCAGAAGATGATACTCCGCGAACGTGCAGACAAACTTCCTTTCCACATCAACAAAAGCGGGGTCCATGCTGTAGAAGACGACGACAATAACTTTGACATCAACAATTGGATTTTCCCAACTCCAGACGACAGACTCAATAATTGGAAGGCTGAAGATGTCATACCAATCTCCTTTAGACATGAGTAATTGCTTTTTCTGTTATGCTTTTCTCTTTTTACGCTTTGAACAATAAACTTTAAGCCTAGTGCCTTGCCCGGGGCACCACCGCTCATCTATGAGGGTTATTATTTGTCATTTGCATATTTTCATTCAATAAAATTATTGGACTTTTGCATTCAACTACTGTGCTTTTTTCTTTCTTTTACTTTATCACCCTTTCAAAAAGCTATGTGTTTTTACACACACCCACATGGTACACTGCAGATTCACTCCGAATCTCGTCGATAACAACTCTGCTATTGCTAAATATAACTTCGATAATCTAATCTACCAAGACGAAGACGAAGGTGAGGAAGATTGTGAAGTGCCAGGAGAATTTTCCAGGCTACTATAACAAGAAGAACAGGTTATACAGCCACACAAGGATCCAGTCGAGGTTGTGAATCTAGGTACTGATGAAGACAGAAAAGAAATCAAGATATGAGCAGGTCTTGAGAGCAATATCAAAGAGAGATTGGTTCAGATGTTGCGAGACTATATCAAGATTTTTGCTTGGTCCTACGAAGATATGCCAGGTTTAGAGATTGACATTGTGGTACACCGACTACCGACAAAAGAAGGTTTTCTCCCTATGAAGCAGAAGGTTCATCGTATGCATCCTGAGATGTCTGACAAAATCAAAGCTAAAGTTATGAAACAGTTCAATGTCGGTTTCTTAGCCGCACAGTGGGTTGCGAACGTGGTGCCCGTACCTAAGAAGGATGGCAAAGTACGTATGTGTGTGGACTATCGAGATCTGAACAAAGCAAGTCCGAAAGACGATTTTCCACTTCCTCATATTGATGTCCTGGTTGATAACACCGCTCAACACAAGGTTTTATCCTTCATGAATGGTTTCTCCGGTTACAATCAGATCAAAATGGCTCCCGAAGACATGGAAAATACTAATTTTGTTACACAGTGGGGCACATTCTGTTACAAAGTCATGTCGTTTAGACTAAAGAACACCGGTGCCACATATCAACTTGCCATGGTAGCTTTATTCCATGATATGATTCATCACGAGATAGAGGTCTACGTCGACGACATGATAGCTCGATCACAAACTGAAGAAGAACATCTCGATAATTTGAGAAAGCTGTTTGATAGACTGAAGAAATACAGACTAAGGCTTAATCCTAACAAGTGCACCGTTGGAGTCAGATCCGATAAACTCTTGGGATTTGTTGTCAGTGGTAAAGGTATTGAAGTTGACCCTGCCAAGGTTAAAGCTATTCAAGAAATGCCATCTCCTTGTACCGAGAAGGAAGTCAGAGGTTTCTTGGGACGACTAAACTACATTTTTAGATTTATTGCACATCTAACTGCTACTTGTGAGCCAATCTTCAAGTTACTGAAGAAAGATCAAGTAGTGGAATGGAACGACGATTTCCAGATAGCTTTTGACAAAATCAAGGAGTACCTGCAAAATCCTCCTATTCTAATACCACCTGACAAAGGAAGACCTCTTATCATGTACTTGACAGTATTAGAGAACTCAATGGGGTGTGTGTTGGGGCAACATGACGAGTCTGGTCGAAAAAGAGTATGCAATATACTACCTTAGCAAAAAGTTTATCGACTGTGAAACAAGATACTCACAGTTGGAGAAAACTTGCAACGCTTTGGCTTGGGCTGCTCCCCGACTAAGATAATATATGTTGACTAACGCTACCTTGTTGATCTCCAAGATGGATCCAATAAAATACATATTCGAGAAACCTGCTCTCTCCGGAAGAATAGCAAGATGGAAAATGATCTTGACCGAATACGACATCCAATATACTACTCAGAATGCGATCAAAGGGAGTATAGTAGCCGATCATTTGGCTCATCAAGCCTTAGATGACTACCAGTCTATGCATTTCGAGTTTCCAGACGAAGATATTATGTTAGTCATTGATTGCAAAGAACCGGGACCAGGCGAAGGACCTGAACTAGGATCCCGATGGACCATGGTCTTTGATGGAGCCTCAAATGCACTTGGCAATGGTATTGGCGCCATCATTACATCTCCTACAGGCGGACACACGCCTTTCACCGCCAGACTATGTTTCAATTGCACCAACAACATGGCCGAATACGAAGTGTGCATTATGGGTATCAAAGCTGCTATTGACTTAAGAATCAAATTCTTGCGAGTGTATGGAGACTCAACTTTGGTGATCATTCAGATTAAAGGAGATTGGGATATGAAGCATCCAAATCTCATTCCATATCGAGAGTATGTGTTGAATCTGATTCCTTACTTCGAAGAAATCACTTTTAATCACATTCCACGAGAAGAGAATCAGTTGGCAGACGCATTGGCTACCATGCCATCTATGTTCAAGGTCAGATGGGACAACGAAGCTCCCCAAATCATCATTGAAAGACTAGACGAACCAACATAATGTTGTGAACTTGATACCGAAGGAACAGAAGAGAAACCTTGGTTCTACGAAGTGAAGAGGTATCTCGAGGCTCATGAATATCCCGCAGGCGCGGGCATCTGTCAATGATAAGAAGTTCTTAAGAAGATTCACTTCTAAATTCTTTCTCAGCAACGACATCTTATACAAGCGCAATCACCACTCGCCGTGTAGATCAAAAAACAGTGGAATGGATCATGGAAGAGTTACATGAAGGCGCATTCGGTACCCACTTCAATGGATATATAATGGCTAAGAAGATTCTAAGAGCGGGTTACTATTAGTCCACCATCGAAGCTCATTGTTACCGCTATGTTCGATCTTCTCACAAATGCAGATATACACAGACAAAGTGCACGTACCTCCAGTCCCATTGAATGTTCTGACCGCTTCGTGGCCTTTTGCAATGTGGGGCATTGATATGATTGGAGAAATCAAACCCCCGCTTCCAACGGACATCGTTTCATCCTTGTTGCTATTGATTACTTTACCAAATGGGTAGAAGCAGCCTTGTTCGCATATGTTACCAAGAATTTTGTGGCTCGATTCATCAAGCATAATCTTATCTATCGGTACGGCATCCCCGAAAGGATCATCACGGACAATGGTTCCAATCTCAATAACAAAATGATCATCGAACTCTGCACGTAGTTCAAGATTAAACATCACAACTCTTCTCGATATCGGCAAAAAATGAACGACACAGTGGAAGCCGCCAACAAGAATCTCAAGAAGATCATACAGAAGATAAAAGTGAACTATAAGGATTGGCACAAGATGTTTCCATTTGCTCTTCACGGTTATCGCACTACAGTACGAACATCTACAGGGGCAACCCCCTTCTCTCTCATATATGGTATGGAAGCAGTCCTACCCATTGAGGTTCAGATACCCTCAATCAGAGTACTCTAGGATGCAGAGTTAGACGAAGATGAATAGGTCCAGACTCGCCTTGACCAGATCAACTTGATCGACAAAAAATGGCTCGCAGCCATCTACCATGGACAAATATACCAAAAGCGAATGATCAGAGCATTCAATAAAAAGGTCAAGCACCGAGTCTACCAAGTCAATGATCTAGTAGTCAAGCGCATCATTCTTCCACAAGGTAACCCTAGGGGAAAATGGACTCCCACCTACGAGGGACCATTTGTACTCAAAACAGTATTTTCCGGCGGAGCTATGATACTAAGCACTATGGATGGAGAAGACTTCCCGCACCCTGTGAACGCAGACATAGTCATAAAATACTATGCGTAAACGAGACCCACTAGGTTGACTGGCCTAGGCAAAAATAAGGGTATTCTGGCGAATCAAAAAGGTTCGGGCAAAATTTAAGGATATATATATATACAAAAAACGTTCACCCGACAAGTCGAAAACCTGCAAAGGCGGCTTGGGCAAAAAAGGGTATTCCGGTAGACTGAAAACCCGAAAGGGTGGTCTAGGAAAAAGTTAGGGATTTAAGCGTACGACTATGTCTCGTCCAGATCACCTACTTGCAGACTACACTACTACCAACTTCAAGATTCGAATGGCGCAAATCAGTTCAATCACTTTCTTCTAAGAGCAAGGAGATGAGATAGTAGAAAATATATGAGTAATAGCATAGTTGAAACTCGACGAGATTGTTTCGGCATAGCTTTTTACTATTCTGGAAATTTCCTCTTACTAGGATATTTGTCTCTTGAATACAAACTACCTGACTATAGGCCACTTTTCAAATTCAATGCAAATTCCTCTTTTCCAGTTCCAATTTTTATTGTTTTGTTTGCATAAAGTCCAATGATTGCTTTGAATGATTATATGCATTTGACAATAAACATCTGTTCACAAACATACAAAAAGCGAACAGAAACAATAATTACTACAGGCTCTAGGAATTGAGATGACGACTAAGGTCACCAATACATCCCCACAGAGTCACTTTCACAAGAAATATCTCCACAGGATCATCTCTATAATCCCTGCAGAGCCGTCCCTCTCCATACAAAGACAAATCTTCTCCAACGAAGTATTACATTATTATCTCCTCTAAACAGTGTTCCAACACTTCCAACTTCATCACGTTAGTCCCCGAGTAGTGATCCTCTACATCCACCATGTTAGTCCCCGAGCAGTGATCCTATCAGCTTCAACTTCATCATGTTAGTCCCCGAGCAGTGATCCTACAACTTCATCACGTCAGTCCCCGAGCAGTGATCCTATCAAATTCATCATGCTAAGTGATCCTCTACATCCATCACGTTAGTCCCCGAGCAGTGATCCTATCAGCTTCATCAGCTTCGACTTCATCACGTTAGTTCCTGAGCAGTGTGTCATACCCCAAAATTTTCCCTCCTATTCCTCAAAACATTTCATACATCCATACTCAAGGATTCCTCAAGGGTCGATCAGACAAACCCTCTCCTAGACAATCAACCCAAACTAGGGTTTGGCAATTCTCAGATCCAGATGGAATTCCAACATCTCCAATGGTCATCATGCCTCCTCATATGCTTCAAATATTCTCCATGTCAATTTTCAAGCCTCACAAGTCAAGTTTCCTCAGACAATTGCTCAGATGGTTGAAAATTAGTTGTATTGGACAAAAAGTCAACTGTGGTCAACATACAGTCAAACTTCATGATTTTTGGTCAACATCCTCATTTTGAAGTTACATTCATCATTTGATCAAGGGTTGATCATGATTCATCAAGAAAGCTCAAGATTTGCTCAATAGTCAAACTTTCCAAATTAGGGTTTTTTAGTGAAAAGTCAACTGAACTTTGACTGAGCATAACTTCTTCACACTTTCTCAGAAATTTTTCCACCACCTCTCATTTTGAAGGAAATTCAATTCTCTACAACTTCATGTCTCACAAGAATGTTCAAAAAATTCTTCATTTGGAAGGTATGGATCAAAACATTACAGGTCCTTTTCAAAGTCAACAAAAAGTCAACTTTTTGTTTTGAAGATTTATTGAGCATGGAAACTCCAATTGAGATGAAACAAAAGATGTTGGTTAGAGGACACTTAGAGATTTCTAAAAAGTCCAAGAACACTCAAAAATGTGGAAAATTGAGCAAAATACACCTTGCACAAGTTGGGTATTTTTGAAGAAGTGCACAAAGAGAGATACTTGTTAAAATCCAAAATTTTGCAAATGGGCCTAGTTTTTCTTCATTCAAACTTGTTCCTTAGACAATTTGGAACATCCAAGCCCAATTCCACGAATTTTAGCTTTATTTTTCTATTTAATTTGGATTTTATTCATTTAAATACAAATTAAATTAAAAAATAAGGTATAAAATCAAAATTAAATGCAAAATTGATTTTATTCTCATGCTTGAGATCCAAGTAACTCACACAAGCTGGAAAATTTCTAAATTTGCATAGATTTGGCAAGAATTTGATTGAAATTTGATCAAAAAAAGGAAGATTTGATTTCATACAAAATCAAATATTTTTCACATTGATTGATCATTATTTGCTCTTGAATTCAGACCTAAATCCATCCACTATAAATGTACAATGCATACAACATGAGAAAGAACAGAAAAATTGCCTCAAGAACCCTAACCTAAAGTCAAAAAAACCGTCCACTTGAAGCCACTCGCAGCCTTGGTTCTAGCTTGTTTCAATCGATTTTGAGCATTCCATCACATTCCTTGGGGTCTTTAGAATCGATCCAGACCTTTACATCATTCAAAAACATCAAGAATCAAGCAATCCCGATTTCGTTTGAAGTTTGCAAGCTATCTGGACAATCCAATTGCATTTTCATGGCCTGAACCGAAATATACCATTACTAGGGTTTTCTGAACCGAATTAGGGCTTCTCTTAAACGGAAAAATTGGACTAAAAGAACACCACCATCGTGTTTAGAATTCAATTTGCAATCGATTCATGTACTCACAATTCATTTATATTGCTTGTATGGAGTTTTTGAGATTTGCAGGGGCCTTAGCGTCGAGTTTGGCCGACGCAAAATTCCCAGAAATTCAAACGAAGAAGATGATGTTCTTCGTGCGTGAATTTGAATTCCCAGGAGGCGATTTCGTTTAAAAACAATTCGTTTCACTTTCCTAACACGTGTACAAGCTAGCTCGGTTGGTAAAGGCAGCGCGCATATCACCCATGGGACCTGAGTTCGAATCCCAGCCATGGCAATTGTTTTTTACAAGTTAGAAAAACTAACATATATTTTCATGTTTTCTTATTTTCTTTAATATTTTCATGTTAATTTATTTTATCTTCAAATAATTTTCTCATGCATCTAAAAAACACCAAAAATATTTATTTTTGCATAATCATCAGAAAAATACTTATTTAATTTTTAATATAAAAATTATTATTTTTGCATGCATATTTAATTTAATTTCTAATTAATCATTAAAATAACTTTTAATTGTTTTTAAATTATCAAATTAATTCAGAAAATTACCAAAAATTTATCTTATCATATTTATGTCATTACTAACACAAAAACTTTTTCTCATTCAAAAATACTTATTTTTACTAACATTTTCCTCTTATGCAATTTTCTCGTATTTTCCGATTTTGTATCTGTTCACAGGTTATACCGTTTCAGACGATTTTTCTTGCGTTTCTTTTCAATTATGTAACTGCCTATGGGATGTAATATTTTAATTAGGACTTTTATTTTTCGCACTCTGATTATGTATCTGCCCCAAAGCCATGTAATAGCGTAGGACATTTACTTTCCGCACTTTACATTTCTGCAATTTACTTTCTGCACCCTATAAACTGCTAGTAATTAGGCGTGTATGGCAAGATAAAATTGGACATAGATCACTCATAACTCCAAGATAAAATACCTGAAATCAACACACTCTTTTCACACATGCACCCCTTAGGGTAATTCTCTCTCGTGGCCTTTACGATTACAAATGGTCAAGTCCCTCGAACGTAGAGGTATTCTAGCACTGTTGCCTTCAAAACAAATCATCATAGTCCCTTCGATACAAAGATCATAGACCCACGACGTCGCCTCTAAATACATGATCTTGACCCTCGATTGTCGCCTACGAAAAATGATGATAGTCCTTGAATGTGCTAGGATACTTCCAACAAGTTGCTTTCTATGACCATCCGATGTCCTTCGAATGTCCGCTTACATCCAACGAATAAGGTTACCTACCAACTAATGGTATGGATAACACTATTCTAAAGGAATAAAACACAAAACGACCAATTCGAGTAGGTAATAAGACTTTTAGTTGCTTGCTCTATCAAAATACTTTTCACACCTCACATTTTTATCAAAGTTCAAACTCTTTTCAAAGCGAAACATTTCGAACACTTTGTATACATTCCTACATGAATCATTACAAAGTCAAAGCGAAATGCCTTTTCAAAACATTTTTGTCAAACACACGAAAGCACAAATTTTAAAGTGATCTAAGAGCAACTAAGAGCCGTAGATAACTACGGATGGAAAGGGTGCTAATACCTTCCTTTTCATAACCTTCTCCTTACTCGAATCTAAGGAAGGTCTTTTCTGTTCTTTTCACCTTCCTTAATTGGATAAAAGAAAAGTCGGTGGCGACTCTTGCTATCCGCACATTTGCGATACAAAAATCTCAAAGTCAGTTCACCGTATTACAGAACTGGCGACTCTGCCGGGGAGACACCCTAAAGAGAGAATACCTTAGGGATTTCTAGATCACTTTTTCTGCTTTTTGTTTGACTTGTATGCTTTACTTTTAAGGGTTGCTTGGGTATTATATTTGTGGGGGATCCTACACCCGGATCTGGGTTTCCTTTTAGGTGAGTAGCAATAAATCATCGCGGCCGTTAGACGTATATCGAAACGGTCAACATGATGGCTACGTTAGTGTGACACTTTGGATGTCCTGATACTCTTCATTTCCAAGTTGAGGATAGTATTTGGCTTCTGCGTGGTGTCATCAAGCACTAACTAAACTTTTAGAACCTTAATTGACCCATCTTGGCCAGTAGAAGGTAGTGAGATGGCCGACTTTGGTGTAGACCAAGGTTGGCTGATACTCGATGCTACGCTCATTAAGATAAGACTTTTGGGATATTTTTGGTCGACCACTTGGTAGTTGTGATACGGTGAACTGACTTTGTAGGATTTTTGTATCCAAATGTGCGGATAGCAAGAGTCGCCACCGACTTTTATTTTTATCCAATTAAGGGAAGGTAAAAGTAACAGAAAAAGACCTTCGTTAGATTACGAGTTCGGGAGAATGGTTATGAAAAGGAAGGTATTAGCACCCTTTCCATCCGAAGTTTATTCTACGGGCTCTTAGTCGCTCTTAGATAACCTTTTTTAAAATTGCTTCCTGTGTGTTTGACAAAAATGTTTTGAAAAGGCATTTCGCTTTGACTTTGTAATGACTCATGTAGGAGTGTATACAAAGTGGAAATGTTTGTTTTGAAAAGAAATTGAACTTTTGAAAAGAGTGTGTAGTGTGAAAACATTTGATAGAGCAAGCAACTAAGAGACTTATTTACCCACTCAATTGGTCGTTTTGTTGTACTTCTCGTTCCTTTAGAATAGCGCTAGCCATACCATTAGTTAGTAGGTAGCTCCATTCGTTGGATGTAAGCGGGACATTCGAAGGGACATCGGATGGTCATAGAAAGCAACTTGTAGGAAGTATCCTAGCACATATCGAAGGACTATCATCATTTTCGTAGGCGACAATCGAGGTCAAGATCATGTATTCGGAGGCGACATCGTGGGTCTTATGATCTTTGTATCGAAGGGACTATGATGATTTGTTTGGAAAGCAACGGTGCTAGAATACCCTACGCTCGAGGACATGACCATAGGCATCGAGAGAATTACCCTAAGGGTGCGTGTGTGAAAGAAGTGTGTTGAGTTCGAATATATTATCTTGAAGATTAGTGTGAGCTATGTCCAATTATTATCTTGCCATACGCCTAATTACTAGCAATTGATAAAGTGCGGAAAGTAAAAGTGCGGAATGTAAATGCGGAAAATAAACCTACGCTATTACATGGCTTTGGGGCGATACATAATTAGGAGTGCGGAAAGTAAAAGTCCTAAATTAAACTATTACAACCCATGAGCAATTACATTATTGAAAAGTAAAATAAAACGGAAGAATAAATCGAATCGGATCAACCGTGAAAGAATGGGAAATCGGAAAATACGAGATGAATTGAATAAGAGGAAAATGTTAGAAAAATGCAATTTTAATATGAGAAAATTAATATGTGCTGGAAATAAGATAAATAAGTTAAAATAATTTTTGGGATTTTTGGAAAAGATTTAATAATTAAAATGCAATTTATAATGATTTAAATGCTAAAATATAAATAAAATAAATATGCATGCAAAATTATATTTTTAATTTATTAAATTAAATAAAGATTTTTATGAAAATAATGTAAAAGAAAATATTTTTGGTAATTTTTTAATGCGAATAAAAATTATGAAGATAAATTAAAATAAGAGAAAATATTAAAAAAATATGAAAACATGGAAAATAATGCAAGTTTTGGAAAAAGGAAAAGGGATTGTCTGAACCAGGAATCGAACTGGAGACATCCCCTTCAAACCTTAAAAACCAGCACGCTGACCACTACGCCATGATGCACTTGGTGTTTGAAAAGCTGGAAACAAATCAATATAAGTGATGACGCGTCAGGGATATTTTGAAAAATCAAACACAGTCAGCGCGCGGGCCCCAGTTGATTTTGAATGAGCGAATCAGAACGCATCTTCCTGCCACGCCAGCTTCCTCGCCGGTCAACAAATTCAACGACGCCGGAGCCCTAGCTCCGGTCGTCTTCTCCGATGAGGAGATTTTGAAAACCTGCAAAACACGCGAAATAAAAGAGAAAGAAGGACCTTGTCCCCCTAAACCAGACCTCCTGAATTCAATGGTGATATCAGTTTGCCCTAAAAATGTCCCTACAAGCCAGTTCGAAGCTTATGAGTTCGGAAACCCTAAGTATGGCAGAACGCGATTCTAACGTCCAACCTCTCAAACGACTACCCAGATCGATCCAGTGGAACCTCATGAACACAATAAAAGCATTAGATTCAATGGAAACACGCAGAATAATAAAATGCAAAAATCAAAAGTTTGAGATATGTATGATCATGTATGCATCGATCCGGCTTGTTTTAAACCATGGGATGAGTGTGTACTTACTCAAACTTACCTCCTGAGCACGATGGAATGATGTTTGGAGAAATGAAATTGAAATTCGAATTTCAAAGATTCTTGGAAAATTTTGACAAAATAAGGGTTTGGCTTGAGCTAGGGTTTTCGTCCTCAGGCTTGTGTGTATTGCTGGCAATTTATAGAAGAAATTTGGATGGCAAAAGGAGTGAAAAAAGATTGCTTCTTGAATGTGCAAATATTTCCATTTAAAATAAAATCAAATATTGAAAAATATATGATTTTCTCATGAATGCAAGGCTATCACGAATTTGGTAAGGGTCATGGGCCTTCTTGGACATTTAGAAAGATATAAAATCATTCCTTTTGAGAAAAATGTTTAATTTTCATATTTTATATAATTTATTTTTGAATTAAATGTTATAAAATTCAAATATAAATCATAAAAATAGAAAATAACCAAGGCCAAGCATTTATGGGTCAAGAATAGCATTATGAACAAGTTTGGATCAAAAGATTATAGGCCCATTTGGAAAATTTTGCATTTTGACCAATATGTCCTTTTGTGCAATTGTCCAAAATTCCCCAACTTCTGAATAGTGTATCTTGCTCAATTTTCCACATTTTTGAGTGTTCTTGGACTTTTTGGAAAGCTCTAAGAGTCCTCTAAACAATGTCTTTGGTCTCATCTCAATTGGAGTTACCATGCTCAAAATATCTTCAAAACAAAAAGTTGACTTTTTGTTGACTTTGAAAATGACCTGTAATGTTTTGAGCTATACCTCTCAAATGAAGCATTTTTTGGACATTCTTGTGAGACATGAAGTTGTAGAGAATTGAATTTCCTTCAAAACAAGAGGTGGTGGAAAGATTTCTGAGAAAGTATGAGAAAGTTATGACCAGTCAAAGTTCAGTTGACTTTTCATCTAGAAACCCTAATTTAGAAAGTTTGACTTTTGGGCAAATCTTGAGTTTTCTTGATGAATCATGATCAACCCTTGATCAAATGATGAATGTAACTTCAAAGTGAGGATGTTGACCAAAAATCAGAAGTTTTGACTGTATGTTGACCACAGTTGACTTTTTGTCCAATACACGATTTTCAACCATCGAGCAATTATGCGAGGAAACTTGACTTGCGAGACTTGAAACTTGACATGGAGAATCTTTGAAGCATATGAGGAGGCATGAAGGTCATTGGAGATGTTGGAAATCCATCTTGACTTGAGAGATACCAAACCCTAGTTTGGGTTGATTGTCTAGGAGAGAGTTTGTCTGATCAACTCTTGAGGAATCCTTGAGTATGGATGTAAGAAATCTCTTGAGTAGATGGAGGGAAAATTTTGGGGTATGACAGTAGTCGTATTGAAATAAACGCCTACGAGAAAGATCAATGATGTGAGATTCCTAGAACCCGGTTACTATTATAGGACAGGATGAACCAACTCAAACTTTTGGTGGGGTAATTACCTATACCTCTTGCAAGCCTTAAACCTAGGTTCATTGTGTGAATTGCTTGTGTGTGCTAAACATGACATCATGACATCATCGCATTTCATATCATTTCTAACTACTTCAAGGACCTAGGGATTTATCTTTGCTCTGTTTTGCAGGGGGAATTATGGATTCTAGAAAGACTATCTGAATCAACTTCATGGGTATACCTTCTCAGCTCAAAGAATTGGTTTCAGAAATTCCCGACCATGCTCAGTTCATCAAAAGACATGGTTATTTACTTGACTTGGTTATCTCCGGTTTTGAAGAAGATATGATGCATGTCCTATTCCAGTTCTTCGATCCAAAACACCATTGCTTTACATTCCCAGATTATTAGTTGGTTCCTACCTTGGAAGTGTTCTCTAAGCTACTTGGGATACCTATTCTTGATCAAATGCCATTCATCGGTCTAGAAAAGGTTCCTAGGTACGAAGACATTGCATCAGCCTTACATCTTAAGCGCTCAGACATTGAAGCCAATTGGGAAACCAGAAGTGGAGTTAAGGGTTTACTTGCCAAGTTCTTAGTTAAGAAAGCCCGAGAATTCCTCAAAGTTATGAGTTTCCATGCATTCGAAGACATTGTAGCTTTGTTAATCTATGGTTTGGTTCTATTTCCTAACTCGGATCAATTCATAGATGTCAACGCCATCAAGTTGTTTCTTACCTGCAATCCTGTGCCTACCTTACTTGGAGATATTCTACATTCTCTCCACAGTCGTACTACCAAGAGACAAGGAACCCTCATGTGTTGTATACCGTTACTTTCTAGGTGGTTTATTTCGCACGTTCCTCCATCAGTTTTGAAGAATGAACAAAGATTGAAGTGGTCTCAAAGACTAATGTCACTCTCTCATTCAGACATCCGTTGGAATCTTTTCTCTCAACAGGACTTCACATTCATTGAGCGTTGTGGAGAATTCCCTAATGTACCACTCCTTGGTATAAGGGGAGGTATTACTTACAACCCTTCTTTAGCTCTACGTCAGTTTGGTTTTGCTCGAAGAAATGGTCCTCATGATATGCTTCTCCAAGATATTGTGTTCGATTACAACCACGATCTCCAAAATTACCGACGAAGGTTCATACACGCTTGGGGCATGGTAAAGAATACTGATACCAAAACTTTGGGGCACCAAAACTCCATTCCTTGGGAACCTTACCTCAAATGGGTGAGAGCTCGAGCTCAAAACCTCATGATGCCATTCACGCCTGTTCTACCAGTAATTATGGAACTGTTGCTATAGGTGGCGTACCTATCTTTTCTCCAACCCTACATCAGCACAACCTCGGTGAGACACAGCAGCGTAACGAGCGCCACGAAGCGATTTACAAAGATCAACATGCCATTGTCGCAAGCCTTGCAACACATGTTGAAAGCGGTGATTACTTTGAAGGATCCTCCTCGGTGTCAACACCTCCTCCCGAGATACAATCCTAATGCTAAGTGTGCTTACCACTCCAACAGCCCAGGGCACGACACTGACAACTGTTGGGCTCTGAAGAACAAGATTCGGGATATGATTGAAGCTAAGCGATTGAGTTTGACCCTCTTGTTGAGACTCGAATGTGATCAAGCGCCTATGCCTAACCATGACAAAAGTTCCAATCTTTGTTGGTGAGGATACTTACGTTTTCAACGTAGATGACTTGACCATTCCTCGATGTTGTTAAGAAGAATTTCGCAAGCGGTGTCAATCAAGATGCCGGAGAATTGCCGTTGGTGCCCATACGCACCGATGGTGTGCTTGGTTGAGAAGGCGTGTTCGATGCATGATGGATAACCGTGAAATACTATTCCACGAAACCACCTGTGGAGAGTCTGTGTGAAGACATGTCTAAGAAACTGAAGATCGAAGATATGAACGAAGTTGTACCATCTGCATGGGATACCTTGGGGCAACCAAGTGGAAAGTTTGATTACATGGTAAAATACATTGTTCCTGAGAGCTACAAGATTCCTATTGAAGATGTTAAAGCAACCGGATGGGGTGACGATTTCCCAAAAGACTATGCTGATGTTAACACGATAAGGATTTCCTCTGCTGATTCTGTGCCTAGAGTGGCACCTCTCATCATTACTTCTCCTAGACCAGTTCCATATTCCTCCGACAAAGCTATTCCTTGGAATTATGGATCTGATGTCTACTATCATGGCGTCAAGCAAGACCCTCTGACCATTGAGGACCTTATAGTTGAAGCTTCCATTCCTGACATTGACAACATCACCAGATCAAGCAAGGTGACCAAAACCGGAAGGGTATTCTCTCCTCTAAAAGACACTGCGACTCCATCTCGCATTCCAGCTATTCAACCAGTTCCCGAGACTAGAGGGAAAGAACCAGTGACTCATCCTGCTCAACTAGAAGTACCAAAGGAAGTTACTGAAGACTCCTCCAAACGAGAAATGGAGGAAATTCTGAAGATTATCAAGAAGAGTGACTACAATGTTGTGGAACAGTTGGGACAGGCTCTGTCCAAGATCTCCATGCTTGCTCTGCTCTTATGCTCTGAGGCTCATGCTAAAGCCTTGGTGAAGTTTCTGAAGAATGCTCACGTACCGCAAGACACTACTACTGATCAATTTGAAGTTTATATTGCTAACCTGGCTGCCAACAACGGCCTAGGCTTCTCTGATGCTGATCTAACTCCTGCCGGAAGGAAACACAACAAAGCCTTGCACATCTCTGTTGAATGCAAGGGCGTCACATTGTCTCATGTTTTGGTGGATACCGATTCTGCTCTGAATATCCTTCCGAAGACTGCTTTTGATCGACTTGATGTTGAAGGATTAATTCTGAAACCCAGTGACATTATTGTGAGAGCTTTTGATGGTTCTAAGCGAACAGTTCTTGGAGAGCTCATCCTGTCTGTTAAAGTCGATTCCCAGACTTTTGATTCCACTTTCTTTGTCATAGACATCTGTCCAGCTTACTCTTGCCTACTTGGACGCCCTTGGATACATGGGGCAGGCGTTGTTACCTCTACCTTGCATCAAGAAACTGAAGTACCCAGTGAAAGGGAAAGTTGTCACAGTATGTGGTGAGGAGGAATACATGGTCAGTCATCTATAGTCAATCCGATACCTCGAGGTGGAGGGTGAATTCTTCGAGACTCCCTGTCAAGCTTTTGAAACAATCCCCAGAGTCATGCCTGTTGACTCTCCCGTCACTCCTGAAGTTACGCAAGTTCCGCCTAGGATGGCCTCATTGAAAGATGCTCAAGTTGCTGTTGAAGAAGGAGGTAGTACTATTTGGGGCCAGCTCCCTGATCTTCCTTTCAAATATGACAAGACTGTTTTAGGTTTCACCATCAAAGGTCAGAAGATGATACGCCGCAAACGTGCCGACCAACTTCCTTTCCGCATCAGCCAGAGTGGAATCCATGCTATAGAAGACGACGACAACGACTTCGACATCAGCAAGTGAATCTTCCTAACTCCCGACAACGGACTCAGCAATTGGAAGACTGAAGACGTTATACCAATCTCCTTTAGACAAGAGTAATTGCCTTTGTTTTTGTTTTGCTTTTCGTATTTGCTATGTTTTGAATAATAAACTCTAAAGCCTAGTGCCTTACCCGGGGCATCATGGCTCGTTTGTTAGGGTTATTATTTGTCATTTGCATATTTTCATTCAATAAAATCGTTGGACTTTTGCATTTAATTGTTGCTTTCTTTCTTTTACTTTATCACCCCTTCAAAAAGCTATGTGTTTCTTACACGCACCCACGTGATACACTGCAGAATCACTCCGAATCTCGTTGATAACAGCTATGCTATTGCTAAATATGACTTGGATAATCCGATCTACCAAGCCGAAGACAAAGGTGAGGAAGATTGTGAAGTGCCGAGAACTTGTCGCTTCACAAGAAGATCGAGTTATACAGCCACACGAAGAGCAAATTGAGGTTGTGAATTTGGGTACTGATGAAGACAGAAAAGAGATCAAGATAGGAGCGGGTCTTGAGAACGGTGTTAAAGAAAAATTGGTTCAGATGCTACGAGACTACATCGAGGTTTTTGCTTGGTCATACGAAGACATGCCAGGTTTAGACATTGATATTGTGGTACACCGATTGCCGACAAAAGAAGGTTTTCTCCCAGTGAAACAGAAGATTCGTCGCATGCGTCCTGAGATGTCAGAGAAAATCAAAAGCCGAAGTTATGAAACAGTTCAACTCCGGTTTCTTAGCTGTTACTTCTTATCCACAATGGGTTGCCAACGTGGTGCTTGTGCCCAAGAAGGATGGCAAGGTACGAATGTGTGTGGATTACAGAGATCTGAACAAAGCGAGTCCGAAAGATGATTTCCCACTACCTCATATTGATGTCCTGGTTGACAACACCGCTCAGCATAAGGTTTTCTCCTTCATGGATGGTTTCTCCGGTTACAATCAGATCAAAATGGCTCCTGAAGACATGGAGAAGACTACTTTCGTTACACAGTGGGGCACTTTCTACTACAAGGTTATGCCGTTCGGACTGAAGAACGCGGGTGCCACTTATCAGCGTGCTATGGTGACGTTATTTCAGGACATGATTCATCACGAGATAGAGGTCTACGTCGACGACATGATAGCTCGATCACAAACTGAAGAAGAACATCTTGATCATTTGCGGAAATTGTTTGATAGGTTGAAGAAGTATAGACTGAGACTCAATCCCAACAAGTGCACCTTTGGAGTCAGATCCGGTAAACTCCTAGGGTTTGTTGTCAGTGGAAAAGGTATTGAGGTTGACCCCGCCAAGGTTAAAGCCATTCAAGAGATGCCAGCTCCCCGCACCGAGAAGGAAGTCAGAGGTTTCTTGGGCCGATTGAATTACATTGCAAGATTCATTGCACATCTAACTGCCACTTGTGAGCCAATATTCAAGTTACTGAAGAAAGATCAAGTAGTAGAATGGAACGACGATTGCCAGATCGCTTTTGACAAAATCAAGGAGTACCTACAGAATCCTCCTATCCTGATGCCGCCCGCCGAAGGAAGACCTCTTATCATGTACTTGACAATGTTAGAGAATTCAATGGGGTGTGTGTTGGGGCAACATGACGAGTCTGGTCGAAAAGAGTATGCAATATACTAACTTAGCAAAAAGTTTACCGATGTGAAACAAGATACTCACGACTTGAGAAAACTTGCGGCGCTTTGGCTGCTCGCCGACTAAGGCAGTATATGTTGACTCACACTACATTGTTGATTTCCAAGATGGATCCGATAAAGTACATATTTGAGAAACCAGCTCTCTCGGAAGAATAGCAAGATAGCGATGATCTTGACCGAATATGACATCGGTACACTTCTCGAAGCGATCAAAGGAAGTGTAGTAGCCGATCATTTGGCTCATCAAGCCGTAGATGACTATTAGTCTATGCGTTCAATTTCCGGATGAAGATGTTTTACTAGTTCTGATTACGAAGAACCGGGCCAGACGAAGGACTGAACAAGGATCCCGATGGACTATGGTCTTTGATGGAGCCTCAAATGCACTTGGCAATGGCATTGGCGCCATCATTACATCCCTCGACGGACATACTCCTTTCACCGCAGATTATGTTTGATTGTACTAACAACATGGCGAATCTGAGCGTGCATCATGGGTATCAAAGCTGCTATTGACTTAAGAATCAAGTTCTTACAAGTGTATGGAGACTCAGCTTTAGTGATCAGCCAGATTAAGGGCGAGTGGGATACGAAGCATCCGAATCTCATTCCGTATCGAGAGCATGTTCTGAGTTTGATCCCCTACTTCGAAGAGATCACTTTCAATCACATTCCACGAGAAGAGAATCAGTTGGCAGATGCACTAGCTACTATGTCGTCTATGTTCAAGGTCAGATGGGACAACGAGGCTCCCCAGATCATCATTGAGAAGTTTGACGAACCAACATATTGTTATGAGCTTGATACAGAAGGGAAACCATGGTACTATGACGTGAAGAGGTATCTTGAGACTCAGGAATATCCCGCAGGGGCATCTGTCAACGATAAGAAGTTCTTGAGAAGGTTTGCATCCAAATTCTTCCTCAGCAACGACATCCTATACAAGCGCAACCACGACTTGTGCTTACTTCGCTGTGTAGACCGGAAGATAGCGGAGCATATTATGGAAGAGCTACACGAGGGCGCGTTTGGTACCCACTCCAGTAGTCATATGATGGCTAAGAAGATTTTGAGAACAGGTTACTATTGGTCCACCATGGAAGCTGATTGTCACCGCTATGCTCGATCTTGTCACAAATGCCAGATTTATGCAGACAAAGTGCATGTACCACCGGTACCTCTGAATGTTCTAACAGCTCCCTGGCCTTTTGCAATGTGGGGCATTGACATGATTGGAGAAATCAAGCCCACCGCTTCTAACGGACATCGTTTCATCCTTGTGGCAATTGACTATTTCACCAAGTGGGTAGAGGCGGCCTCGTTCGCATCTGTTACCAAGAATATTGTGGCTCGTTTTATCAAGCATAATCTTATCTGTCGGTATGGCACTCCCGAAAGGATTATCACAGATAATGGTTCTAATCTCAACAACAAGATAATCACCGAACTCTGCACGCAGTTCAAGATCAAGCATCACAACTCTTCTCCGTATCGGCCTAAGATGAATGGCGCTGTGGAAGCCGCCAACAAAAACATTAAGAAGATTGTACAGAAGATGACAGTGACTTACAAAGATTGGCATGAGATGTTACCATTCGCTCTTCATGGTTACCGCACTACAATACGAACATCCACAGGGGCAACTCCTTCTCTCTTGTATACGGTATGGAGGCAATCCTACCAATAGAGGTTCGGATACCCTCTACCAGAGTCCTCCAGGACGCAGAGTTAGGCGAAGACGATTGGACCCAGACTCACCTTGACCAGATTAACTTGATTGATGAGAAGTGACTCGCATCCATCTGCCATGGACAGATCTATCAGAAGTGAATGATCAGAGCATTTAATAAGAAAGTCAAGCACCGAGTCTACCAAGTCGGTGACCTAGTAGTCAAGCGCATCATCCTTCCACAAGGTGATCCCAGGGGCAAATGGACTCCCAACTATGAGGGACCATTTGTAGTCAAGACAGTATTTTCCGGCGAAGCTATGATTCTTAGCACCATGGATGGTGAAGACTTCCCACCACAGACGAGACATAGTCAAAAATACTATGCATAAAGAGACCCGCTAGGTCGGTGGCCTAGGCAAAAATAAGGGCATCTGGCGAACCAAAGGGTTCGGGCAAAAGTTAAGGATATATACAAAACATGTACACCGCAAGTCGAAAACACGAAAAGGCGGCTTGGGCAAAAAGGTATCGATGGTGAAAACCGAAAGGGCGGTCTAGGCAAAAGTTAGGGATTTAAGCGTCGACTATGTCTCGTCGGATCACCTCTTGCGGACTACTACTATCAGCATTCAAGATTCAAATGGCGAAGATCAGTCTACTCACTTTCTACTGACAGCAAGGAGATGAGATAGTTGAAATATATGAGTACTAGCATAGTTGGAACTTAACGAGATTATTTCCGCATAGCTTTTTACTTTCTTGTGTACAAATTACTTGGCCATACGCCGCCTTTCAAATTAATACAAGTTTCCTTCTCTTTACAATTTTTACTATTGAGTCCAACGTTTGCTTTGAATGATTATATGCATCTGACAATAAAAATCTATCTACAAACATGCGAAAGGTAAACGAACAAAGATAATTACTACAGGCTCTAGGAATTGAGATGACGACGAAAGTCACCAAAACATTCCCCTGCAGAGCATGATCCCCACAGAGATGCCACTCACTACAAACTTTCCCCAACGGAGTACTCATTTTTCTCCACTAGTCCCGACATTCCAGGCTTCATCACGTTGGTCCCCGAGCAGTGATTCCACTCAACTAAGCCATGTTGCATCAGTCTCCAAGCAGTAACGATTCATCACCAGCAGAGGGATCCCCAGCAAAATATCTCTCAGATAGTGCATCGGAGGAAACCTACATTCCCCAGCCAAAAGGTTTCGACGGGCTCCTGATCCTTCTAACCCGGCCTCCCAGCAGCTGTCAAATCCTCTCCAGCAAGATCTACACGCAAGATCCCCAGTAGAGCGCCTCTTAATTTTCCCCCAGCAGGGTCTATGCACAAGATCCTCAGCAGCGCGTCTCTCGATCTCCACCAGCCTCAACAATATCTAGGCCCGAGACTTGGTCAGATAGTGCATCGGAGGAATCAAGGTTATCTTTCTTCTCAGGGTTTCCATCTGTTTCATCCCCAAACAGAAGTCAGAAGTCCTCAAGCAAAGCATCCACATCTTCTTCAAGATGGATATGTTTTGAAATACCACAACATATATCATTCATACATTATTCATAAAAAGTCATAATTTGTGCATATGTCATTCATACACATTGTCATGCATCATACTTTGCATAAGACTAACAATATTCTATCAAAGTTTCTTTTATTTTTTCCCAAAACAAGTGAAAATCACTTTTGAAACAAAAGGTCCAGGATTAATACCCGAAGCCAGACGGGAAAACTATCTGAATGACCGCCCTTGTTGTCCTCCGACAACTGGTCCAGGATTAATGCCCGAAGCCAGACGGGAAAACTATCTGAACGACCGCCCTAGTTGTCCTCCGACAATGGTCGAGATTAATGCCGGCAGACGGAAAACTATCTGAACGACCGCCCTAGTTGTCCTCCGACAACAGATCCATGATTAATGCCCGAAGCCAGACGGGAAAACTATCTGAACGATCACAAGTTATCCTCCGATAACAGGCGTTGGATCAATACCTGAAGCACAACAGGGAAGATATCCATATTTTTCTGACCATTATCCCTTCAGAATAATTCGGACGAAGATTTGTTCTGACTCTCTCTTATTATCAACAGCAACTACAGAGTCTGGCGTACGACTCAGTTGCCTTGGATGGCATCTTAAGCCCATCTCCGACCACTTATCAACATTTCTCCACTTTCAGAATGCTGCATATTTGGTTAAAAAACCAATACAAACCAATAACTTCATTCAAAGATGAGCACGAAGTCTAACGTATGACCCTCTCCAGATGGCATCTTAAGCCCATCTCCGTGCCCCCTTTCATCTACAGAGCCTAGCGAACGACTCACTCCCCAGAGAAGTCTCCCGCTTCTCCAAATGGCATCTGTAAGCCCATTCCCGCATCAATCAAAACAGCGAGTGCAAAATTTCAAGTGTATTCGAGTGTTCAATCATCTTCTACCTCCAGGTCACGAAAGGCAGACGCGCCAATATGACCCTTCCAGTACAAGAAGATTGAACAGGGGCAGCTGTCATACCCCAAAATTTTCCCTCCTATTCCTCAAACCATTTCATACACCCATACTCAAGGATTCCTCAAGGGTCGATCAGACAAACCCTCTCCTAGACAATCAACCCAAACTAGGGTTTGGCAATTCTCAGATCCAGATGGAATTCCAACATCTCCAATGGTCATCATGCCTCCTCATATGCTTCAAATATTCTCCATGTCAATTTTCAAGCCTCACAAGTCAAGTTTCCTCAGACAATTGCTCAGATGGTTGAAAATTAGTTGTATTGGACAAAAAGTCAACTGTGGTCAACATACAGTCAAACTTCATGATTTTTGGTCAACATCCTCATTTTGAAGTTACATTCATCATTTGATCAAGGGTTGATCATGATTCATCAAGAAAGCTCAAGATTTGCTCAAAAGTCAAACTTTCCAAATTAGGGTTTTTCAGTGAAAAGTCAACTGCACTTTGACTGAGCATAACTTCTTCATACTTTCTCAGAAATTTTTCCACCACATCTAATTTTGAAGGAAATTCAATTCTCTACAACTTCATGTCTCACAAGAATGTTCAAAAAATTCTTCATTTGGAAGGTATGGATCAAAACATTACAGGTCCTTTTCAAAGTCAACAAAAAGTCAACTTTTTGTTTTGAAGATTTATTGAGCATGGAAACTCCAATTAAGATGAAACAAAAGATGTTGGTTAGAGGACACTTAGAGCTTTCTAAAAAGTCCAAGAACACTCAAAAATGTGGAAAATTGAGCAAAATACACCTTGCACAAGTTGAGTATTTTTGAAGAAGTGCACAAAGAGAGATACTTGTTAAAATCCAAAATTTTGCAAATGGGCCTAGTTTTTCTTCATTCAAACTTGTTCCTTAGACAATTTGGAACATCCAAGCCCAATGCCACGAATTTTAGCTTTATTTTTCTATTTAATTTGGATTTTATTCATTTAAATACAAATTAAATTAAAAAATAAGGTATAAAATCAAAATTAAATGCAAAATTGATTTTATTCTCATGCTTGAGATCCAAGTAACTCACACAAGCTGGCAAATTTCGAAATTTGCATAGATTTGGCAAGAATTTGATTGAAATTTGATCAAAAAAAGGAAGATTTGATTTCATACAAAATCAAATATTTTTCACATTGATTGATCATTATTTGCTCTTGAATTCAGACCTAAATCCATCCACTATAAATGTACAATGCATACAACATGAGAAAGAACAGAAAAATTGCCTCAAGAACCCTAACCTAAAGTCAAAAAAACCGTGCACTTCAAGCCACTCGCAGCCTTGGTTCTAGCTTGTTTCAATCGATTTTGAGCATTCCATCACATTCCTTGGGGTCTTTAGAATCGATCCAGACCTTTACATCATTCAAAAACATCAAGAATCAAGCAATCCCGATTTCGTTTGAAGTTTGCAAGCTATCTGGACAATCCAATTGCATTTTCATGGCCTGAACCGAAATATACCATTACTAGGGTTTTCTGAACCGAATTAGGGCTTCTCTAAAACGGAAAAATTGGACTAAAAGATTACCACCATTGTGTTTAGAATTCAATTTGCAATCTATTCATGTACTCACAATTCATTTATATTGCTTGTATGGAGTTTTTGAGATTTGCAGGGGCCTTAGCGTCGAGTTTGGCCGACGCAAAATTCCCAGAAATTCAAACGAAGAAGATGATGTTCTTCGCGCGTGAATTTGAATTCCCAGGAGGCGATTTCGTTTAAAAACAATTCATTTCACTTTCCTAACACGTGTACAAGCTAGCTCGGTTGGTAAAGGCAGCGCGCATATCACCCATGGGACCTGAGTTCGAATCCCAGCCATGGCAATTGTTTTTTACAAGTTAGAAAAACTAACATATATTTTCATGTTTTCTTATTTTCTTTAATATTTTCATGTTAATTTATTTTATCTTCAAATAATTTTCTCATGCATCTAAAAAACACCAAAAATATTTATTTTTTGCATAATCATCAGAAAAATACTTATTTAATTTTTAATATAAAAATTATTATTTTTGCATGCATATTTAATTTAATTTCTAATTAATCATTTAAATGACTTTTAATTGTTTTTAAATTATCAAATTAATTCAGAAAATTACCGAAAATTTATCTTATCATATTTATGTCATTACTAACCCAAAAACGTTTTCTCATTCAAAAATACTTATTTTTACTTACATTTTCCTCTTATGCAATTTTCTCGTATTTTCCGATTTTGTATCTGTTCACAGGTTATACCGTTTCAGACGATTTTTCTTGCGTTTCTTTTCAATTATGTAACTGCCTATGGGATGTAATAGTTTAATTAGGACTTTTATTTTCCGCACTCTGATTATGTATCTGCCCCAAAGCCATGTAATAGCGTAGGACATTTACTTTCCGCACTTTACATTTCATGATTTACTTTACGCACCCTATAAAGCGCTAGTAATTAGGCGTGTATGGCAAGATAAAATTGGACATAGATCACTCATAACTCCAAGATAAAATACCTGAAATCAACACACTCTTTTCACACATGCACCCCTTAGGGTAATTCTCTCTCGTTGCCTTTACGATTACAAATGGTCAAGTCCCTCGAACGTAGAGGCATTCTAGCACTGTTGCCTTCAAAACAAATCATCATAGTCCCTTCGATACAAAGATCATAGACCCACAACGTCGCCTCCGAATACATGATCTTGACCCTCGATTGTCGCCTACGAAAAATGATGATAGTCGCTTCGAATGTGCTAGGATACTTCCTACAAGTTGCTTTCTATGACCATCCGATGTTTCTTCGAATGTCCTGCTTACATCCAACGAATAAGGTTACCTACCAACTAATGGTATAGATAAGACTATTCTAAAGGAACGTAAAACAACACGAAAACGACCAATTCTGAGTAGGTAATAAGACTTTTAGTTGCTTGCTCTATCAAAATACTTTTCACACCTCACACTTTTTATCAAAGTTCAAACTCTTTTCAAAACGAAACATTTCTGAACACTTTGTATACATTCCTACATGAATCATTACAAAGTCAAAGCGAAATGCCTTTTCAAAACATTTTTGTCAAACACACAGAAAGCACAAATTTTAAAGTGATCTAAGAGCAACTAAGAGCCCGTAAATAACTACGGATGGAAAGGGGTGCTAATACCTTCCCTTTTCATAACCTTCTCCCTTACTCAGAATCTAAGGAAGGTCTTTTCCTGTTCTTTTCACCTTCCCTTAATTGGATAAAAGAAAAGTCGGTGGCGACTCTTGCTATCCGCACATTTGCGATACAAAAATCTCAAAGTCAGTTCACCGTATTACACAGTGACCCTACAACTTTATCACGTCAGTCCCCGAGCAGTGATCCTATCAAATTCATCACACTAAGTGATCCTCTACATTTATCATGTTAGTCCCCGAGCAGTGATCCTATCAACTTCATCACGTTAGTCCCCGAGGAGTGATCTTATCAACCTCATCACATTAGTCCCCGAGAAGTGATCCTATCAACCTCATCACGTTAGTCCCCGAGCAGTGATCCTATCAGCTTCATCAGTTTCAAACTCCATCACGTTAGTCCCCGAGCAGTGATCCTATCAGCTTCATCACCTTAAGTGATCCTATCAACCTCATCACATTAGTCCCCGAGCAGTGATCCTATCAGCTTCAGCACCTTAGATGATCCTATGAGCTTCATCACCTTAAGTGATCCTATCACGTTAAGTGATCCTATCAACCTCATCACGTTAGTCCCCGAGCAGTGATCCTATCAGCTTTATCACCTAAAATGATCCTATCAGCTTCATCACCTTAAGTGATCCTATCAACTTTATCACCTTAATTGATCCTATCAATTTCATCATGTTAAGTGATCCTATCAACCTCATCACGTTAGTCCCCGAGCAGTGATCCTATCAGCTTCATCCGCTTCAACTTCATCACGTTAGTCCCCGAGCATTGATCCCATCATCTTCAACTCCATCACGATAGTCCCCGAGCGGTGATCCTTAACTTTATCGCATTAGTCCCTGAGCAGTGATCCTATCATACTTATCTATATTCTCAAGTCATCATGTTACATTGGTCCCCGAGCAGTAACACATCAACCAATTACATCAGTCTCCAAGCAGTAACAAGTTATTCCATATCACATCGCCTCCAGCAAGTTCTATACACAAGATATTCATCCTCAACTGAGTATCTCTCAATGATTATCGTTCCCCCAACAACAGTAATACCCAGACTCAAAACTTGGTCAGATAGTGCATCAGAGGAATTCACATCTCTTATTCCCCAGTCAGGGTTTTCAACAACTTCATCCCCAAGAGGAAATCAAAGATCTATAGCAGAACGTTCCTATCTTACTCAAGATGGATATGTTTTGAAATACCTCAGCATCTACATTCATACATTATCCATAAAAATCACGATATGTGCATACATTAATCATAACATTATCATATGCTCGCATGCATCATAATATGCCAAGGACTAACCATATCCTGTCAAGATTTATTTCCCCAGCAGGGAAAATCTATTTTCCAAATGGAAGGTCAAAGATTAATACCCGAAACAAGACGGAAGAGCTATCTGAACGACCATGCAAATTATTTCCATACAACAGATCATAGATTAACACCCGAAACAAGATGGAAAAACTATCTACATTCTGAAAACTATTCATCTCAGAAATAACCAAGACGAAGGTTTATTCTGATCCTCTCTTATTATCAACCTCCCCGGATGGCATCTTAAGCCCATCTCCGAATGCGCATATCCATCTCTCTAGATGGCATCTTTAAGCCCATCTCTGATTTCTCTTTCATCCAAAAGACAAATACAGAGTCTAGCGTACGAATCACTCTCCAGCCTCAACTTCTCCAAATGGCATCTATAAGCCCATTTCAGCGCATCGTCAGCCGACGATCCCATTCCACACAACAACGAGTGCAAATTTTCAAGTGTACTCGAGTGTTCAATCATCTTCTACCTTCAGGTCACGAAAGGCAAAGCATACCATTATAACCCTTCCGATACAAGAAGACTGAACAGGGGCAACTGTCATACCCCAAAATTTTCCCTCCTACTTCTCAAGACAATTCACAACTCCATACTCAAGGATTTCACAAGGGTTGACCAGACAAATCCTCTTCTAAGCAATCAAACCAAACTAGGGTTTTTGCTCCTCTCAAGTAAAAATGGATTTCCAGTTTTCTAAGTGGTCATCATACCTCATCATATTCTTCAAGGAATCACCATGTCAAGTTTCAAACCTTACAAGTTAAGTCTGCTCAGTCAATTGCTCAGATGGTTGAAAATCAGATGTATTGGACAAAAAGTCAACTGTGGTCAACATACAGTCAAACTTCATAATTTTTGGTCAACATCAATATTTTGGAGTAATATTCATCATTTGGTCAAGGTTTGATCATGATTCCTCAAGAAAAGTCAAGATTTGATCAAAAGTCAAAGTTTATAAATTAGGGTTTTTTAGATAAAAGTCAACAGAACTTTGACCAGGCATAACTTTCACATACTTTATCAGAAATTTTTCCACCAAATATCATTTTGAAGCGAATTCAATTCTCTACAACTTCATGTCTCACAAGCTTTGGCTAGAAATGCTTGATTTGGAAGTTATGGATCAAAACATTACAGGTCCTTTTAAAAGTCAACAATAAGTCATCTTTTTGAAAAGAAGTGTTCATGAACATGGAAACTACAATGGAGATGAAACCAAAAGGGTTGTTTAGAGGACATCTTGATATTTCTAAAAAGTCCAACAACACCCAAAAATGTTGAAAATTGAGCAAGATACAAATTGTGCAAGTTTGACATTTTTGAGGAGGTGCACAAAGGAAAATACTTAGCAAATGCAAATATTTTTCAAATGGGCTTAAGTTTTCATGATCCATACTTATTCTTGAGAACATCCACGACCCCCAAGTCCATTTGCACGCCTACTTTCTATTATTTTAATTTATTTTGGAATTAAATCATTTTAATTCAATTTAAATAAAATAAAATGCAAGGAGCAAAGTTATGACAAGTTGGGCTTATTTTCCAAGCATCTTGAGGACCAAGGAAGCCCATGCTTGCTATCAAATTTGTGCAAGATTCTACAAGGAAGAAAAAATGAATTTTTGGCAAGATTTGATAAACATTTACAAGAGAAATTTTTTGCATTCAAAGCAATATATTTTCTCTTTACTCTTAATCAAATCTCTTGCTCTATAAATACATTACAAGACCAGAAGCAGAGGAGACGAAAAAAACACAAAACCCTAGCCTCTTACAAATCCTAAATATTCTCCAAAATCTTCATAAAAATTGCAAACTCGGATTTTAATTTCCAGCCACTTTCAAGCCATTCCAGCCATCCATTCGTGCTCCTGGGGTAAGTTTGAGTAAGTACAGGTCAATAGCCATGGCCAAATGTCTCTGAATCGTGCCATACATGAACATGCACTTGCATATTTTTCTTAAATTCGTATTTCAATATTTGTTGTGTTTTGTCTTAAACTAACAGTTCTAATGCGTTCCTGAGATATCATAGAACAGGTTTGAACGATCGCATAAAGCTCCTAACGGCCAAAACATGAGTTACCATGGTTAGGGCTTTGGATCAGAGGAGTTTCGAACCTCACGTTTCAGGAAGTTTCAGGCCATATGGATACGACTATCATGTTCGCAAGGGTCGAATTAGACGATCTGGACTTTTGGTTTGCATTAATTAATTGAGTTTACACGTTTTTCAAGTTTGGGACGATCAGAGAAGACGACCGAAGTGTTGACTCTGGCGTCTCTATGTTTTTGACTCTGTCAAAGGCTGGTGTAGTTCTTTCTCTCATTCTGATTGGCTCGTTCCAGCATCTGGATCCCACGTGTTTTGTTAAAAAAATCAAAAATAAAACACGTTGACACTTCTATTCTGATGTTTGTATTTCCAGAACAACTATGTCTTCTAGTTCAATTGGCAGCGCGCGCATGGATAGCCAAAGGTTCTGGGGTTCAATCCCCAGCGTCACCCCTTTATGTCCCTCACTTTTTCTAACACACTTCTAATCTATGCAGGTAACAAACACAGCCTCCATAAGTTCTGGAAAATAGGTTTCCAGAAGTTCTGGAAGGAACTTCCATGCTGCCTTCAGAAGTTCTAGAAAACAGGTTTCCAGAAGTTCTGGAAGGAACTTACGTACAAGCCTTCAAAAGTTCTGGAAGGAACTTCCATCAGAAGTTCTGGAAGGAACCTCCATCAAAAGTTCTTGAAGGAACTTCCATCAGAAGTTCTGGGACGAACTTAGTCAGAAGTTCTGACAAAAAAGTCATTTTTTTATTTTCTTTTTAATTAGTTTTCCTTTCAAAAATCAATTTAACTATTTTCTAAAATACCAAAAATGTTTTAATTTTAGATTTAGGTTAATAAATCCTTTATTTAATTTTTAAACACAAAAACATTTCTTTTTATTCACATTTTTTTAATTAAATCTTAATTAACCTAGAATTAGGATTTTTACATTAAAATCTATTTTCTAAAATATCCAAAAAATATTTTTTCTTTGCAATTAGGACTTAGATATTTCCTTCTGCTGTTAGACATTTTTTCTACAATTTATTTCTTTATTTCTTGTTTAAATATTAGTAATCGATGTATATGTCGCAAGGATATTTTTGTAATAGCGTAGAATTTACTTTCCACACTTTACATTTCTGCCATTACTTTCTGCACCCCTATTATGTATCTGTCCCAAAGCCATGTAATAGTGTAGGATCTTTACTTTCTGCACTTTACTTTCTGCAATTTACTTTCTGCACATATTTAACTGCTAGTAACTATGCGTGTATGGCAAGATTAATTCAATCAACATAGCTAACCCGAAATCACAAGATAAATATCATAATACAACACACTTTTTTCACACATGCACTCACCTTAGGGTATCCTCTCTTGCTGCCTTATGAATAATGGTCATGTCCCTCGAACATGAGGATATCTTAGCTAAGACGCTTACAAACATATCATCATAGTCCCTTTCGATACAAAGATCATAGTCCCTCGATGACCCTCGATGTTGCCTACGAATACATGATCTCGTCCCTCGATTGTTGCTTATGAAAAGTGATGATTGTCCCTAGGAATATGCTAAGATATCCCTACAAGTTGCCTTCTATGACCATCCGATGTCCCTTTTACATCCAACGAATAGGGTTACCTACCAACTAATGGTATGGATAGCTTTATTCTAAAGGAAAGCAAAATAACATGGAAACGACCATTTTGAGTAGGTAATAAGTCTCTTTTGCTTGCTCAATCAAAATACTCTTCACACCTCACACTTTTTTTTCAAAATATTTTCAAAACACTTTGTATACATTCCAGCATGAATCATTACAAAGTCTTCTTCCAAAAAAAAAACATTTCCAAACACTTCGTATACATTCTAGTGAGAATCATTATGAAGTCAAAGTGAAATGGCTTTTCAAAAACATTTTCAAACACACAAAAAGCAATTTATAAAGTGAGCTAAGAAATTAAGAGCCCGTAGATAACTACGGATGGAATGGGTGCTAACACTTTCCCTTTTCATAACTGCCTCCCGTACTCAGAATCTAACGAAGGTCTTTTCCTATTCTTTTCGCCTTCCCTTAATTGGATAAAAGAAAAGTCGGTGGCGACTCTTGTTATCCGCAACATTTGCAATAAAACGCAAAACAAACAAGTCAGTTCTCGCACCCTATTACAACGTTGATTCCAATTTCCCCACCGCCTTTCATCGTTTTCAACCCAGAACAGAGATCGCGAAAGAGAACATGAACGGGGGCGACAGATCGGGCCACCAGAACGGTGACGAGACTAGCAGAACGAAAACGAACGCCCGAGAGAGTAAGGCGAAGAGAGAACCAACGACAGCCAAGCTCTCTTCTCCGGCAAGGAGAACTTAAAGAGAAGTTAGAGCATCATGATTTAGAGAGAGAGAGGAAAACGTATCAGAGAGAGATATGGGAATTATGGTTTTTTTATTATTTTATTTTTATGTTAATATTGGATTTAATTATTATTAATCACTTGATAATAAGGTGGTGATACTTGTCACCATCCACTAATCCTTGGTTGTGGAGTATCATTCGAGCCAGCTCCCTGCCTTACCATGTACCCTTGCAATTTCCACCCTTGATCATCATCAGGATTATCATCCCCTCATCATCCAACGGTCAGTAGAAAATCTGGAGCTTCTCTTACCATCCAACGCGATTAGAAGCTGCTTTATGGTGTACCATCAGAATTATTGTTGTGCTGGATACCCTTTATTTGGGCCTTGATTCCTATCTTTGCTGGATTTCTTTTCACACCCCCAGAATTGCTCCGAAAATAGGCCCATTCTAAACTTTTCTCTTTTATTTACTTGAGTTAATTATGCAATTAAATTTGGTCTGATGTATTAGATAATACTTAGTTTTGTGATAGTTTTTATTCGATAATTTATCGATTAAATTATTAGTTGATTTTTTATCAAATAAAAAAAATCTATTCTAATAATTATTTAAATTTTTAATTGTATTGTGTGATAATTATTTATTTGCTCTTGCATGCTTGTACGATATGTTCACGATTTTACACTTCAAACACAATTTTTACGTCTCATATTGGATCGCACATCAAGAAAGGGTCTCATAGTTGGGGATGGGTGTTGTACCCCAAAATTCGCCCTCTTCTTTTCTGTATTTCTGGCTTATAATTCGATTGCATAAACATACATGTAGGTGCATGCATATCATTGATCATGGGGTTATTAGGTTCAAAACATCTCAAGTACGAAAGAAACGGCGTGTTTCAGCTATCTCAGATCATTTTGAGCCAAGAATCAATGTTTCTCGGTTCGTAAGGCTATTTGCAAGATTTTTTGGTCAGGAAGCTATTTTGGCTTGGTTCCACAATCTCTAGAATCATATCAATATGTCCTTCAGATTATCTGTTCAGGTTGGAGGTCATTTCGTCAAGAAAACTAAATTTATTCGCTTATTTCTCAATAAAGTGGATTTTGGGTTTTCAGTGTGTTTCGGGCACTCCAGAGAGCATATCTCACAGCTCGTCAGGTATTTTCTGATGAATTTTGACTGGCATGTCCCTCTCATTTTTATCTACAACTTTTGTTTGAAATCCGGAAGCAAATTATGTGAGGAAGGTCCCCGGAAAATTCAAGATCTCAAGAGGATTAAACTGAATTTTAGTGCTGACCCGTGTGTTTTGCCCACTAAAAAGTTCATATCTCTTAGCTGGAAACTCGAAACTGAGCGGGACCAATTTCTAAAATTCCGTATCAAATCCTTCTACAACTTTCATTTACAACTAGGGAGCTGATTCCTCACCGTTTAAGACCAGTTTTTTATTCTTCGAACGTAATTTTGAGCTGAACCGAGCAATTTTCATCTGGTACGCGAACTTCAAAAAATCATACCTCGCTTGTTTTTTATTGAAACGAGATGGGACCAGTGCCAAAAGTTCACAAATTTTGTTAGCTTCGGTTACCTCAGAAACACTCACTTGCAAATTTTGATCAGAAGATCCTCGTTCGAGGCATTTTCTCCGAAGAGTGCATTGAGAATTCTGCATGCGTCGGACGCCCGAAAACAGTGCTGAAACTTCAAAAATTCGTATCACCTTGACCGTTCATCCGATCGCGTCGAAATTTTGATTCACGCAAGCAAAATCACGTTCTGGACATTTTTCGTTTACATTCCGACTTTAAATTCCGCACGGATTAGGCTGTTTTGGGTTATGTACGAAAATCATTTTGATAATCGCGATTAGGACTTAATTGTGGATCCAAGACACTCCAAAGCCCATTTTTTCATATTATAAATATATTTTACCACTCACAAAATTGGTAGAGAGAATCATTTGTTAAATTTGACCCAAAAGCTCTCACTTTTCTCTCTCAATTCTCTCTCAACTCAAAGTTGCACAACCACCTCCAACCACCAACAACCACCTCAAACCACCAATAACCACCACCGGAATTCCAAAACCACCGCGCCGGAAAACTTTTTTCTTATTTTTTTTCTTCTCTCCTTCTCCGGTACAGCCCCATACTCTTCTATTCCCTTTCAATTCTCAAGGATCAAATCAAGTTTTTCATCAATCAAGAACATCGAAGAGCGTTTATGGTGTCGAAGTGAAGAGTTGAAGTTTTCCTCTTCATTGATTCTCCAAGGATTCAAGATTCTCCACTCTTATTATCATCAATTCAACTTTGATTTGGTATTTTATTGGAGAATTACAAGATTTTCCTCATCAATTTCAACTCAAAGCTTCAAGTACAAGTAAGTGCTTATTTACTTAAGTGCTTATTTCAATCGATTTTTCAATTGTTGAATTTCTTGAAATTGAATATTGAGATTCCTTGCAAATTCCGTGTGGATTCCGATTATAGCATTTGTTTTGTCGAATTCATTGATCATGATCCGTTTTTGGAGCCTTAAAGGTGTCGGTGTCAAACTTTCTACACACTACACACACCTACACTTGTGTTGTGACTTTGCATTGTATTTAGGTACTTGATGTGAGCATTTTGCATCACTAATTATATGATCATGCATCAAGTAATATGTAAATTCTTTGACATGCATTGAATCATTAATTTGAGACTTATTTTGTGCATTGAAATTATGTTGAAATGTAGGAACTAACACCTAGTTTTTAGGTACACTTGCACTACACCTATACATTGCACACAACTCACACACACACTTGAATTTTCATACATTGTGACATAAATTGCATCTTTGCATATCCATGCATTTGCATGTAGGATAGTTGAATTAATTTGATGTGGTGTTGTTCAACTTTGATGACATGAAAATATGTTGAAATTTCACTTTTCACAACACTTTACCACTTTGCACATCTAATTTCTTTCAACATTCTTACATGTTTGCATAGCATTTAGGTAGTATTTGCATTGAGTATGTACCACTTGCACATGAAATCATGTACACTTGCATTTTATTCATCTAAATACCACTAAAACACATTGGAAACAAGTTTATTTGAGTTTGGTGGAAAATAACATGACACTTGAAAATTGATAAAGTTGGACATAATATTTGTTTTGGCTCTAACTTTGATCCGTAATGAGTTTTTCGACTTTTCTTAATGTAAATCATGTTTCTCGAGCCATCTGAAGCTCTCCACGCGAACGGTTTCTTGATTTGGACATGTTTCGGTCAATTCTGGGAGCTGCTGACTTTTGTGCGAAAATTGTATTTTGAGCGAGATTTGATCGAACCGTTCGCATTTTTGAGACCGTCTTGTGTGCATAGCTTCCGATATTTTTGATAAATTATTTTGATTGTTTTCATTAGCTTGTGTCTTGTGTTTTGGTTCACTTTTCATATTTATCCTTAATGGCGATTTTGGACTCGAAGGTGTCGAGCAAACCTTTTGTACACTACGCACACATACACTTGTGGTGTTGTTTTCTTTATATATAATGTCTAATAATTGTTCTAACTCTCAACTAACCTCTTGACTAATATGTTGGCATGTTTAGATAGTTGGCGCTTTGGTTTAGAACCCTTAATCGAGTCATATAATTAGCATCTCATGGTAGAACTAATATAATTGCATTTGAGAACTATTGTAATGGGCTTAGCTCGATTTGATGTTGTTCATGAGTTGTTTTGCATTATGTGTGTGTTGCCGGTTTTCCATTCTTATGTTGCTATACACATTTACATTCCATTTCTTCACCTTTGGATCATATTTTGACATGTGATGTGAATATGCAATTATATTGTTGCCTCCTTGTTATTTTGACATGTTTGTTGACTTGTGCAAGGTACATTGAGGATATTTTGGTTAGGTACCTAATCTTGGTACACTAACCTACCACTTCTCTGTGGTTACCACTTCTCTTGTGGTTACATTTGCGTTTTAAACGCATTTTGCTTTGTGTTTTCTCATATTTCAGAAACACGTATTCGTTTTTTGCGGATATGTACCTTTGTGCGGTGTTTTGATTGTTATGAGGACTTGCTTGCTACGCACATGTTGCACGATATCACCTTGTGGATTATATTGATCGAGCTGTTTCTTATCATTGCTTTGTTGATGGAAGTCTACTCAAGTTTTCGGAGTATTTCTGACTTGCGTGCTCTTGATTTAATATCCGTCGGGTATTTATTTTACTTTATTTATTGCATTTCTTTACCGCTTTTCTAGAGGCATGAGAAGTAGGATTTTCTTGCTTTCCTTGCCATGAGAAGTAGGAATAGAGATGTATGAAGGGCTTCCGTGGTTGGAGCATGTTCGGGAACCCTACGGTTTATTAAAGACCCGTTTTGGGCAATTCGGGTTTGCTAATTGTGTTTGGTTTGTTTTAAATCCTCCATCGCATAGGGAGGTAATTCTCGATAAGTGTTTACATTTGTGCTTGCATAGGTCGAGTGGTTAGGAAGCGACGTGGTACCACTAAGAAGTCCCGCTTTTTATATTTCTGTCATCGAGTCATTGATATATGGGCAAGCGGAAGGTAGGGTCGATGCGAACCCCGCAGTTCTAGTCCGTGTCGACTCGCACGCGAATCGTGTTGCTTTCTTTATCGAGTCAATAAAAGTGGCAAGAGTTCCCTATTCGACTCTCCACGCTTTCACGGGTTCGCATTTATTGCGAACTCGCATCATTTGCTCTTCAACAGGAATTGGATGTGTCGGCTCCTGGTTGACTCACGGTATGCTCGTTACTGTCGAGGCTATGGGACTTCCTCCTTTTCCTGCGCTTGTGTGCCATTTGTTTGTTTGCATTGCATTGTTTGTGTGCTTCTGCCAAAGCACTTGTTTGCTTCATCCCTTTTGTCGTCTTCGACTCTACTTTAGTTAGTGATTCGAGATGGACATAGACTTAGGTTGTAAACATTTTCCCTCCTGTTTGTCATCTTCGACTCCATTCTAGCTGGTGATTCGAGATAGACATAGATCTAGGTGGTAAACCTTTGCATGTTCCTTTAGGATTCTCTCGACTCTACCTTAGTTAGTGATTCGAGTTAGACCTTAGGATGTAATCCATGCATGATGACATTAGGGATAGCATTAGATAGTTTCCCTTATTTGTTTTCCAGTTTCTTTTTGCATACTTGCATGTAATAAAACTAAAAATTGTTTTCTTTTTCTTTTTGCAAATTAAAACACTTACTAATGGTTCAAACTCCTTTTTCAAGGTAAAAGCAACCAACCAATGCAAACCTTTTTTTTTGCCTACGGGTTTCCTTTTGTTTTTAAACTATTTTCATAATTAAAAAACACATAACCCACCAAAACATATGAGCCGAACTACGGCGCTCTGACTTTCCCATTGCACGCGGGAATACGTAGGCATCTTGTCACGGGGCTCGATCGAGCGAACTTTGTAAATAATTCCTTCTTTTCCCCGTGTTTTCTTTATTTTCTTTTCTTTCACATGCATTCTCTTTTAACATACGGATGTAGCAATTAAGCGATAAATAGATATAAACACACCCATTAGGCGAAAGTAGAAGTGGATACCGTAGAGTACTACGGGTGTGGGGTGCTAATACCTTCCCTTCGTAATAGATTCCTTACCCTATCTCGGTCGCAAGACCGTGCCTTATCCTTTTAGGTTTCGCGATCGTTTGCCTTTCTCCTTTGCGAGATAAAAGCGTTCGATGGCGACTTCATTGATATGTTATCGGATGATGTTCACCGGTTGTTTCGTGGCGACTTCAGGGGACCGTCGGACTGTCTTTGGTCCGATCGAGTCGATCCTAGCTTTTATTTTCATGTCTATTGGGTGTTTATTTATTTGTTTATTTATTTACCACTTTATTGTAACATCCTTTGTATGCTTGCATTGCATTCTATGTGGCATATTTATTGCTTTCATATCTTGTGTCTTCTTGGTGGTTTTCTCTTGATTGGGTGGGTGTTACCATGAGGTAAAAGGCCCAATACAGGCTATGAGTGACATATAGGAACACATAGGACACGCAGGTCCAAAATAGCGCATTCATGTGGTTCCACGGCGAGTTCGGTATTATCATCATCACGTAGGTGTTACGATGATATTACTTAGCGGGAGACTATCGACTCTGAGTCACCCCTTGACCTTACCCTGGCCTAGATTACACCTGTGAGTGGGGCGGGAATATCATGATTATAACAGGTACAAATGGTGACTATGTTCTGTTAGTGACTATGTTCTGATGGTGACTATGTTCTGATGGTGACTATATTCTGATGGTGATTATATTGGCCCTTCGGTGACGTTCTGTTACTGATAACCATGTGGCTTATGATACTTGATTCTTGACACCTGGCTTTCTGGTATTTTCTGTGATATTTTGAAATGATGTCGGACCTTTGATCTTATGATATTCAGACTTGGTTCTTATATGGTATTTTGAATTGGTGCGAACCTTTGATCCTGTGATATTCAGATTGTTCAGAGACTATGCAGCCATTATTCAACGGATTGTACATATGCTACCCATTGTTATGCTGAAATTTTGAACCCATGGTTAATGCACTTGCATAGCATGTTTATTTTTCAAAAGAAATGTCAGAAAAATAATATGTACATATCTAACCTGCATATCCATTCATTTCATGCATTCATAAGGTGTTGAAACTTGGGGTTTCTCTTATTCATACGATATTGTCTTTGCGAATTACAAATCTTGACTTCTTACCACTCTACGATCCAATCGAATTAAGTGATGGAACAACCGTGGGAATTGGAGGAAATAAAAGAACAAATGGCGTTCTTGATGCTAGACATACAAGATTTGGTTAGTGGACAAGAACTCTTGAAAGAGGAGAACCATTAATTGAAGATTCAGTTGAGTTTGGTTATGGAAATGTTGAATACTGTGTTGAGAAAGGAAGATAAACATGCACCTGTTTCCACAACAAGAGTTTCTATTTCTCCCTATACTTTGGGGGCTTGTTCAACTATTGAATCGGGCTTGCATCTCCTCTACCACCTTGTGTTCGGTATGCTCATCGGAACCAATTTACTTTCTCAGAAAGATCCAAAGGGTAAAGCTCATCCACCAGGACCGTCACAACCTGAGAGGAAATTTGATCCCATTCCGATGCTATATGCTCAGTTACTTCCTCAATTGCTTAAGTTTCAGTTGGTTGAGCTTCGAATTTTCACGATGCATGGAAAGCTTCCGCGTGATTTTGATGAAAATGCTAGGTGTGATTTTCATTCTGGGGCACCTTGTCATGATACTGAGAACTGTATGGCATTGAAACATAAAGTTCAGGATTTGCTTGATGAATGGACAATTCTGTTTACTCCCACGGGTTTGAGTATGCAAATCAATATCACCCCAAGTGCCGATGTGACTATTTTTGCTGCTGCTGCGCCTCAAAAGCAAACTTATGCTCCTAAGCAGGATAATCAACAACGACCAAAGGTGCCAAGGAAATTTGATCCTCTCCCGTTGTCTTATACTGAATTGTTTTCTCATCTTATGAAACTGAAGTTGATTGAATTGCATACTTGGAAAGTTGATCCTAATAAGTTGCCAAATAATTCCAATGCCAACGCTTGGTGTACCTTCCATTCTAACGGGCAGGGGCATACTATTGAAAAGCGTACGACTTTCAAGCACATGGTGCAAGACCTACTTGATTCTGAGGCTTTTAACTTCGGACCAGCACCAACATCTGATGCTAATCAACAACCATTATCAACTCATGCTAATGCCACTGTCAATGCTATTGTTGACGATGGAAGTTTGAACCCGATTAAAGATGTAAATCTGCTGACAATTCCTTTATCCTTTGTGAAAGAGAGTTTGTTAAGAAAAGGTGTATTCCTAGGTTGTGGTATTGACTGTGAAGATTGTATGATCCATCGGAAGGTTGTAAATCCTTGAGAGATAAAGTGCAAGATCCGCTTGATGCAAATGTTATCGATTCACACGGATGGTCGATTTGGGTGCTCCTTTGACTCATAAATGTTGAAACTTCAAAATGCATTATGCAAGCGATAAGCCCATTCGGAGACTACTCTCCTCAAATGATGGAAATTTCAAGTTTTATTTTGCATTCTCATTTGTAATTTTCTTGTATGTTCATTACTTAATTGTATGCAAAACTTGTTCATTCTTGAATATTGATCATAATGCATTGAATATGTTTGTCTTAAATCGATCCATTCATATTCACTCTTATTTGTTTTTAAATGCTTTTGATGCTCAACTCTTGTAAATAAAGCAAAACCTCTGTAGGGAGGATGATGAACAATATATCAATAATCTCAAGCGGTATGGCTTTCGAATAAAACCTTGATGATGTCGAGGCATTGTTTCAAATTCCCAAACACGGAGATATAAGGGTGAAACCCTCGTTAACCCCTTTGAGCCTTGAAGTAGGAGTTTCTTTTCTATTCAAAAACCCTCAATTTTAACGGGGCGGTAGTGTTCAATTAACCTGATCGAGCATTTAAATCTCATCAGGAGAGTACATTCAAGGATCAACCACAATTGTTATCCTTCATCTATCAAGAGGTCGAGAAGATGGCAAAACCCCAATGGGTATTCATTGTCCATCAAGGAATAAGGTAGTCACACCTTAACAAAGAGTCAAATGACTTAGTTTCACACGACTTGTCAAAAAAAGAAGAAAAGAATATAGAAAATAAAAAAAAGGAAAATAAGAAGAAAAGAAAGAATATGATATTGCAAATCAAAGAATACGATCGTGTGATCAAATACTAAATGAAAGAGGTGAGTGACTACCATGTCCAAAAAGAAGATACCTCGTTGGTTCTCAATTATTATAAACTCCCGTGAAAGATGGATGTTCGTATTGAGTTAATTGAGCGTAGGAATGGAGAACATCACGGAGAATGGGTGGGCACTAAATATTTTGAGCCTAAAATCCTTTTTCTAAAACCGTGAACTGGCCACGTTACAACCCTTGAAAGTCCTAATTGAAGCATGGGTTAATTTGAAAGCTAAGCATACGAGAGTACGGTATCGACTCCTAGGAGGCTTGCTAAAATTTTGAGTTGGTATCACTTCATTGTGTTTTACTTTCTTTGAACAAAAATTCAATGTTTTGAAATCTTTTAATAAATGTTTTTAACTTCAAGACAAGCATGTGATTTGCGTTATAATTATCATTCATAGAATAAAACATTCTTTGCATATGGATAAGTGTTTGAACATCAAGTAAGCTTGCATAATGAGCATCAGATGAAAAACTTGATTATCCCGAGATACAATTTGCTTCAGGAATGTGTTAAAGAATAAGCCATTTTTTGAAGAGTGTTCCTAATCGGGGCATGCTTTCTTTTGACTCAGTTGAGTATAAGAATACCAATTTGAAGATGATTTGGAATATGTTGTGTGGAAGTTTTGATTGCTTGAAAGTTTTATTGAGCTATTGCATATCACTTTCATTTGTTCCCAAGGGTAGATTGCTTAAAATGTCTTCTGAAGCGATCATGTTGAGAAGCACAATTGTGTGTTAGCTTGCATTCGGATATAAGACAATTACCACGATGAGGTTTGATTTTCAAAATCTGTGAGTCTCTTTTGAGAAGAATTGGATTATCAAAACCCAAAGCAGGGCAACATCCCAATGATGGTACTCTTTTGAGAAGAATTATCTAAATGTTTGATTTCCACGAAGGGTAGAAGCATGTTGATGCTTTGTGGAATGAGTTATGATTAAAGGCGATTACGTCGAGATTTTGACAATCTCTCAAAGTGATGATCAATCCGTTGAAGTTATGTCGAGATTGAAATATCTCAAGTGATGATTAAGAGGCATTTAAGTCGGGATTATATCCCTCAAAGTTCAATCAAATGGGGCATTTGTGCCAAGATTTAATCTCTCAGAATCATTGTTCAAAGGAAAATCTTTTAGAATCCAAAGATGCAGGGCAAGTTGTCTCTCGTAATTCACTCCGTGCTTGGAGACGTTGTTGTGACTCACAACTTGTGGGTAATTGATGGGTTATCGATGTGTTCCTTTTCCTCAATGAAGAGTACATTTCAATCCGTGTTTCATCCCTATGAAGCCAATTCTCAAGCGAATGCATTTCGGAAGGTCTTGATGGACTAATTTTTGTTATCGATAATTTGTGCTTTGACATGATATTGTACTCCCAGTATGAGTCTTGATGTTGGTTGAGGCTTATCCCGGTGAGGCAATTCTCAAGAAGAGTTCATCGCCAAAAAGCGATGGGTTGGTTAGTGCCCGATGATACACACTTCAACATATAACATTATCATAATCCCTGCAAGTTATGGGTACCGATCTCAAGTAAATCCCTAGTGAGGTCATTGATACTATTCGGGATAAATTCCCGGTGAATGTCCATCAAATTCTCAAATCATCCCAATAGAAGGTTCTCGCCTTTATTCTCGTGAAGATGGTGTTTGAACCGTTGACTTAGGGTTGATACCCCAATGAGTATGCTTGATGATGAATTGTTATTGTATTCTCCGATGAGCGTTGCTTTGCCACATCAAAATCCCCAATGTGTAAATTGCACCCGTTCAATTGATTATATTCGGTGTAAGTCGCATTCCTCCATATGAAGTTATTCGAGTATCTTCAAAGTTTTGTTCTCGGATCGACCATGTTGGGACAAAATATTTGTATTCCCAGGAGCTGGATATCGAATGTATTCCCCAATGGAGCTTTCTATCGAATCGATTTCTCTTCCCTGAAGATTAATCATTGATTTGTTCGGTATCTTTACCGATGTGCATTCCTCGATCGAAGTCTCCCAGTGGTCTTGCTATTAAGGTCCTTATTTCTTGGAGACAAAAGTTGTTATGTTCTCCCCGGTGGACCCTTGGTTTGAAGGCTTCATATTTCCATAAGAGGATTGATTTCCCAACGAAGTCTAATTCTATTTGATTTATTCAAGATGTTAATGGTTACTCGTATATGTTTGCGAATTTCCCCATGAAGTTGTGTTCCCAACGAAGTTTCTTTCGGAACTCTCCATGAAGTCTTCAAATTCCCCAGTGATAGTGGGAGAATTCTCTAGAGAAGTTTTTTTTGTATCCTCAGTGAAGAGTAACGACTCTCTCCCCAAGAAGTCAAGATTTGGTTGAAGTCTAATTCGATTCTCCCCAAGTGAGGAACGCTTCCCATATTGAAATTGCAATTTATTTTTGCAAGTGTTCTCTAAAACCCACTCCCCAGTGGTACCTCTCTCTTGGATGTTAATGGCTTCTCAGCAGTCGATCATAGATATTGTTACTTCTCATTTAATCATTTAAGCATGCATTCATTACATTACATCTACTCTAAACGCGTAGCATTCCACTGATTGGGAGCATTACGCCATAAAAGTTCAAACATGCATATTAAGTGTTTGCCAATTATGTATATCCAGAAAATAAACAAAATCTATGTGGTTTACCCTCAAGATGTTTTCTCAACGGATTTCTGCTTCCTTAATCGTCACTTCAAATTGAGTGTCTTATGGGAACTCATTCTTTCTCCAGTGGAGTCTTCTGTGACCCTTTTTTTACCTCAGTCAGGTCAAGTTATGTCATCTTTTCCCCGAAGAAGTAGACTTTCCTTGCTTATGCAAGTCTTTGGTTATGTTACCCATGTTTGTATTGCCGTTAGAGTGTGAGTAAGAGTCGGTATTCAACCTTTCTTACTTTTCAAGTATTTGAGTATCCATACTTGGTGTTTGGTAATTCAGATAATTGCCACTCTTGAAGAACTATACCCCGCCTTTGGCCTAAGGGATATTATAGTTCTTGTGCGTTGCATGCACCTTTTTAAAGCCCGACATGGTGGCAATCATTGTTAGAGTCCTCTCAGTCAGTCTCTTTCCCTTGTAAGTTCGTCTTTATATAGATGTTTCTTATCCCCAGTAAGTTCATCTTTGAACAGATGTTCTTCTTCCCCTGTGGAGTTCACCGTGTTTAGGTGTCCTCATTTTCTTAGACCTGCGAAGTTAACTAGCTCTTCGTGCCGATGGTCTATATTTGGAGTGATGTTCTTCCTCCTTATTGAGTCCTCATTTTTTTAGACCTGCGAAGTTAACTGGCTCTTCATGTCGAGGGTCTATGTCTGGAGTGATGTTCTTCCTCCTTATTGAGTCCTCATTTTCTTAGATCTGCGAAGTTAACAAGCTCTTCGTGTCGAAGGTCTATGTTTGGAGTGATGTTCTTCCTCCTTTATTGAGTTCTCATTGTTTAGGTCTGCGAAGTTAACAACTCTTCGTGCCGAGGATCTATGTTTGAAGTTAAATGCGTTGCGCGTCTTCTCCCTTTTGAGTCCACCGTGTCAGGTGTCCTCTTCACCATTGGTCCATGAAGTTAACAAGCTCTTCGTCGAAGATCATTGGTTATTCTCATTTCGATAAGTCGCTCTTTCATGGGTGTCTGTGTATCATCCTAGATGGGTTACTTCAATGCAAGTGTTCTCGTGAGCGGAATGCCCGAGTTCGTGTGTATAAGATTTCCCTCTTTGTATCTCTCTGTATCATTCTTGATGGTTTGTTCCAATATAAATGTTCTCGTGAGCGGAATGCCCGAGTTCTTTTGTGGAACTTGTCCCCTTTATTTCTCATCCTCACTGAGTCGCTCTTTCATGGGTGTCCTCTCTTCATCATCTCTGGTGGGTCGCTTTAAATACAAGTGTTCTCGTGAGCGAAATGCCCGAGTTCGTCGGTATAAGTGTGCCTCCCTTATATCTCTCCAGTGTATATGTTCAAACAGAAAATCAAAAATATAATAATTCTCCGCTCGCATTCAGAGCGCGAATTTTACGGTTCATTTAAGTATTCAATCATCTTCTACCTGTTTGGTTCGAAAGGCTTGCGCCAATCTCACCCTCCGGTTGAAGAAGATTGAATAGGGGCAGCTGTTGTACCCCAAAATTCGCCCTCTTCTTTTCTGTATTTCTGGCTTATAATTCGATTGCATAAACATACATGTAGGTGCATGCATATCATTGATCATGGGGTTACTAGGTTCAAAACATCTCAAAAAAGAAAGCGGCGTGTTTGACTATCTCGGATCATTTTGAGCCAAGAATCAATGTTTCTCGGTTAAATCTGACTATTTGCAAGATTTTTGGTCGAAGCTATTTTGGCTTGGTTCCACAATCTCTAGAATCATATCAATATGTCCTTGATTATCTATTCGGTTGGAGGTCATTTCGTCAAGAAAACTAAATTTATTCGCTTATTTCTCAATAAAGTGGATTTTGGGTTTTCGGTGTGTTTCGCACTCAGAGCATATCTCACAGCTCGTCGGTATTTTCTGATGAATTTTGACTGGCATGTCCCTCTCATTTTATCTACAACTTTTGTTTGAAATCCGGAAGCAAATTATGTGAGGAAGGTCCCGGAAAATTCAAGATCTCAAGAGGATTAAACGAATTTTAGTGCTGACCCGTGTGTTTTGCCCACTAAAAGTTCATATCTCTTAGCTGGAAACTCGAAACTGCGGGACCAATTTCTAAAATTCCGTATCAAATCCTTCTACAACTTTCATTTACAACTAGGAGCTGATTCCTCACCGTTTAAGACCAGTTTTTATTCTTGAACGTAATTTTGAGCTGAACCGAGCAATTTTCATCAGTACGAACTTCAAAAAATCATACCTCGCTTGTTTTTTATTGAAACGAGATGGGACCAGTGCCAAAAGTTCACAAATTTTGTTAGCTTCGGTTACCTCAGAAACACTCACTTGCAAATTTTGATCAGAAGATCCTCGTTCGAGGCATTTTCTCCGAAGAGTGCATTGAGAATTCTGCATGCGTCGGACGCAAATTGAAACTTCAAAATTCGTATCACCTTGACCGTTCATCCGATCGTCGAAATTTTGATTCACGCAAGCAAAATCACGTTCTGGACATTTTCGTTTACATTCCGACTTCAAATTCCGCACGGATTAGGCTGTTTTGGGTTATGTACGAAAATCATTTTGATAATCGCGATTAGGACTTAATTGTGGATCCAAGACACTCCAAAGCCCATTTTTTCATATTATAAATATATTTTACCACTCACAAAATTGGTAGAGAGAATCATTTGTTAAATTTGACCCAAAAGCTCTCACTTTTCTCTCTCAATTCTCTCTCAACTCAAAGTTGCACAACCACCTCCAACCACCAACAACCACCTCAAACCACCAATAACCACCGAATTCCAAAACCACCGGCGGAAAACTTTTTCTTATTTTTCTTCTCTCCTTCTCGGTACAGCCCCATACTCTTCTATTCCTTTCAATTCTCAAGGATCAAATCAAGTTTTCATCAATCAAGAACATTGAAGCGTTTATGGTGTCGAAGTGAAGAGTTGAAGTTTTCCTCTTCATTGATTCTCCAAGGATTCAAGATTCTCCACTCTTATTATCATCAATTCAACTTTGATTTGGTATTTTATTGGAGAATTACAAGATTTTCCTCATCAATTTCAACTCAAAGCTTCAAGTACAAGTAAGTGCTTATTTACTTAAGTGCTTATTTCAATCGATTTTTCAATTGTTGAATTTCTTGAAATTGAATATTGAGATTCCTTGCAAATTCCGTGTGGATTCCGATTATAGCATTTGTTTTGTCGAATTCATTGATCATGATCCGTTTTTGGAGCCTTAAAGGTGTCGGTGTCAAACTTTCTACACACTACACACACCTACACTTGTGTTGTGACTTTGCATTGTATTTAGGTACTTGATGTGAGCATTTTGCATCACTAATTATATGATCATGCATCAAGTAATATGTAAATTCTTTGACATGCATTGAATCATTAATTTGAGACTTATTTTGTGCATTGAAATTATGTTGAAATGTAGGAACTAACACCTAGTTTTTAGGTACACTTGCACTACACCTATACATTGCACACAACTCACACACACACACTTGAATTTTCATACATTGTGACATAAATTGCATCTTTGCATATCCATGCATTTGCATGTAGGATAGTTGAATTAATTTGATGTGGTGTTGTTCAACTTTGATGACATGAAAATATGTTGAAATTTCACTTTTCACAACACTTTACCACTTTGCACATCTAATTTCTTTCAACATTCTTACATGTTTGCATAGCATTTAGGTAGTATTTGCATTGAGTATGTACCACTTGCACATGAAATCATGTACACTTGCATTTTTATTCATCTAAATACCACTAAAACACATTGGAAACAAGTTTATTTGAGTTTGGTGGAAAATAACATGACACTTGAAAATTGATAAAGTTGGACATAATATTTGTTTTGGCTCTAACTTCTGATCCGTAATGAGTTTTTTCGACTTTTCTTAATGTAAATCATGTTTCTCGAGCCATCTGAAGCTCTCCACGCGAACGGTTTCTTGATTTGGACATGTTTCGGTCAATTCTGGGAGCTGCTGACTTTTGTGCGAAAATTGTATTTTTGAACGAGATTTGATCGAACCGTTCGCATTTTTGAGACCGTGCGCGTGTGCATAGCTTCCGATATTTTTGATAAATTATTTTGATTGTTTTCATTAGCTTGTGTCTTGTGTTTTGGTTCACTTTTCATATTTATCCTTAATGGCGATTTTTGGACTCGAAAGGTGTCGGAGCAAACCTTTTTGTACACTACGCACACATACACTTGTGGTGTTGTTTTTCTTTATATATAATGTCTAATAATTGTTCTAACTCTCAACTAACCTCTTGACTAATATGTTGGCATGTTTAGATAGTTGGCGCTTTGGTTTAGAACCCTTAATCGAGTCATATAATTAGCATCTCATGGTAGAACTAATATAATTGCATTTGAGAACTATTGTAATGGGCTTAGCTCGATTTGATGTTGTTCATGAGTTGTTTTGCATTATGTGTGTGTTGCTGCCCGGTTTTCCATTCTTATGTTGCTATACACATTTACATTCCATTTCTTCACCTTTGGATCATATTTTGACATGTGATGTGAATATGCAATTATATTGTTGCCTCCTTGTTATTTTTGACATGTTTGTTGACTTGTGCAAGGTACATTGAGGATATTTTGGTTAGGTACCTAATCTTGGTACACTAACCTACCACTTCTCCTGTGGTTACCACTTCTCTTGTGGTTCTGTTTGCGTTTTAAACGCATTTTGCTTTGTGTTTTCTCATATTTCCAGAAACACGTATACGTTGTTTTGTCCGGATATGTACCTTTGTGCGGTGTTTTGATTGTTATGAGGACTTGCTTGCTACACGCACATGTTGCGATATCACCTTGTGGATTATATTGATCGAGCTGTTTCTTATCATTGCTTTGTTGATGGAAGTCTACTCAAGTTTTCGGAGTATTTCTACACTTGCGTGCTCTTGATTTAATATCCGTCGGGTATTTATTTTACTTTATTATTGCATTTCTTTACCGCTTTTCTAGAGAGAGAAGTAGGATTTTCTTGCTTTCCTTGCCATGAGAAGTAGGAATAGAGATGTATGAAGGGCTTCCGTGGTTGGAGCATGTTCGGGAACCCTCGGTTTATTAAAGACCCGTTTGGGCAATTCGGTTTGCTAATTGTGTTTGGTTTGTTTTAAATCCTCCATGCATAGGGAGGTAATTCTCGATAGTGTTTACATTTGTGCTTGCATAGGTCGAGTGGTTAGGAAGCGACGTGGCGAAGTCCCGCTTTTATATTTCCGTCATCGAGTCATTGATATATGCGGAAGGTAGGGTCGATGTGAACCCCGCGGTTCTAGTCCGTGTCGACTCCGCACGCGAATCGTGTTGCTTTCTTTATCGAGTCAATAAAAGTGGCAAGAGTTCCCTATTCGACTCTCCACGCTTTCACGGGTTCGCATTTATTGCGAACTCGCATCATTGCTCTTCACAGAATTGGATGTGTCGGCTCTGGTTGACTCACGGTATGCTCGTTCTTGTCGAGGCTATGGGACTTCCTCCTTTTCTGCGCTTGTGTGCCATTTGTTTGTTTGCATTGCATTGTTTGTGTTACGCCAAAGCACTTGTTTGCTTATCCCTTTTGTCGTCTTCGACTCTACTTTAGTTAGTGATTCGAGATGGACATAGACTTAGGTTGTAAACATTTTCCCTCCTGTTTGTCATCTTCGACTCCATTCTAGCTGGTGATTCGAGATAGACATAGATCTAGGTGGTAAACCTTTGCATGTTCCTTTAGGATTCTCTCGACTCTACCTTAGTTAGTGATTCGAGTTAGACCTTAGGATGTAATCCATGCATGATGACATTAGGGATAGCATTAGATAGTTTCCCTTATTTGTTTTCCAGTTTCTTTTTGCATACTTGCATGTAATAAAACTAAAAATTGTTTTCTTTTTCTTTTTGCAAATTAAAACACTTACTAATGGTTCAAACTCCTTTTTCAAGGTAAAAGCAACCAACCAATGCAAACCTTTTTTTTTGCCTACGGGTTTCCTTTTGTTTTTAAACTATTTTCATAATTAAAAAACACATAACCCACCAAAACATATGAGCCGAACTACGGCGCTCTGACTTTCCCATTGCACGCGGGAATACGTAGGCATCTTGTCACGGGGCTCGATCGAGCGAACTTTGTAAATAATTCCTTCTTTTCCCCGTGTTTTCTTTATTTTCTTTTCTTTCACATGCATTCTCTTTTAACATACAGATGTAGCAATTAAGCAGTAAATAGATATAAACACACCCATTAGACAGAAAGTAGAAGTGGATACCGTAGAGTACTACGGGCGTGTGGGGTGCTAATACCTTCCCTTCGCGTAATAGATTCCCTTACCCTATCTCTCGGTCGCAAGACCGTGCCTTATCCCTTTTAGGTTTTCGCGATGCGTTTGCCTTTCTCCTTTTGCGAGATAAAAAACGTTCGATGGCGACTTCATTGATACAGTTATCGGATGATGTTCAGCCGGTTGTTTCAATGGGCATGACCATTCTCACAAGGTTAATCAAAGCCATTGTTGCTTTGATTAACCATAATCCGAATAAATTTTGGTCCTCATACCAAATTTCCATGCAAAGGGTTTCATAGTTGAGGGTAGGAGCACCTATCCTCACGAGATTAATTAAGTCCATACACTTGATTAATCATGACCCAAATCAAATCTTCTCTCATTCACCACTTTCATAATAAAGTTGCAAAACCTCGATCCAACATCGAGTGATTTTTTCAAAACGCTTTTACAATAAATTCCAAGTTTTTAAATCGTTGGACGCTAGGCCAATTGTTTAAAAACTTGTGTCAAATGAACTCCTAGTCTTTAAGTCGTTGGAAGCTAGACCAATTGTTTAAAGACTCCTAAATAACATGAATTTTGTTTCCCCTCACTTTTTATAAGAAAACATTTTTGGGTGATAGACGACTCGTCTCAGCACTAGCTCCTATGGTTTATAGTATTTGAATCGTAAGACGTTAGTCCTATTTTCGGTACTTTTCACCCACAATTAAAATCAATTCAACTCATCAAACCTTGCCCATGTGCAAGTCCTTTTTTCAAAATCACATCGCTCACACGCGATCTTCTTTCGCTCACACGTGAATTGCCCTAGTGATGTCTTATCGTCCAGGTACGATTAAGCTCCTATTTTCTTAAATAAAATCAACCAAACAGCAAATATTCTCGCAACCGAGAACTACGTAAGCTTTGACTTTCCCATCGCACTTGGGGAATACGTAGGCATGAGATTCTAACATCTTGGCGAGCACACTTTCAAAAAATTAAAACATGTTTCTCTTTTCATCTCTCTTTTCGCACATGATAATTAGAAGATTGCAAATTTACTTTTTAAACACACAAACACACATAGAACTAAACGGTCCTGAAATTCCTGGCAGCAGATACGTGATGTCACAGAGAATGTTATGACACAGTATCTGACACTCTGTTAACAATTCACACAGTAAATACAAACAGCAAGTAAAGAACACAATAAATTGTTTACCCAGTTCAGTGTGTAACTATACCTACATCTGGGGGCTACCAAGCCAGGGAGGAAATTCACTATTAGTAGAATTAATTCAGGAATAAACCAACCAGTTTATCTCCTTCACTTAAAGCCTACCCAATGCAACTTCAATCTAAGTCCTACTTAGACCTGAGTTCCTACTCACTCCCCCTCAATCACAGCAGTGATATCAACCTATTGATTAATTGAATTGTGAAGACACACTTCAATAAACTATCTTGATTTTGCTTCAAAGCTTTAATCAAGAGACAAGACACTCGTGCTTCAAAGCTTTGAGTGATAAACAACCCTTACAATCAAATCCTAATCCAAGGCACTTATCAATTGATAATTGCTTGGCTCACAAGAGAAACTAGAATTACATAATTAACAACCTGCTAAAATCTTCAATACAGTTCAAGAGGCGCAGCAGCAGAGTAAGGGTTCTATTCTTATTATAGAAGCAGTCCTGAAACTTCAGTTTTGGGCTTCCATAATAATATCTAGGGTTCACTTGATTAATCCTAAAAACTTGGTCTTATCAATAACCAATTTAGGTTTAACTAAGATTAACCTAACATCCTCGTGAGCATGCAATCTAATAACAGAAAAACATAATACAACAGCTTAACAAACTTCTAGAAAAGTCTCAGGAAAAACAGATTCTGCAGAACAGAATGTCACATAGGATCTCATGACATCTGGTATGACATCAATCAAACTTCTGCAGAATTTCCAGCACAGCAATTGCTTCCAGATCTGAGCTGTACTTAAACATCCTTGTCAAGTAGGATTTATCTTCAATCTCTGAATGTCATGACATTTATCAAGACATTGCCATAGCCTAGTTTTACCAAAAATTAATGCCAACTTAAAACACTAACAAACTCCCCCTTTGGCAAATTTTTGGCTAAAACAACTAAGTTAGCAGAGTATCCATGCAGCAGAAAAAAAACTAGTTCTAAGCTATCCTAAGCTAAAAGAACCCTGAACCTAGAGAAGATAAATTCTACCCGTACAAATTTCCCAATTTCCCACAATTTCCCACATAAAAATTTCATACAGTTTCCCCACTTGTCACACATACTTCTCCCCCTTTTTAGCCACAAAGGGGCCAAAGGAACCAATACAAGTGCCCCAGCATGCATCAAATATTATAGAAAGTATCAACACAATTAAGTTTACAACTTTGTCAAAAGATTACAATTATCCAAAACAAAAATGGGGAAAAGCAGAACAAGATTTAACAATAAGGCAATAAGACAGTAAATGACAAGCTTCAAGCTTCAAGTTCTCTCTTCTCCAGAAGCAACACTATGAAAGGAAACATCTTCTGAGCTCCCTTCAGTTCCAGCCATCTGAACATCATCATTTTCAACATCACCAACAGCATCATTACCAGCTATCCCTTTATCCTCAACCTCTGTGTCCTGCTCTAGTTGAGAGATCAGCTCTTCAAGGCTTTGCTTCCTTGCTTCAAGCTCTTTGCAGGTAGCTTTTAGCACAGCTAAGACTGTTGCCTTTTGAGAAGTTGCCTTGACATTGGATGTCTCACCAGATGTCATGACAATGTCTGGGACATGTCTGCCTTGAAAAAGTTTGTAGTGAAATCCAAGAGCAGGGGCTCTTTTGCAGACTGCATCTCTTTCAGCTAGAATATTAGGAAATTGATCAATGATAATTCCACACAGCAGGGAGGGAAATGCTATTGGTCCTTTGATTGCATAGCTTTCAGCATGCTTGAGGGTTTGCTGAGAGTTTTCCCTTCAGAGGCCATTGCTTCACTTGTTTGGCAGTGATGGTTTGACAGATTTTGTTGTCAGTTTCCTCCAGCTCTGGCTGAGCATCATCTGATCTCCCCAGGAATCTGTTGATCACACTTGGAGAAAACCTTACTTTCCTCCCCCTCACATATACAGTCTTGTAGTCAGCAGACCTCCCATCACCACAGCCACTTGACAAATTGACTATAAACTCTTTTACTAAACATCATAACAGTTTGAGAAACTCACAATTGTTTTCATTAGACCAGCCTCCTTGATCAAATCAACAATCTCCTTGCACTCAAGTGCACTCTTATTCAACTCTCTTTCCAGAGCCACCCTCTTTAAGCAAACATACTTCCATCTTCCAGTATTCTCAGGATGATGGAATGAGATGTTATCAATGGCCACTTCAGGAACCTTGGGCAGTTTCCCAAGAGTTGGCCTCTTTCTTGGATGAATGTCTGTGACATTCTCCTCAACATCAAAATTAGAGTCTTGATCTGACCCTGAAGGTTCAGGAACCTTTCTCTTTTTCACAATTGGTGTTCTCTTTGGTCTAGAGCCACCACCAACAGTTTTTACTCTACACTTCTTTGTAGAGGGTCCAACCTAGGTGTTCTTCTCAGCTTTATCTTCAACACCCTTTTCTTTAACAGGGCTCTGTGAGGCAGCCTGTTTTCCCTTCCTTCTCATCATCCTCTTTGCAATGCTTGGGTTGACATTGGCAATGAGGTCATTGTCTGAGAATACTTCATCCAAATCAATGACAGGAGGTTCAGTTAAATTTTCAGAATCTTGAACTGGAGACTTTTCAAGATTATCACCACTTGGTTTTTCTGGAGTCTCTTCTAAGATACTATCAGAAATATAATCAGCAGGGGTTTTATCAGAAGCACACTTTACTGGGGATTCCTCAAGAATACCATCAGAAATCACATCTTCATTAACAGCAGGGGTTTCATTACAAGCATCATCAATACTCGCTTCAGAATCTTTAACTGAAGGATCAACAACATTCTTGACAGGAGAATCAACATGATCACCAGATGTGTTGACATTCTCAGTGACATCTGGATCAACTGCTAAACTAGGGCTAGCAGACTTTTGGTTTAGAGGGACAGAAACCCCAGGTACAGTTTGGTTTTCATTTAGGATTCTAGTCACTATCCTAGCAATGGCTTCATGCACAGACCTAGACCCCTCTCTGTTTGCTATTTCTGGGGGTGCAGAAGAGGATGGTACAGAAGTCTTACCAGAAGGTGATGCTTGTGACCTTCTTGCATTCCTTGTGCGCAGTTTCTTGACCTTCTCAGGGTCAGTTGCCATTGCACGCAGTGGAGTAACCCTCAGAGCTTCAACATGCATGGTTTCAGCATTTGCCCTAATCTCAGCCATGGTGGGAGAAGAAGAACCAGATCCTTGAGATGATGAAGAGGATGAAGACATATTTCGCTGATAGATTTTGAAGGAATGGGAACGAGAATGACGAGAGTTTGAGAGTTTCTTTTGGATGAAGAAAATATGATACTTTCAAATGAAGAAACTATTATATGAAGGAGTCTCTTCCTATTCTTGGACCTTTTAAAAATAAGGTGAAAAAAATTAAATGACCCACTTACAATTAATTGAATTAAAAGGTCCCTTCCATTCCTTGTTGTAAACAATGTTAATTTCTACAATTCCTCATTTTGACAAATGCCCAACTTGCCCCTTAAAAATTCAAACTGACTAGCCTCAAGAGCTTTAGTAAAAATGTCAGCCAGTTGAAGTTCAGTGACTACATGTTCCAATTTAATCACTTTCTCTTCCACAAGGTCTCTGATGAGGTGATGTCTAATGTCAATGTGCTTAGTCCTACTGTGTTGTATAGGATTCTTTGAAATATTAATAGCACTCAGGTTGTCACAGTACAATGTCATGACATCCTGTGTGACATTGTACTCAGTCAGCTTCTGCTTCATCCAATCCATCTGAGAACAACTGCTACCAGCTGCTATGTATTCAGCCTCAGCAGTGGACAAGGACACACAGTTTTGCTTCTTGCTGAACCAAGAAACAAGATTGTTTCCCAAGAAGAAACATCCTCCAGAAGAGCTTTTACACAAGCTTTGATCAACATTTTCTCCACTTGTGTTCTTGGACAACTTCAAATGTGTAGGAGCAGGAGTCCTCTTATGGCTGGCATTCTTCATTCCAAACTTCTTGACAAAATCCTTGCATACTTGCTCTGTGAAAGGAATGTTGAGTCTTCCATCTGTGTGACTTGCAGTCCAAGAAAATAAATCAACTCTCCCATGAGGCTCATTCCAGATTCATCTTGCATTTGGTTGGCAAGATGTCTCACCATTGTGTCTAACATTCCTCCAAATACTATGTCATTAACATAAATTTGAGCCACCATTATCTTTCCTCCTTCATTCTTGACAAAGAGAGTTTTATCCAAGGCTCCTTTCATATATCCTTTGTCAGTAAGGAGCTTGGTCAGCCTTTCATACCAGGCCCTAGGAGCTTGCTTCAGCACTTTAGAAGAGATCAGATGTCTAGACATTGGGTGTGACATTCTGGTTTGCTTTCCAACCTTACACTCACCACAAACTCTCCCGTCATCAATATGAAGTCTTGGTATCCTTCTGACTGCCTCCATGGAAATGATCTTTTTCATTCCTCTAAGATGTAACTAACCAAGTTTTTGGTGCCACAACTTTATCTCCTCTTCATCTTTGTCTGTAGAGCACATAGAAGACAGGTTGGTGTTCCCAGATTCCCACATGTAGCAGTTGTCCTTTGATCTGACTCCTCTCATAACCACATCTTATTTATCATTGATTACAAGACATTCAGACTTAGTGAAGTTGACTTTGAATCCCATATCACATAGCTGACTTATGCTTATGAGATTAGCAGTCAAACCTTTTACCAGCAACACTCCATTTAGGTTTGGAATTCCAGAACAGTCCAAGTTTCCAACCCCTTTGATTTCTCCTTTAGCTCCATCTCCAAAAGTAACAAAACTGGTAGAATGAGGTTTGACATTATTCAGTAGATTTTTGTTTCCGGTCATATGCTTAGAACACCCACTGTCAAAGTACCACTCTTCCTTGGCAGACACTCTAAGGAAAGTGTGAGCTATCAGAGCTGCAGTCTTCTTCTTCCAATGATGAGTGTAGGATACCTTGTTGACTTTAGGCTTGACATAAGGAACTTGATTAGGATATCCATGTAGTCTAAAGCAAAAAGGCTTTATGTGACCAAACCTCCCACAGTAATGACATCTCCATCTTTGAAACTTTTTCTTCATGTTTATTTGATCTTGATGTTGTACTCAATGTTGTGACATCTTCTTAGACATTGGCTTATTAGGTTTGTTCTTCCTTTTGTCATCAGCAAATTTCTTTGCCTCCACATATCCTGAGCCAGACCTATTTCCTGTCTTGTGGTGTGACATCTTCTTTGTCATGGACTTGCCAGGTCTGTTCTTCTTCTTGTCACCAGCAGGTTTCTTTGCAGCTACATATCCCAGACCATGCTTATTTCCTGCATTCTGTCCAAGCTGAATAATTTCCTCCAACTTATCAGTACCAGATGTCAACATTTTGACTGACTTAGACATCTGATCAAGTTTGGAGTTCAACACTATAATTTCACTGTTGAGGTGACTTATAGTAGTTGTGTTTTCCTTCTTCTCAGCCTCCAATTTTGCATTCTCAGCCTCCAACTTCTCAATCAGCTTTTTCTGTTTCTCATTCTGCTGACATACTTCACCACTTTTTATACACAGCTTCTTGTAGGTTTCAGCAAGCTCTTCAAATGTCACTTCCTCATCACTAGAATCCATATCAGAATTGCACACTCCAGAGAGAGCAGTGACAAGTTTGGCTGCTTCTTCCTCAGATTCACTTCTTGAGTCACCATCAGACCAAGTGACAGCCATCCCTTTCTTTTGTTTCTTCAGAAAGGTAGGGCATTCAGCTTTAATATGCCCATATCCTTCACAACCATGACACTGGATTTCTCTGCTTTGACTTCCTTTTTCTTCTGACTTGGATCTTCTGCTGGAGTTATAAGATCTGCTAATGTCAGATGAAATGTCCTTGACATTGAACCTTGACTTTGGATCAATTCTCTTGATGAGTCTGTTGAACTGCCTTCCAAGCATAGCTATAGCTTCAGATATCTTCTCTTCATCATCTTCCTTGCATCTCTCTTCAGAGTTGGATACAAGTGCTATGCTCTTGTTCTTCTTGTCAACAGTTTCACTAATTCCCATCTCAAAAGTCTGGAGAGATCCAACAAGTTCTTCAACCTTCAAGGTGCTGATGTCCTGAGCTTCCTCTATTGCAGTCACTTTCATTGCAAACCTTTTAGGCAATGATCTGAGAATCTTTCTCACCAGCTTCTCTTCTGACATCTTTTCACCAAGTGCTCCTGAGGTATTGGCAATTTCCAAGATATTCATGTGAAACTCATGAATGGTCTCATCTTCTTTCATCTTCAAATTCTCAAATTTGGTAGTGAGCATCTGAAGTCTTGACATCTTCACCTTGGATGTCCCCTCATGAGTAGTTTTGAGAGTGTCCCAAACATCCTTGGCCAGCTCACATTGATGAACTAGTCTGAAGATATTTCTGTCAATTCCATTGAATAAGGCATTCAATGCTTTAGAGTTCCCCAGTGCTAGCTCCTCTTCTTCTTTGTTCCATTCTTCCTCAAGTTTCAAGATAGAGGTTCCATCAATCTCAAGCTTGGTGGGATGTTTCCATCCTTTGTCAGCAGCTCTCCAAGCTTTAATATCCAGTGACCTCAAAAAGGCAACCATACGACGTTTCCGGAATCATAATTAGATCCATCCAAGATGGGTGGTCTACCTCCAAATCCTCCTTCCTTATCCATTACGGAAATAACAGGCGGTGCCCGCTCGATGCCAATTGAAATTCTGACGCCAGATACGTGATGTCACGAGAATGTTATGACACGATGTCGACACTCTGCTAACAATTCACACAATACATACAAAGATAAAGAACACAATAAATTGTTTACCCGTTCGTGTGTAACTACACCTACATCCGGGGCTACCAAGCCAGGAGGAAATTCACTATTAATAGAATTAATTCGGAATAAACCAACCGGTTTATCTCCTTCACTTAAAACTACCCAATGCAACTTCAATCTAAGTCCTACTTAGACGAGTTCTACTCACTCCCCTCAATCACGTGATATCAACCTATTGATTAATTGAATTGTGAAGACACACTTCAATAAACTATCTTGATTTTGCTTCAAAGCTTTAATCAAGAGACAAGACACTCGTGCTTCAAAGCTTTGAGTGATAAACAACCCTTACAATCAAATCCTAGTCCAAGGCACTTATCAATTGATAATTGCTTGGCTCACAAGAGAAACTAGAATTACACAATTAACAACCTGCTAAAATCTTCAATACAGTTCAAGAGGCGCAGCAGCAGAGTAAGGGTTCTATTCTTATTATAGAAAGCCCGAAACTTTTTGGGCTTCCATAATAATAGCTAGGGTTCACTTAATTAATCCTAAAAACTTGGTCTTATCAATAACCAATTTAGGTTTAACTAAGATTAACCTAACATCCTCGTGAGCATGCAATCTAATAACAGAAAAACATAATACAACAGCTTAACAAACTTCTAGAAAAGTCTCAGGAAAAACAGATTCTGCAGAACAGAATGTCACATAGGATCTCATGACATCTGGTATGACATCAATCAAACTTCTGCAGAATTTCCAGCACAGCAATTGCTTCCAGATCTGAGCTGTACTTAAACATCCTTGTCAAGTAGGATTTATCTTCAATCTCTGAATGTCATGACATTTATCAAGACATTGCCATAGCCTAGTTTTACCAAAAATTAATGCCAACTTAAAACACTAACAGGTCCCATCGAGTACGATGGATGTGAGGGGTGCTAATACCTTCCCCTTGCATAACCGACTCCCGAATCCGCATCTCTTGGTCTCGAAGACCATTTCATTTCATTTTTCATTTATTTGGGTTTTATCTATATTTTCAATTTCCTCATTAGGAATAAATATAGTTAGGTGGAGAATTCATTGTTTTGTTTGTATCGAAATTTTTCGATAGCGTCGACACTTGTGAAGCAGAAGGTTCGTCGTATGCGTCTTGAGATGTCTGAGAAAATTAAAGCCGAAGTTATGAAGAAGTTCAATGTCGGTTTCTTAGCCGTTACTTATTATCCATAGTGGGTTACAAACGTGGTACCTATACCTAAGAAGGATGGCAAAGTGTGTATGTGTGTGGATTACCGAGATCTGAATAAGGCGATCCCGAAAGATGATTTCCTGCTTCCACATATTGATGTCCTGGTTGATAACACCACTAAGCACAAGGTTTTCTCTTTTATGGATGGTTTATTTGGTTACAATCAGATCAAATGGCTTCTGAAGATATGGAAAAGACTACTTTCGTTACATAGTGGGGCACTTTCTGTTATAAGGTCATGCCGTTTGGGTTGAAGAATTCTGGCGCAACATATCAGCGTGCTATGGTAGCTTTATTCCATGATATGATCCATCACGAGATAGAGGTATACGTCGACGACATGATAGGTCGATCACAAACCAAAGAAGAACATCTTGATCATTTATGTAAGCAGTTTGATAGACTGAAGAATTACAGATTGAGACTGAATCTGAACAAATGCACCTTTGGAGTCAGATTCGGCAAACCTTGAGATTCATTGTCAGTGGTAAAGGTATCGAAGTTGACCCCGCTAAAGTTAAAGCTATTCAAGAAATTCCAGCTCCTCGCATCGAGAAGGAAGTCAGAGGTTTCCTAGGATGTCTAAACTACATTGCCAGATTTATTGCGCATCTAACTGTTACTTGTGAGCCAATCTTCAAGTTGTTGAAGAAAGATCAAGTAGTGGAATGGAACGAAGATTTCCAGATAACTTTTGACAAAATTAAGGAGTACCTACAAAAACCTCATATCCTGATTCCATCAGTTGAAGGAAGACCTCTAATCATGTACTTAACAGTATTAGAGAATTCAATAGGGTGTGCGTTGGGGAAACATGACGAGTCTGGTCGAAAAGAGTATGAAATATACTAGCTTAGCAGAAAGTTTACCGACTGTGAAATAAGATACTCACAACTTGAGAAAACTTGCAGCTCTTTGTCTTGGGCTGCTCGCCGACTAAGACAATATATGTTGACTTATACTACCTTATTGATCTCTAAGATGGATTCGATAAAATACATATTCGAGAAACCTGCTCTCTCCGGAAGAATAGTAAGATGGAAAACGATATTGACTGAGTATGACATCCAGTATACTACCCAGAAAGCGATCAAAGGAAATGTGGTAGCTGATCATTTGGTCATCAAGCCGTATATGACTACCAGTCCATGCATTTCGAGTTCCCATACGAGTATATGATGTCAGTCACTGATTATGAAGATCCTCGATTGGATGAAGGACCTGAGTCAGAATCCCGATGAACCATGGTCTTTGATGGAGCTTCTAATGCACTTGGCAATGGTATTGGCGATGTGATTATATCTCCTAAGGGGGGCCATACACCTTTTACCGCCAGATTATGTTTCGACTGCACCAAAAATATGGTTGAATATGAAGCATGCATTATAGGTATCAAAGCTGCTATTGACTTGAGGATCAAATTCTTGCATGTATATGGAGACTCAGCTTTATTGATTAGTCGGATCAAGGGCGACTGGGACACGAAACATCCAAATCTAATTCCATATCGAGAACATGTATTGAATCTAATCCCCTACTTCGAGGAAATCACTTTCGAGCACATTCCATGAGAAGAGAATCAATTGGCAGATGTGTTAGCTACTGTTCGCGTTAAAAGGTGTCGTGCTAGAGAATTGAATCAGGATTTAGATTCTCTGGCTCAAAACGATTTACTCTTTTGATTTGTTTATAAAGATGCCGCGAGCATCAAGCTTTATTATTTTCAACACAAGAAAAGATGATTTAATGATTATGAAAAGGGAAAAGTTAATACCCTCAATTGATTTTGATATGCGTAACGACTAGCGCAAACTAGACGCAACGCATTGGGGAGATTCTGAGTAAGGGGGTTTGTTATATAAAGGGAATAGATGGAGCACCCTAAATATATATAGTTATCTATAACTTTATATATGAATATGTTTGATATGTTTGTGTGTTTTAATTGCTATTTCTATGATTGGGAAAGTTTCTCCTTTGGGATTTCAAGAAGGATAGATTAGGTGGGATCCTAGTGTTTGTTATTATTGTGCTCGCAAAGATCTGTGGATCTTCTGCATACATATCCCCTAGTGGGAATCAGAGCATTTGTAGCTCGGATCTCTGGGATCTATGGTTTGTTTGGTGCGAGAGAAAGAAATTTGCTCGCCAAGGATGAGACCTTGTGCCTCGTATTCTCAAAAGGATGTTGAGAAAGTCGTAGCAATCGTAGTTCCCACTTATGCTAGTGGAAAGCGGGATGTTAGTAAGAGACAGAAAAATGTCATCTTAATGAAAAATGTATCTAATCTATTTCATCACATACATTTTGAAAAGTTTGATTGATTAAAATCTTTCATCGTAAGTTATAGGTGTTTTGCTTGAGTTTACAAGCGTTACCACTTACATGTTTAAGAAAGATGTTTGAAAAATATGATTGAATCTTTTAACTGTAAGCATTGGGTGTTTTGCTTGAGTGTACAAGCGTTACCACTTACAATTAAGAGAAGTTTTTGTTTGAAAAGAGTTTGAAAAAGTTTTTGATTGTATGTGATGTGATAGATGAGATACTTCTTCCATAGAGATGATAAATGTCTAAATCTAGAGGAGAAATTGATTGGATTAAAGGGATGCTTTTAAGAAGCCCATGGGTCCTTGTATTGTTAGCCCAAGAGGAGGCATTCCGAGGGTCATCGAGGGTCATCGAGGGTCCTTGTATGAAGCTCCAGAGGAAGCTATAGGGCATGGCTGGCTTTGGCTTTAAAAGGGATTTCACCGGGAAACCATCCTTTTGGAATTAAGAGCAATTTCACCGGGAAATTATACTCTCAGGGTTCTATCCTAACGCGGGTGATTCTTTGTATTGGAAGCCCAATAGGAGGCTGTTAAGAGATTTTATGGTCTCTTTCATTGTATGATGCCCAAGAGAAGGCTAAACTCAATGAGGAGTTCTTTTGAACGAAGCCCAAGAGGAGGCTGACTCAACAGGGGAGTGTTGTCTTATATGAAGCCTAAGCGGAGGCTAAACTCAAATGAATGAGTTTTCTTATATGAAGCCTAAGAGGAGGCTAACTCTGTGGGGAGAGTTATCTTGTATAAAGCCCAAGCGGAGGCTATCTGTGGGGAACCTATTGGTTAGACTAATTGTTATGTTATAATTAGACAGTTGTATAAACAAGTGTGTGTGTGTGTGTGATATGTATTCACAGGAGTTTATGAAGGAAATATAAACAATGCATGATGTTTATTTACAAGAGTTTATGAAGTAAATATAAACAAGTGTCTGTGAAACGAACGTTTAAAACGAGCGTGACTTGATTATTTACAAGTTTGAATTGTGTACAAGGAAGTAAATATGTACACGAACGAGTATTTTATGTACAGGAGAATGTGGATGTACATAGGAGGGTTGGGACTTACACCATAAGGGTGGCCCACTGGTTTGAAAGCAGTTTCACAGGGAATAATGCTCCTTTCAATACCAATGGTATTCAGTGTATATACAGACGAAACAGAAAACAAACGATCGAAGTTTATCCGTGTTATGTACAGGTAAAAATTTGTATGTATATGAAAAAGAATTTGATATGTACAAAGAAATATGTATGTACATAAAAGAATGTTGGTTTGTGTATACACAAGTGAAGTGAAAACAAACGATCGAAGTTTGTCTGTACTTGAGTATAAAATGTATCTGTATTATGTACAGATAAAAATTTGTATGTATCTGAAGAGAGTTTGATATGTACAAGGAAATAATTATGTACATATAAAGAATGTTTTGGGACTTACACCGTGAGGGAGGCCCATGATCGATTAAGAAATTCGAGAGAAAACGAATCGGTTTTATCGTTTAAATCGGATCGACCATGGAAAAAAGATGTAAGTTTGATGAAAAGTTTTGAAGAAATGTTTTTAAAAGTGTTTTTGAAAATTGAAGTTTACTTATGAGAAGTGTGGAAAAGAATCGGGCTACGAAAGTTTGAAAAAAATCACCTTTTAAAGTGGTTTTGAAAAGTGTTCAAAGCGTCGTTTTCGGCTCGATTAAAACATAATCAGATGAAAGTTTTTTCTGAAAATTTTTGCACTATCATAAAATAGATACATTAATTGACAAGTGTACAAAAAATCACCTCAAAATGAGGAGTTTTGATTGGTTAAAAAAATGTTAAAGTTTGTGAAAAAATATGAAGAAAACATGAAAAGTTTGAAAAAAATGGTCCATGGGAGGCTTGAACCCAGGACCTGATGGGTGACATACGTGGCAAAGAGTCTTAAGAGCGAGTTGGAAACCGATGGGGCAAGAGTCTTAAGTTCCAGCTCTTACCTGTTGAAGCTGGAATCGAATTCTGGATTTGAGTGCTTCCAGTTGTTGTTTGTGGATTGTTTCAGCTCCAACGGCTGTTAGGGAAGGTGTAGGAATGGTCTGCACTTCATGAGCTTGCCTGGATCACTCTACCCAAGTCGACCTGCAGTTGACTCAAAATGAAACTTGAAGTCTATGTTAGAGCTGTTACAGATCAAGAAGGAGGGTATGCATCATCCATATGGAGTATGCTGATTATGTTTGGATGATCAAAACACAAAGTGCTCGAGCCAAACCATGAATTTGAAGTTTAAGGCAGTTTTGAGCAAGCTTGAAAGTGTGAAATGGAAATTTGGTTTTTACTTGTTTTCAGATTGATTTTAAGTTACAAACCAGTTATATGTTGATATTAAAACATGTTAGACACCAAACATCTTATGTTTATTCACAATTTTTCAAAAATGCATAATCTCTCAATTTGAACTATGATACTTGAATTTCAAGAAAGTAAAGAGAAAGCATGTCTTGGCATTACTTTGGTGTGTTTGAACTTGAAAATAATGCCTCTATTTATAGGCCATAAGATCTGAAATGTTAGGCACAAGGACATGGCTTTTGGTAAATCAAAGTTGCCTTAGAGGGCAAGAAAGACATTTTGCAAAGGAAAAGGAAACTTCCTTTTTTAACCATGTGTGAAAATATTCAACTTGATCCAAACTTGTCATAATTATTTCTCACTGATTTTTATCAGTTCTTATCCCAATTTGGCAAGGTGGCATGTGTTCTAGAAGAAGAAATCCAAAAATGACCTATAATTGTGAAGTTTTGAACTTGAAATCCATGGTTATGGAGCCTTATGTTTCAATTTCAAAAGTATAGCTAGACTCCATGGATTTGAGAGTTCTTGGACATTTTGGAAAGCTTGTTTCAAGGGCTACAACTTTCATGTTTTGAGTGTTTTTCAAATCAAAGTGGAACTATGTGAAGAATTGCCATGAAGTTTGGAAAAAATAAGAAATTTCAACACTTGAAAATTTTTCTAAGTGTTGGAAATTTTGACTTTTTGTTGACTTTTGCAAATTCTTTGATTTTTTATGATCAATATGGATCATTTGAAGTATTTTGATGTTGGAAAAAGTTTTGTCTTGAAAAAGTTGACCAAAAGTCAAAGTTTGACTTTTCAGTGTAGATGAAATTTCATCAGATGTTTCAGAAATTGACTGATGAAGTTTGTGAACTTCTGTGATGTTTTGAATTCAGAAATTAGGTCAAGATATTGTATCTAAGATATAATGACCAATCTCTAACCAAAAAAGTCATTCCTTGCTAAAAAAATCAGAGAATACTCATGCTCGATCAAAACCCTAATTGGTCGATCCTCGATTGATCAATGAGAAAAGTTGGATATCTGAGGATCAAAGGTTGATGTTTGATCAAGGTAGGTCAAATGAAGTGAGTAAAACTCAAACCCTAATTGCTTGCCTCTTGAATCAGATGAAAATCTGATGAAACCCTAATTTTGACCTGTGAATGCTACACCCGATTAATTCTATTCTGAACTGTTAGTGATGCAATGATGCAAATGTAAGGTGGTATATTAGGTCAAAAATTGGGGTATGACAGATGCCCCTATTTAAGTTTCTTTAACCTAAAAGATGAAGATGAATATCTTTGTTTTGATATGTGTAAAGAGACTTAAATATCAGAATACGCAAATTTTGGACCTAAGATACCAAAAGATGCGAGTGATGCAAAATGATTGTAAAAAGTTTTGCCCAGATGATATCAAAGAAATGACATGGTGGGGAAAAATTTGTGAGGATGACTCGATCTGTTTGAGAAAAGAGGACCCTGTTTGTTGAGAAACAAGCAATATGTCTCGCTGGGGAAAAGAGATTCACAAAACATGTGAATATCTGTTTCGTTTTGGGAAACAAAGAGATTACATCGACCTTGTGACAATGTTTAAGGTGAGTGAAGATGACATTACCAATTATCAGCCTTGTGATAGTTTATGGTAATGAGTTTTGAAGATGTTACCAATTATCAGCGAAGTGATAACTATAACAAGGTAAATCTTTTTTTTTTTGAGAAAAATTTGTTGAGTATTCAGCCCTGTGAATAACAGACAAATGATGGAAACAAATCAAATGAATTTTGAAGATATTACCAATTATCAGCGAAGTGATAACTATAACAAGGTAAATCTTTAAGATATAATCCGAGTATTCACCTTGTGAATAACAGACAGTGAAAAGCAGAACTCAAATGAGTTTCTACTTTCTTGGATAAAATCTTCGAGGATCTCTTTGAGAAGACGGGCATTTTGATCGGAAGACACGGGTTTTCTTTTAAACAGAAAGACAACTGATGGGGAATTTCTCGTACGGTCTTGATTTGACCTTGTTGAGAAGAACAAACTTTCATGACAAGTTTAGGAATGAAAAAGAAATAAGCGGCTCAAATGATGAGGCTATTGCTTATTGCTTTGTTGATTATAGACAGGGTTCTATCCAGGAATGGAAAGAAAGGGTCAATCAAGACTTTGTTCCTGATGAGGAATGATCTCAGCTGGGGAACAGGAGAGAGAAAAAAGATGTATTTCTCTGCTTTGGGATAATCTACTGGGGATATGATCAAACCTACATGAATAAGTGTGATTTAAACCAGTGATATGGAAGCATACATTTTTGAGGAATGCAAAAATGCATAAATGATGCTATTATGTATGAATGTCATGAATGTTATATGCATGCTAACAATACTTGACAAAACACTAAAGAGGTATTTGGGAAAAGGACCACGTCACAGTTCGAACAAATACTTAACAATATCCGCAGCAATGGTGTAGACGTTGCTGATGAAGGATCTGAGTTGCATGCTTTAAACTTTCGGAGAAAGGCGTTTCATTGGCAACCTTGTTGGAAATTCTTTTTGGATAAGAATACCGTCCTTTGATGATTTCTGCTGAGGAGAAGACTTCTTGTAGCAGTCATTCTATCCTTCAGAGATTGAAACACTCGCGTAGGAACTGTTGAAGTTCTTTCCGTGTTCATAGTTCAAAGGAACATTTTTGCTTTTTTTGTTTCAAAATTTTGAAGTAAAAATTCATTTAAAACCTTTTAGTTTCAAAAAGTGATTTTCACAATAAAAAGCGTTATTTTGCAAAACAGAATAAAGTAAGGATTGCAAACAAAAGGCACAAGGCTCAAATTTATTGATAGAATGGTAATCAGCCAAAGGCGTGATTCCATGAGCTATTTACAAGAGTTGGAAATGATAATTTATTGGGAAAAGGCTACATTGAAAGTAAATAACCACTATTATCCCTAACAACTTTGAATTCCCACTGTGTTTGTTGCTTCAGAGGATTTGATTGAAGATCCGTTGATGGAAATTTCTTCAGATTGACGAAGTACAGACTGATTGCAGTTACTTTGTCATTTTTGTATCCTTATTTTTGCCTAGATTGCCTTTTCAGGTTTTCAATCTATGAGGATAATTTCTGTTTGTTGTCTCTAATTTTTGCCTGGATCGCCTTTTCAGGTTTTCAATCCACCGAGACGCTCATTTTTGCCTAAGCCGCCCTTTTCGGGTTTTCGACTTACCGAGCTGTTCTTTTGTTTTTTTTTAGACAAAGTATTTCTTGACTGCATCAGCATTCACAGGATGCGAGAGTTCATCACCGTCCATGGTTGTGATGGTCATAGCACCGCCAGAAAAGCTCCTTTTGACGATGTATGGGCCTTCGTAATTAGGAGTCCATTTGCCCCTAGAATCTGGTTGAAAAGATAGAATCTTTTTAAGCACGAGGTCGCCTTCTCGGAATTCACGAGGTCGGACCTTTTTGTCGAAAGCTTTCTTCATTCTTCTTTGATACAATTGTCCGTGACACAGAGAAGTCAGGCGCTTTTCTTCGATTAAGTTCAGCTGGTCATATCTTCTTTGACACCATTCAGCCTCAGATAATTTGGTTTCCATGAGAACTCTCATTGACGGAATCTCAACTTCTACGGGGAGCACTGCTTCCATGCCGTATACTAGAGAAAAGGGGGTTGCCCCTGTTGAAGTGCGTACTGAAGTACGATACCGATGTAGAGCAAATGGCAGCATTTCGTGCCAGTCTTTGTAGGTGATGACCATTTTCTGAACGATCTTCTTGATGTTTTTTTTGGCAGCTTCAACGGCGCCGTTCATCTTTGGCCGGTGAGGAGACGAGTTATGATGCTCGATCTTGAATTCCTCACACAGTTCTTTCATCATTTTGTTGTTCAAGTTTGATCCATTGTCTGTAATGATCTTGCTTGGAACTCCATATCGGCAAATGAGGTTGTTCTTGATGAACCTCACAACCACTTGTCTTGTAACGTTGGCATAAGACGCTGCTTCGACCCATTTGGTGAAGTAATCAATAGCCACTAGAATGAAGCGATGTCCGTTGGACGCTTTTGGTTCAATCATCCCAATCATATCAATGCCCCACATGGAGAAAGGCCACGGAGAGGAGAGAACGTTGAGTAGAGTCGGTGGCACGTGGATCTTATCTGCGTAGATCTGGCACTTGTGACATCTTTTGACGTGTTTACAGCAATCAGATTCCATCGTTATCCAATAGTACCCTGCTCTTAAGATTTTTCTCTGGATATTGCATGTCCATTTGAATGGGTTCCAAAGGACCCTTCATGCACTTCATGGATGATTGTGTCTGCTTCTTGCCTGTCGATGCATCTGAGCAGAACCATGTCGAAGTTTCTTTTGTATAGCACATCTTCGTTGAGGAAGAAGTTTCTTGAAAGCCTCCTTAGAGTTTTCTTATCCTTGTACGATGCCCCGAGTAGGTACTCTCGTGTTTGAAGGAAACGCTTGATGTCGTGGAACCACGGTTTATCGTCGAAGACTGCTTCAGTGGCGAACACATATGCAGGTCTTTCAAGGCGTCTGATGCGAATTTTAGGCATATCATTCCAATCGTTGACTATGAACATGGAAGATAAAGTAGCCAAGGCGTCTGCCATTCGATTCTGATCTTGAGGGATATGATGCAGTTTAACCTTGTTGAAGAAAGTCAACAAACGTCTTACATAATCTCTGTAAGGAATTAGACCAAGATGATGAGTTTCATACTTGTCTTTGATTTGATTGATCACAAGGGCTGAGTCTCCATATATATCAAGGATCTTGATCCTCAAGTCGATGGCTTCTTCGATACCCATGATGCAAGCTTCGTATTCTGCGATGTTGTTGGTGCAATCAAACAGCAATCTGGTGGAAAATGGGATATGAGAACCCTCGGGAGTGATGATGACTGCCCCAATTCCATTACCGAAGATATTAATTGCTCCATCAAAAATTAAGCCCCATCTAGATTCTGGATCAGGACCTTCGCCAGGCAGCGGTTCGTCACAATCTTTCATCTTTAAGTACATAACGTCCTCGTCTGGGAAGTCAAATTTGAGAGATTGGTATTCGTTGAGCGGCTGATAAGCCAAGTGATCGGCGAGAATGCTTCCTTTGACCGCTTTTTGAGCGCGGTACTGGATGTCATATTCTGATAACATCATCTGCCATCGAGCAATTCTCCCTGTTAAGGCAGGCTTTTCAAAGACGTACTTGATTGGATCCATTTTGGAGATTAACCAAGTCGTGTGATTGATCATGTACTGGCAGAGACGTTTCGAAGCCCACACCAAAGCACAACATGTTTTCTCGAGCATGAAGTAACGAGTTTCACAGTCTGTGAACTTTTTACTCAAGTAGTAGATGGCATGCTCCCTCTTACCGGTTTCATCTTGCTGTCCAAGCACGCAACCCATGGAATCTTCCAACACGGTAAGGTACAGGATTAATGGTCTTCCTTCCACTGGAGGGATCAGTATTGGAGGTTCTGACAGGTATTCTTTGATACTGTCAAATGCTTTTTGACAATCTTCTGTCCATACAACTTCTTGATATTTGCGGAGAAGCTTGAATATCGGCCCACAGGTAGGAGTCATTTGAGAGATAAATCTGGAGATGTAATTCAACCGTCAGAGAAATCCTCTTACTTGCTTTTCCGTATGTGGCGTAGGCATTTCTTGAATAGCCTTGACTTTGTCAGGGTCCACTTCAATACCTCTTTGACTGACGATGAAACCTAGGAGTTTTCCAGATCTTACCCCAAAGGTGCATTTGTTAGGATTCAGGAGGAGCTGAAATTTCCTTAGTCGTTGAAACAACTTTAAGAGATAGTCTATATGCTCATCTTCAGTGTCAGACTTTGCTATCATGTCGTCTACGTAGACTTCGATCTCTTTGTGCATCATGTCGTGGAAGAGAGTAGTCATTGCTCTCTGGTAAGTTGAGCCTGCATTTTTCAATCCAAACGGCATGACTTTGTAGCAAAACGTGCCCCATGGCGTGATGAAAGATGTCTTCTCCATGTCTTCGGAAGCCATTCTGATCTGATTGTAACCAGAGAAACCGTCCATGAAGGAAAAGACATTGAATTTTGCAGTGCTAGCGGGAAATCATCTTTCGGACTTGCTTTGTTCAGATCCCGGTAGTCAACACACATTCTGACCTTCCCGTCTTTCTTGGAGACAGGTACTATGTTGGCTAGCCATTGAGGATATTCAGAAGTGACGAGGAAACCCGCGTCGAGCTGTTTTTGAACTTCCTTTTTGATTTTATCAGCCATATCAGGGTGAACTCTTCTCAGCTTTTGCTTAACTGGTGGAGACTCCGACTTTAATGGCAAATGATGCTTCACGATGCTGGTATCTAACCCTGGCATGTCCTGGTAGGACCAAGCGAACACATCAACATATTCTTTGAGAAGATTTATCAATTTGCCCTTGACGTTGCTGTTGAGTGAAGCTCCGATATTTACTTCTTTTTTGTCTTCTTCCGAACCCAAGTTGATTGTTTCCAGAGGTTCTTTGTGAGGTTGAATGATTCTTTCCTCGTGCTTAAGTAATCGAGAAATCTCATCTGGGATCTCTTCTTCAACTTCCTCCTCGGCGACTTCACAACAGGGGATTTCAGAGTTGGGGAGAGAGCATAGAGTTATTGCTTTCGATGGGTTTGTCCATCTGTTAATCTGCATATTTGATTTATGTTTGATTAATTAACTCCTTTTTTTTTTTTGAAAAAAGTTAATGTGAAAGTGTATGCAGATTAAAAAATTTTATTATTATTTTTTTTTTGAAGATTTTTTTATTTTATTGTGTTTTTTAGGATTATCATTTCCAAGAAGGGTAAAATAAAAAATAAACACAAAGTGTGGAATCAAAACAACGCATTTTATTTATGATTCACAATATGAAACAGGGCCCTAAAATACAAACTCATTTGTCTTGGGCAAGACAAAGAAAAATTATTTAAAAGCTAAGCCCTATAAAACATCTCTTCACTTTGGGCGAAGTGAGAGTTCAAAACAAAAGCAAAGATAAACTACTTAGAACTAGGAGCGTTAGTCCGAACTTCAACAGGCTTCCAGTAGTGGCGAACTCCTTGGAAGTCGAGGTACTCGGGTAATTTTCCATTTGGTTTAACCCTTGATTAGACTTTGGTCGTTGGTTGAGCAGGTTTTGAAGATTCTGGATGAAGGACTTTGCCTTTCGTGCTGCTAAAGTAGTCTTCTTCAGCTTGATGAACAGATCGAGAAGTATGGGATACAGCATATGTGCTTCCTTCCGGTCTCTGTGTTGAATTCTGGGGATGTATCCTCCAATCTTCTGAATGGAGAGACTCGTTGTCAGCGACACTTTCCAAATCGTATTCCTGATCTTCAGTGATCATGTTGATATAGTGATAATCCAGATCTGGTTTAACAATTTCCACAGGTGCGTCAAAGCAGAGATCCTCGTTCGGAACCTCAATTGGTTGATTAGATCGGGAAGATGAGTACACCTCCATTGGTTGACTAGGGTACTCGAAAGAATCACCCCATCCAGTGGGCTGAATATCTTCAATTCTGATTCTCGAGCTTTCTGGCGCAGTATATTTCACCATGTAGTCAAATTTACCACTGGGTTCTCCCAAGGTATCCCAAACTTCAGAAGGGACAGGTGGATTTTCATGCCGCTGCAGGGACATGTCTTTGAATTGATCAGTCGACGCGTACAATTCCTCTTGAGACACATATTCAGGGCTGTTTAAATAAGTGCTCCACTCTTCAGATTCAGAGGGATCGTCTTCATCATCTTCAATGGTTACAACGCTAACCTCTTGGAGAACAGGGTTTAAGAAACCCCCACTGTTGAATACTTCTTTAATTGGACGAAGTGCTTCATCCTTTTGCTTATCTTTGGAGAATACGGGTGTGAACCCGAGTCCGGCTTTTGTTTCGTTGTTGACAGGTTTAATTACTTGTCCCCAACCTTCAGCATTGCCCTCCTTTACTATCCGTGCTGCTTCTTTATACGAAGAGATAGATGATCTATTTTTGCTAGTAGACTCATCTTCTAACGAATGTTCTGGGAGATGTGTCCCTTCAACGTCATTAGCTGTGATGAAAGAGAAACTGGACAAATAGCTTACAAGCAGAGCTTGTTCACCGCTGATGGTCACCAACTTTCCATTTACTGTGAATTTTAATTTCTGATGGAGAGTAGAAGTTACTACTCCTGCCTCGTGGATCCAAGGTCTTCCTAGTAGACAACTGTAAGCAGCTGGCACATCCATGACCTGGAAAGTGATTTGGAAAGTATGCGGACCAATTGTCATCGGGAGATCTACTTCCCCAATAACTGACTTCCTTGACCCGTCGAAAGCTCTTACTACTATGTCATTGAACTTCATTGGTGTCCCTTTGTAAGCCAAACGAGCGAGTGTCGTCTTCGGCATTACGTTCAAAGATGAACCAGTATCTACCAATACATTGGACAGGGAATCTGATTGGCAAATCATCGAGATGTGCAAGGCCAAGTTGTGATCTTTCCTTCTCCGGAAGTTCCTCATCCGAAACTTAGATTATTACAAGCTGTTATGTTGGCGACAATACCTCCAAACTGGTCTGTAGTCACATCATGGTCTACATAGGCTTGGTCTAGTACCTTCATTAAAGCTTCTCGGTGAGCTTCGGAGTTGAGGAGTAGAGACAGTATTGAAATCTTGGAAGGAGTCTGCATCAGTTGATCCACGACTCGGTATTCGCTTTTCTTGATTAATTTCAGTATCTCATCAAAATCTGCGTTGACGTTGGCTCTATCAGGAGGACCAACATTTGTGCTTGGGTTAACAGCGGGAATCGTTGCAGGATTCTCGGAAGATATGTTAACTGGATTTTGTCTAACAACAGGAGCTGCAAGCGGTCTTGGTGGCAACGGAGTGTGTACTCGTCCACTTCGTGTTACTCGTCCGATTTCTGTTATATTGACATTAGCTGGAAGAGTAGGCATGGGTTTCTCCTTCCCATCCTCTATCAGGGTTGCATTGTATTGGTAAGGAATTGCTTTGGTAGAACTGTATAGAACAGGACCGGGTAGGAAAATCACCAAAGGAGACCCTGGAACGTTGGAACCATTGTATTCAATCTCCACATGTTTGGGTACATTGAAACAAGGGATGATAACATTTACTTCGGGATTTTCCGAGTTGATATTTGAGACTAAAAGCTCATGCGGAAAATGCCCTACTGTATTTACGTCATGATCATCTCTGTTTCTGTAGATCTGTAGGTCACCGATGTCTAACAATCGCTGAATGTCTGCTCCTATGGTGGGACATCCTTGAAGATCCTTGAAGCAGATGTTGCAAGCTGCGTAATCGTGCTTAGTGAAGGCACTCATTGCGCTATATGCATCATGGAGATGTACTAAGTTTCCTTTGATCAGTTTACGTCGTGACGAGGTGTCTGTATTTCTTAATATCGACGATCAGTATGTCCATTGTGACCGGGAAGCGGATTGGCTTGCGTTGGTTGTATTTCAAGGAAAGAAGATTAGATCTCACTAATCTCACTTCTACTTTTAATGCTATGCAATTCTCAAGGTCATGGCTGGTGCCCTTGGTGAAAAGGGCAAGATACGTCTTTGTACCACCACGGCAATTTTTCGGAACCGAGGTGGTGACCTTGTCTCAGATTAGATTTTTCCTATTAGCGCAGGTATAGTTCGTATGCCATTAGAATTGGGTCGGTGCGTGACCGAGGCGCACGGTTTTGATTATTAAACCGCTGAGCCTGCTGACGAGGTGTTGAGTTTGTTGCATTTGTTGAAATCATGAGCAATTCCGTGCTTGGACTTATGCTAACGGCGGTGCTATGGCTACGTCGTTGTTGGTCGACATTTCTTCGTGGTTTCCTGGATACCATTCCTATGTCATGTTCCTTTTCTTTGGAAAGCTAGTCCCACCTTCCTAGTTCCACTAGAAGATCCCGCTTGGTTAGGCGTCCGGTTCGAACCCCTCTTCTAATCGCATTCCCATGCTCACCATCTCGTGAAATCTCGTGAGCGCTAGCGATCATTTGCTCGTAGTAGAATGAGCCAAGAGTGTTTAAGAATACCTTAGTCATCTCTTTCTCTTCCAAGGTGGGTTAACTCAGCAATTTCCTCCATCGTTGCATATTCTTTGAATGTCTCTTTTTTTTGAGACATGGAGCGGAGTTGATCCCTATGAGCCATATCCAAGTTGAACTTATATTGTTGTAAAAGGCTTCACCTAAGTCATTGAATGTTTGGATACTTGTACTGTCTAATCCATGTACCACTTGATGCGGCACCGTGAGACTATCTTGGAAGTAGTGGATTAACAACCGGTGATCGTCGTGTATGTAGACATTTTCCGGCATACATCGTGAGATGACTTTGTGATGTGGAGTTTCCTTGTAATTTTCAAAGTCGTGGACTTTGAATTTTGCGTATCCTTACGAGGAACTAAGCACATTCGGGCGTTTTCCCCAACAGTTCTTTTCCACGAATTGTTTTAATTTCAAGCTGCATTTTGAGGAGTTGTTCCTAGAGATTCTCCATCGAGCCACGGGAATTCGTGTTATTGCCTGGAGTATGGTGAACTTCTTCGTCTATGGTAGTGTGCACTACGGAAGCTGAGTTCGTCATAATTGGTTGAGAAACCGGCATTGTTACTTGGAAGAGTTACTCCACGGGCGGAGTAAATGTAGAGTTTTGCTGCAGTAGGTATTTCAAGCGTGGTTGTTTGCACTTGAGAAATCGGTTGGAATCCGATGCCAAAGTTGAAAAGCATGCCCCATGGATAGCCTTCGCATAAAGGTGAACTGCGACAACCGGAGTAGTAGTGTCTTCAAATCGCCGCTTGGTTTTGACCTCGATGTCGCTTGTTGACTTTCCTGCCAATGAGTTGACCAAAGATGTGAGTCTCCACTTCTTCTTGTAGTGTTGTTACTTACTACGGAGTTCAACATTCTCTTGTTCAAAACCTTCCATTACTTTTCTTCTTTTGAACGGTATCGTATGTTCGAGTTGGCGCGGGCGAGAAACTCTAAGACCGACTTGGCGATCTTTTCCTATCTGTTAAAACTGTTGAAAGATCAGACTCTAGACAATAGACTCAATATGCAAAATATGATGCATGATTATGATTGTAAAGAAAAGGAATTTCCAAAGAATTTACGCTAAAAGAGAAATTTCTGGCAAATATTCGGATGGAAAACACGAGTTTATTGATTATTGAAAGAAGATTACAACAATTCTGTTTTTGAGCATTGCTCACACAAATGATAAAATAAATGATAAAATTACAAACTAAGCTAAACTAATTGTCCTCGTCGAATGAAGATCCAAAGGCTTGATGCAGCTTCAACTTTAGGATTTCCTTTCCATAGTGAGCTTTCTTCGACTTTTCGACTTTTAGCTTGCTAATGACTTTCTTCCACTTGTCGGGAGCAGGATCGCTGGTTGTCATTTCCTCAAGCTTTCTTTTCCTTTCTTTGACGTATCTCTGGATTGCGTTATCTTTCTGACGAATCTTCTCATCCTTCTCCATGAGCCATTCATCCTGGAAATAAAGCGTCTTTTCATGATCTTTGACTTGCTTCTTGAGCTTCTCATTCTCAAGATTAGTCTTAAGGAACTTGTTTTCCAAAGCCTCTTTTTCAAACCTCATTTTGGCCAAAGCTTCTTGGTATTCTCCCATAGTTTCGACGGGAAAAATTGTTAATTTGGAAGCGGTTGAGAACATGGGTTCTTCATAAGCGGAAGGCATTTGAAATTCCTTTGCTCTTTTCTTTACCCAAGAAGTGTAGGTTTCCATGGCTACACAATTCTTCGCCTTACCTTTTTCTTTCTTTCGGATGTGATGCCAAGCTCTGATCATTCTAGCCTTCAATCCTTGGGAATCTTCTCCTTCGTGATAGAAATAACTCTCTTTGAAACCAAGAGGTTTACTAGAGTTTGCGTATCCGAGTTGACGTCTCGCCAGGAATGGGTTGTAGTTGATTCCCCCTTTTGTACCGATGAGAGGTACGTTGGAAAATTCTCCACATCTCTCAATGATTTCCATCTCATTGTCTGCCAAGGTATACCAATGGATATCATCGTTTGTAAGAGACATGAGTCTTCGAGACCAATGCCATTCATCTTTGTTTTCGCGGAAGATATGAGATTTAGGCAAGTGTGAGGTAATCCATTTGAAAAACAGAGGTACACAACACACGATAGTTCCGTCTCCTTGACGATTTCTATGATGAATAGAGACGTACGTGTCACCAAGTAGAGTGGGAACGGGATTTCCAATCAGAAAGATCCTTATGGCGTTGATATCAACGAAATTTGGGACGTTGGGAAACAACACCAATCCATAGAGGAGTAAAGCTAAAATAGCTTCAAAGGCTACCATACTACCGGCTTCAGAGAATTTGAGAGCCTTCTCCATTAGGAACTTTGAAGTTAGTCCTAAGAGTTTTCCTCTGGTAGTTAGGTTTTTGTCTATCTCAGATTTCTTTAAGTGAGTCATCGTTGCAATGACTGGTGACTTAGGAATGGCTTCCAAACCATTGAAAGGTACTTTGTCTGATACTGAGATACCTAGGATATGCGCGTACTCTTCCAAATTAGGCATCAACTGATAGTCAGGGAAAGTGAAACAACGATAGACTGGATCGTAAAACTGAACGAAAGTTTTGAGAAGTCCTTCGTCAACGTTAGTGTTCAGAATAGTTAAAAGAGTTCCATAGCGTTTTCTGAAATCCGAGGGATCTTTTACCAAGGATGCTAACTCTTTTAACTTTCCTACATCAGGAATTCTAAAACTGTATCTCTTGGTGAATCTTCCTCTGACGTCCACCACTCTAACCTAAAATATTTTACAAAGAAAAATCTCTAAATTCTTTGGAAATGGGAAGAGAACTGAAGTTTTTGAATGAATGAATGAATGCATGAATGCGGCAAACATGGTTAGTAATTATACACACGGTCAAGCGTTCGAAGTCACGAGCATGAGGCCAACGATAAGAATCGACGTGGGTAAGTTCTAAGGGCTTATTCATCTGTGAAACGAGTTCTATTGATAATACAGGCTCAACACTCCTCTTTGAAATATTATCGGATTTGTTGAATACTCGATGGTCCAATAATATTTTTCAAGAGAAACTTGCTTGATCGTAGTCTCGCATGACAATTACTCTAGGCTTACGCCCGAATAATCTCTGCTGCACTACATCCTAAATGGCCAGGATGGGTTATGTGTTCTACAGCCACTCAGCTTCGCAAGTTCCCTTGAAAGCAAAATGTCTTCGCAGATACTTGCTAAACACAAATACCCCCAAGACAACCTCCACTGAGAGAGGGATCTCAAATTAACTCCGTAAGTACTGAGACTTCTCACAAGTTAATAGGACTATACCACCACCTAGATCTTAAAATGTTTCTTAAATCTGGGTTAGGATTTCTTTCCATCAGATGAAATCGCCAAAACACACAATAAAGAAAAAAACAGACATATGCACATATGAAAGCTTAACCCTTTCTTTTTTCTTTTTGAAAACAAAAAAAGCTTGGTGCTCTTGAGCAGAGTCACATTTTTTTTTAAATCAAAATTTCAGCGTACTCCCCAGCAGAGTCGCCATTTTTCCTGTTCGCGTTAAAAGGTGTCGTGCTAGAGAATTGAATCAGGATTTAGATTCTCTGGCTCGAAGCGATTTACTCTTTTGATTTGTTTATAAAGATGCCGCGAGCATCAAGCTTTATTATTTTCAACACAAGAAAAGATGATTTAATGATTATGAAAAAGGGGAAAGTTGTTAATACCCTCAATTGATTTTGATATGCGTAACGACTAGCGCAAACTAGACGCAACGCATTGGGGAGATTCTGAGTAAGGGGGTTTGTTATATAAAGGGAATAGATGGAGCACCCTAAATATATATAGTTATCTATAACTTTATATATGAATATGTTTGATATGTTTGTGTGTTTTAATTGCTATTTCTATGATTGGGAAAGTTTCTCCTTTGGGATTTCAAGAAGGATAGATTAGGTGGGATCCTAGTGTTTGTTATTATTGTGCTCGCAAAGATCTGTGGATCTTCTGCATACATATCCCCTAGTGGGAATCAGAGCATTTGTAGCTCGGATCTACAGGGATCTATGGTTTGTTTGGTCTGAGAGAGAAAGAAATTTGCTCGCCAAGAATGAGACCTTGTGCCTACGTATTCTCAAAAGGATGTTGAGAAAGTCAGAGCAATCGTAGTTCCCACTTATGCTAGTGGAAAGCAACGGGATGTTAGTAAGAGACAAACAAATGTCATCTTAATGAAAAATGTATCTAATCTATTTCATCACATACATTTTGAAAAGTTTGATTGATTAAAATCTTTCATCGTAAGTTATAGGTGTTTTGCTTAAGTGTACAAGCGTTACCACTTACATGTTTAAGAAAGATGTTTGAAAAATATGATTGAATCTTTTAACTATAAGCATTGGGTGTTTTGCTTGAGTGTACAAGCGTTACCACTTACAATTAAGAGAAGTTTTTGTTTGAAAAGAGTTTGAAAAAGTTTTTGATTGTATGTGATGTGATAGATGAGATACTTCTTCCATAAAGATGATAAATGTCTAAATCTCGAGGAGAAATTGATTGGATTAAAGGGATGCTTTTAAGAAGCCCATGGGTCCTTGTATTGTTAGCCCAAGAGGAGGCATTCCAAGGGTCATCGAGGGTCCTTGTATAAAGCTCAAGAGGAAGCTATAGGGCATGGCTGGCTTTGGCTTTAAAAGGGATTTCACCGGGAAACCATCCTTTTGGAATTAAGAGCAATTTCACCGGGAAATTATACTCTCAGGGTTCTATCCTAATGCGGGTGATTCTTTGTATTGGAAGCCCAATAGGAGGCTGTTAAGAGATTTTATGGTCTCTTTCATTGTATGATGCCCAAGAGAAGGCTAAACTCAATGAGGAGTTCTTTTGAACGAAGCCCAAGAGGAGGCTGACTCAACAGGGGAGTGTTGTCTTATATGAAGCCTAAGCGGAGGCTAAACTCAGATGAATGAGTTTTCTTATATGAAGCCTAAGAGGAGGCTAACTCTGTGGGGAGAGTTATCTTGTATAAAGCCCAAGCGGAGGCTATCTGTGGGGAACCTATTGGTTAGACTAATTGTTATGTTATAATTAGACAGTTGTATAAACAAGTGAGGGTGTGTGATATGTATTCACAGGAGTTTATGAAGGAAATATAAACAATGCATGATGTTTATTTACAAGAGTTTATGAAGTAAATATAAACAAGTGTCTGTGAAACGAACGTTTAAAACGAGCGTGACTTGATTATTTACAAGTTTGAATTGTGTACAAGGAAGTAAATATGTACACGAACGAGTATTTTATGTACATGAGAATGTGGATGTACATAGGAGGGTTGGGACTTACACCATAAGGGTGGCCCACTGGTTTGAAAGCAGTTTCACAGGGAATAATGCTCCTTTCAATACCAATGGTATTCAGTGTATATACAAACGAAACAGAAAACAAACGATCGAAGTTTATTCGTGTTTGAGTAAAAGTATCTGTATTATGTACAGGTAAAAATTTGTATGTATATGAAAAAGAATTTGATATGTACAAAGAAATATGTATGTACATAAAAGAATGTTGGTTTGTGTATACACAAGTGAAGTGAAAACAAACGATCGAAGTTTGTCTGTACTTGAGTATAAAATGTATCTGTATTATGTACAGATAAAAATTTGTATGTATCTGAAGAGAGTTTGATATGTACAAGGAAATAATTATGTACATATAAAGAATGTTTTGGGACTTACACCGTGAGGGAGGCCCATGATCGATTAAGAAATTCGAGAGAAAACGAATCGGTTTTATCGTTTAAATCGGATCGACCATGGAAAAAAGATGTAAGTTTGATGAAAAGTTTTGAAGAAATGTTTTTAAAAGTGTTTTTGAAAATTGAAGTTTACTTATGAGAAGTGTGGAAAAGAATCGGGCTACGAAAGTTTGAAAAAAATCACCTTTTAAAGTGGTTTTGAAAAGTGTTCAAAGCGTCGTTTTCGGCTCGATTAAAACATAATCAGATGAAAGTTTTTTCTGAAAATTTTTGCACTATCATAAAATAGATACATTAATTGACAAGTGTACAAAAAATCACCTCAAAATGAGGAGTTTTGATTGGTTAAAAAAATGTTAAAGTTTGTGAAAAAATATGAAGAAAACATGAAAAGTTTGAAAAAAATGGTCCATGGGAGGCTTGAACCCAGGACCTGATGGGTGACATACGTGGCAAAGAGTCTTAAGAGCGAGTTGGAAACCGATGGGGCAAGAGTCTTAAGTTCCAGCTCTTACCTGTTGAAGCTGGAATCGAATTCTGGATTTGAGTGCTTCCAGTTGTTGTTTGTGGATTGTTTCAGCTCCAACGGCTGTTAGGGAAGGTGTAGGAATGGTCTGCACTTCATGAGCTTGCCTGGATCACTCTACCCAAGTCGACCTGCAGTTGACTCAAAATGAAACTTGAAGTCTATGTTAGAGCTGTTACAGATCAAGAAGGAGGGTATGCATCATCCATATGGAGTATGTTGATGATGTTTGGATGATCAAAACACAAAGTGCTCGAGCCAAACCATGAATTTGAAGTTTAAGGCAGTTTTGAGCAAGCTTGAAAGTGTGAAATGGAAATCTGGTTTTTACTTGTTTTCAGATTGATTTTAAGTTACAAACCAGTTATATGTTGATATTAAAACATGTTAGACACCAAACATCTTATGTTTATTCACAATTTTTCAAAAATGCATAATCTCTCAATTTGAACTATGATACTTGAATTTCAAGAAAGTAAAGAGAAAGCATGTCTTGGCATTACTTTGGTGTGTTTGAACTTGAAAATAATGCCTCTATTTATAGGCCATAAGCTCTGAAATGTTAGGCACAAGGACATGGCTTTTGGTAAATCAAAGTTGCCTTAGAGGGCAAGAAAGACATTTTGCAAAGGAAAAGGAAACTTCCTTTTTTAACCATGTGTGAAAATATTCAACTTGATCCAAACTTGTCATAATTACTTATCACTGATTTTTATCAGTTCTTATCCCAATTTGGCAAGGTGGCATGTGTTCTAGAAGAAGAAATCCAAAAATGACCTATAATTGTGAAGTTTTGAACTTGAAATCCATGGTTATGGAGCCTTATGTTTCAATTTCAAAAGTATAGCTAGACACCATGGATTTGAGAGTTCTTGGACATTTTGGAAAGCTTGTTTCAAGGGCTACAACTTTCATGTTTTGAGTGTTTTTCAAATCAAAGTGGAACTATGTGAAGAATTGCCATGAAGTTTGGAAAAAATAAGAAATTTCAACACTTGAAAATTTTTCTAAGTGTTGGAAATTTTGACTTTTTGTTGACTTTTGCAAATTCTTTGATTTTTTATGATCAATATGGATCATTTGAAGTATTTTGATGTTGGAAAAAGTTTTGTCTTGAAAAAGTTGACCAAAAGTCAAAGTTTGACTTTTCAATGCAGATGAAATTTCATCAGATGTTTCAGAAATTGACTGATGAAGTCTGTGAACTTCTGTGATGTTTTGAATTCAGAAATTAGGTCAAGATGTTGTATCTAAGATATAATGACCAATCTCTAACCAAAAAATTCATTCCTTGCTCAAAAAATCAGAGAATACTCATGCTCGATCAAAACCCTAATTGGTCGATCCTCGATTGATCAATGAGAAAAGTTGGATATCTGAGGATCAAAGGTTGATGTTTGATCAAGGTAGGTCAAATGAAGTGAGTAAAACTCAAACCCTAATTGCTTGCCTCTTGAATCAGATGAAAATCTGATGAAACCCTAATTTTGATCCTCGTTGTTATCGATTACTTTACCAAATAGGTAGAAGTAGCCTCGTTCGCGTGTGTTACCAAGAATGTTGTGGCTCGATTTGTCAAACATAATCTTATCTGCTGATACGGCGTCCCCGAAAGGATTATCACAGACAATGGTACCAATCTCAATAACAAAATGATCAGCGAACTCTGCACACAATTCAAGATTAAGCATCACAACTCTTCTCCATATCGGCCAAAGATGAATGGCGCAATGGAAGCTGCCAACAAGAATCTTAAGAAGATCATACAGAATATCAGAGTGGCGTATAAGGATTGGAATGAGATGTTGCCATTTGCTCTCCACGGTTATCGCACTTAAGTACGAACATCTACAGGGGCAACCCCATTTTCTCTCGTGTACGGTATGGAAGCAATCCTACCTATCGAGGTTCAGATACCCCCCCTCAGAGTATTGAAGAATGCATAGTTAGACAAAGAAGAATGGGTCCAGACTCGACCTGACCAAATAAACTTGATTTATGAAAAGTGACTCGCAGCTATCTGCCATGGACAGATATATAAAAAATGCATGATTAAAGCCTTCAACAAGAAAGTTAAGCATCGGGCGTACGAAGTTGGCGATCTAGTAGTCAAGAGCATCATCCTACCACAAGGTGATCCCATGGGTAAATGGACTCCCACCTATGAGGGACCATTTGTAGTCAAGACAATATATTCTGGCAGAGCCATGATATTGAGCACTATGGATGGAGAAGACTTCCCACATCCTATGAACGCAGACATAGTCAAAAAATACTACGCATAAACGAGACCCGCTAGGTCGACTGGCCTAGGACAAAATAAGGGCGTCCTGGCGAACCAAAAGGGTTTGGGCAAAAGTTAGGGACATACATATAGAAAAATGTACACCCGACAAGTCGAGAAACTGCAAAGGCGACTTGGGCAAAAACGGGTATCCCGGTAGACCGAAAACCTTAAAAGACGGTCTAGGCAAAATTTAAGGATTAAAACGTATGACTATGTCTCATCAATATCATCTACTACACTACTATCAGCTTCAAGTTTAAATGGCACAGATCAATCTAATCACTTTCTTCTAGCAGCAAGGAGATTAGATAATCAAAATATATGAGCAATAGTAGCGTTGAAACTAAATGGGATTATTTCCACATATCTTTTACCGCTTTTTCAATGTTGCTGACAATTCCCTCTTACTAGGATGTTTGTCTCTTTGTACACAAACTGCCTGTCTATAGGCTTACTTTTCAAAATTAATACAATTTCCCTTTTCCAGTTCCAAACTTTTACTTTTATCTGTTTTGTTTGCATAAAGTCCAATGTTTGCTTTGAATGATTATATGCATCTGACAATAAATACATGTTCACAAATACACGAAAAGCAAACAAAAACAATAATTATTACAGGCTCTAGGAATTGAGATGACAACCCAAGTCACCAACACATCCCGCGCAGAGTCAGTTTCACAGAAATGTTCCCACAGAATAATCTCTATAATCCCCACAAAGCCATCACTCCCTCGACAGAGACGAGTCTCTCCAACAAGATTACTACTCTATCATCTCCTTTTAGCAGTGTCCAATGCTCATGTTCATCATATTAGTCCCCAAGAAGTGATCATGTCAAACTCATCACGTTAGTCCCTGAGCAGTGATCCTATCAACTCATCACGTTAATCCCTAAGCAGTGATCATATCAAACTCATCATGTTAGTCCCCGGGTAGTGATCATATCAAACTCATCACGTTAGTCCCCGAGCAGTGATCCTATCAACTTATCACGTTAGTCCCTGAGCCGTGATCATATCAACTCATCACGTTAGTCCCCGAGCAGTGATCGTATCAAATCATCGCGTTAGTCCCCGAACAGTGATCATATCAACTCATCACGTTAGTCCCCGAGTAGTGATTGTATCTACTCATCACGTTAGTCCCCGAGCAGTGATCTTGTCAGCTCATCACGTTAGTCCCCAAGAAGTGGTCCTATGAACTCATCACGTTAGTCCCCGAGCAGAGATCGTTTACATTGTCACGTTAGTCCCCGTCTATTGAACGTAAATTTTGTTACATTGGTCCCCGAGCAGTAACAGATCATCGACCAACTTATTATGTCAGTATTCTAGCAGTAATAGGTTATTCAAAACCACATCATTCCGCAACAAAGGGTTATTTGTTCAAAAAAACATATTCATCCCCAGCCGAGTATCACGCAAGGATTATCATTCTCAAACGACATCAATATCTAGACCCGAAACTTGGTCAGATAGTGCATCAGAGGAATCCATATCTCTTGTATCCCCCAGTCAGGGTCTCCAACAACCATATTTCTCCATCCCCAAGCAGAAGTCAAAAATCTCCAGCAGAACATTATCATCCTCTTCAAGGTGGATATGTTTTGAAATACCACAACATCTATACATCATTCATAAAAAATCATAACATGTGCATACATAATTCTCGAGCATCATCACATACTCGCATGCATCATGATGAGCATAGAACTAACTTTACTCTTTCAGGTTAAATTCTCAAACAAGTGAAAGTTATTCACAAATTTCCGGACAGAAGGTCAAAGATTAATGCCCGAAACAAGACGGGAAAACTATTTGAACGACCAAACGAGTTTGCCAACAGACAGCAGGTTACAAATTAATACTCTAAACAGGACAAGAAAACTATCTACATCCTAACGAATACTCATCTCAGATAAAGACAAGATGAAGGTTTATTATGACTCTCTCATATCATCAACTACTCCTGATGACATCTTTAAGCGCATCTCCGACTACACATTGATATCTCTCCACCTGTAGAATGCTGCATACCTGGTTAAAAATCAATGTGTACTGATAACTTCCTTCAAATACGAGCATGGAGTCTAACGTATGAATCACTCCCCAACATCAACTTCTCCAAATGGCATTTGTAAGCCTATTCTAGTACATCGTCAGCTGACGATCTCATTCCGTACACCAGTGAGTGCAAATTTTCAGGTGTACTCGAGTGTTCAATCATCTTGTACCTTCAGGTCAAGAAAGGCAAACATACCAATCTAACCCTTAGGTACAAGAAGATTTAACAAGGGCAACTATTATACTCAAAAATTTTCCTCCGATTTTTCAAGGCAATACACATCTCCATATTCAAGAATTCCTCAAGGGTCGACTAGATGAACCATCTCCTAAGCAATCAACCCAAACCTAGGATTTTGATTCTATCAAATCAAAGATGGTTTATATTACCTCAAGTGATCATCATGCCCACTCATATGTCTCAAGGTATCACCGTACCAAGTTTCAAGCCTCGCATATCAAGTTTGTTCAATCAATTGCTCAGATGGTTGAAAATCAATTGTATTGGACAAAAAGTCAACTATGGTCAACATACAGTCAAACTTCATCATTTTTGGTCAACATCAAGATTTTGAATTCACATTCACCATTTGATCAAGGTTTGATCATGATTCATCAACAAAACGCAAGTTTTGATCAAAAGACAAAGTTTCTAAATTAGGGTTTTTTGATAAAAAGTTAACAGAACTTTGACCAGGCATAACTTTCACATACTTTATCAGACTTTTTCACCAAGCTCATTTTGAAGATAATTCAATTTTCTACAACTTTTTGTCTCACAAGCATGGGCCAAAAATGCTTCATTTGGGAGTTATGGATCAAGACATTATAGGTCCTTCTAAAAGTCAACAAAAAGTCAATTTTTTCAAAAGAAGTATACATGAACATGGAAGCTTCAATGAATATGAAACCAAAGGTAGTGTTTAGAGGACATCTTTAGCTTTCTAAGAAGTCAAATAACACTTCAAAATGATAAAAATTGAGCAAGATACCACTTGTGCAAGTTTGGCATTTTTGAAGAGGTGCATGAAGGGAATTACTAAGCAAATTCATTTTTTTTTTCAAATGGGCCATGGTTTTTATAGTTTGGACTTATTTCTAAGATAGTCCATGACTGCTAAGACCACTTGCACGCCTCTCTTTAATTTATTTTATTTATGATGGAATTTATTCATTTAAATCCAATTTTAATTAAAATAAAATGTCAAAAATCAAATTAATAAATGCAAGGCTCGATATTTATCATTCTTGAGGTCCAAGCAAACCCAAATACCTGGCCAATATCATACAAGGTTTGATTGAGCAAGATTGAAGCAAAATTGGAAGATTTTGATGCAAAATTTCAATCAAATATTTTCTAATGAATGAAATATATTTTCTCATTAGTTCTGACCTAACACACTCCTCACTATATATGCTACAAGAACAAATGAGAAACACAAGGTTGGATGCGCTCAAAAACCGTACACGAAATTCTCCAAATTTTGCAAATTTAGGGCAAACTTAAAGTCCATTCTCCATCCATTTTCAATCGATTCCAAGCACACAAACGTGTTCCTGAGGTATAGTAGAGTAAGTGCAGGTCCAGAGCCATGGTCAAACATCCCTTAAATGCATACATCATGAACTCTGGTTGCCTCATATTTTTGAATTTCGTATTTTGGTTTTTATCATGTTTTTTCTAGAACTAACATTACCAATGTTTTCCTGAGGTCAAATAGAACAGATTACATCCACCGCATGAAGCTTTGAACGTATGTCATGATGTGCCATGGTTAGGGCACAATTTGTCTGTAGCTTTGTATCTATATTTGTAGGTTGCTTCAGGCCAAATTGATGGCACCATTGAATTCGCATACCCCGATTTAGGGGGGTAGGCTTAATCCCCAGCTTCAAATTTCATTATTTTGCAGGTTCCAAAAATCAACTCATCAGAGAAGACGAAGTTGACTGCCGCCGGTGGTGGTTTGAAACTTTAACCCCGACGATCCCTACGTGGCATGTTTCGATAGGATGATTTGAATCCCCGGGGTCCACTTGCATACGTTTCAGACTTTTGTTTGATTTTTAGGGAATTATATCACATATATACTTATCCTTGTAATATAATTCCTGGATGTATTACCGCTCCAGCGGTCAAGAGCGTGCATTTAGTCCATTACTCTCTCAAGGCATGGGTTCTATCCCTGACTTTTACCACATTTTTCAAATTTATCGGATTTTACACAAGTTACGCTTACATACAATTGGAGGCAGGATAATGACATCTCAAGCACCTGGCACAGTGGCTAAGTTTTGGACCTGTGACCTTCAGGTCCTGGGTTCAACACCTCCCAAGGCCATCCCTAATTTTAGTCACTTGTTTCTTCAAATTTACTCTAATTTTTCTAACTTATTTAATTTCTTTTCAAATTATTTTTTAAATACAATTAAAAAACCCTATAAATATTTTAATTTTAGATTTAGGTTAATAAAATGTTTAATTAATTTTAGACACAAAAATATTTTATTTTTCCTTTCATTTAAAATTATTTTCTTAATTAATTGCTAATTAATTAGAAATAGGGTTTTTCACATTAAAATCACTCCAGAAAATTCACAAAAATAATTTCCTTTCTAGTTATTAGGTTTACTAATTTTAAATATTTTTACTAACATCAAAAACATTTTTCTTTTATTTATTTATTGCTTTATTCGCATTTTAAATTCTAGAAATCGATGTATAGGTCGCAAGGACATTTTTGTAATAGCGTATTTCTGCACTTTTACTTTCCCCACCTCTATTATGTAACTGCCCCAAAGCCCTGTAATAGCTTAGAACTTTACTTTTCTGTACTTTTACTTTCCGCACCTTTATTCTCTATACATATACACTACTTAGATATATGGCTAATAGGATTGTATGACAAGATCTTAAAATCAACGTTAGATCACCTTAAACAATCCAGATAAAATATTTGAATCAACACACTACTTTCACACTTGCACCCCCTAGGGTATCCTCTCTTGTTGCCTTTCGAATACAAATGGTCATGTCCCTCGAACGTAGGGATACCATTACCAAAAGTCCCTCGATTCAAAATCATCACAAAGATCATAGTCCCTCGATTACCCTCGATGTTGCCTACGAACATATGATCTCGTCCCTCGATTGTTGCCTACAAATAAGTGATGATCGTCCTTACGAATATGCTAAGGTATCCTTATATGTTGCCTTCAATGACCATATGATTGTCCCTTCACATTCAACGAATAGATTTACCTACCAACTAATGGTATGGATAGCCTTATTCTATAGGAGAAGGAAAATAACAAGAACGACCTTCTGAGTAGGTAATAAGACTCTAAATTACTTGCTCCAATAAAAAAATACTTTTCACACTTCACACTCTTTCAAAAATACTTTTCAAACAACCACTTTGTATACATTCCAATGAGAATCATTACAAAGTTAAACATTTTCCAAACAAATATTTCCAAAAACTTCGTATACATTGTTGAGGACTAATACAAGAATCATTACAAGGTTAAAGCGAAATACTTTTCAAATACTTTTCAAAATACTTTTCAAATCACACACAGAAAAAGCAAATTTTCACAAGAGAGCTAAGCAATTAAGAGCCTGTGGATAACTACGGATGGAAAGGGTGTTAATACCTTCCCTTTTCATAATTAACTCCCTTACTCAGAATCTATCGAAGTTCTTTCCTGTTCTTTTCACCTTTCCTTTATTGGATAAAAGAAATGTCGGTGACGACTCTTGCTATCCGCAATATTTGCGATAAAACACAAAACAAACAAGTCGGTTCTCCCACCATGCATGTGTTAGTCACTTCCAGTTGGGTTGTGCAAGTGTAATAATTAGTTGGATTATTGGATTAGGTCCTCATTAGAGAGAGGAAAATCACCTTGGAAGGGTGGACTAGAGTAGCTTGAGGTTTTCAATTGAACTAGTATAAAAATATTTTGTTCTTTAATGCTTTTATATTATTTCAATCTTTATCAAGAGCAAAAGAAATTATTTTTAAAGGGGATTGTGTTTTAAAAGAAAAGTTGTTTAAAGGAGAAAAACCCATTCAACCCCCCCCCCCCTTTCTTGTGTTTTTCGCACCTTTAATTGGCATCAGAGCCCCGGTTTTTTCTTCTGATAAAGAAAAAGATTCTTGCAGTTCAAAACCACCAATCTTTGATGGAGAAAGATTTGACCATCAGAAAGACAGGATAAGAAGTCATCTTCTTGGATTTGATATAAATCTATGGGATACTATAGTTGATGGCTACACATACCTAGTAGATGAAGAAGGAAGAGAAATTCCCAGAAGGGCCTTGACAGACACTCAAAAGAAGATGTACAAGAACTACCATAAAGCAAGAAAAATCCTTCTCATTGCAATATCTTATATAGAGTATAAAAAGAACACATATAAAGAGACTGCTAAGTCTATCTTTGATTTTCTTCAGATGACTCATGAAGGAAATGCTCAAGTCAAGGAAACAAATGTGTTGCTCTTAATCTAGAAATACGAAGCTTTCAGAATGGAAGAAGATGAGTATGTGGAAACAATGTTTTCAAGATTTCAGATGCTTGTTGCAGGACTCAGAGTTCTGGACAAGGGATATACTACTGCAGATCACATCAAAAATATTATCATAAGTTTTCCTGTCAAATGGAGACCCATGGTAACTACTTTGAAATAGGAGAAGGATCTTAACAACACCAGTCTTGAAGAAATTATTAGTTCTTTAAGAAGTCATGAAATTGAGCTTCAACAAGATAAACCTCAGAAGGGAGGTAAATCCATTGCTCTCAAGTATATTTCTAAGAAGACAAAGGCTTATCAAGCAATGGAGGAATAAGAAGAGTCTGAAGAAGACTCAGGTGAAGATGAACTATCTCTAATATCTAGAAAGATAAATAAACGGTGGAAACACAAATAGAGTAAGTTCCGAGGGTCAAGAAATTTAGAGATAGTGAAGAGTCTACATGTAACTAAATAAGAAACTCAGAAAAGGAAGTCATATGCTATGAATGCAATGAAACCGGGAATTACAAAAATGAATGTCCTTAGCTAAGAAGATAAACAAAACCTAAGAAGGTTTTCAAATCCAAGAAAGGTCTTTTGGCAACGTGGGATGATTCAGATTCAAAGGAAGAAGATTCTGATGAAGAACATCTTAGTGTGACTATTATGATGGAGACCAGCACCAATGGATCAGTATTAGGAGTTGAACTACTTCCTGATGAAGAGTCAGACTCTGATGACGATAGTGAGGTACTTTCTTCCCTTTCTCGTTCTGAACTAGAATTAGGATTAGCTGAACTTATGAAAAGGTATCAGCTTCTTCTAAAAAAGTAGAAAGATCTGAAAAAGAATTTTGTGACTTCCTCTAAAACTTATAATAAGAGCAAGCCAAACATTTTAGTCTTAAATGAAAAATTATTTTCTTTAGAAAGAACAAATGCTGCTCTTAAAAGTAAAGTCTCTAAACTAGAAAAAGACATCACTTCTAGCATATCTACCTCTGATGAAACTGTTAGATATGATAGAGCTTTCCGACACTTCCTTGCTAAAAGCATAGATAAAAGAAAGATGACTTCAATGATCTATGGAGTTAGCAGAAACCAAAGTAAAGGCTTAGGATACTCTGGACCACCCAAGCTAATGGATGAGACTGAGAGTATAAAACTAATACCTTTATTTGAATAATTCGTGCTTGTCGGTACTAAATTAGAATGTTCAAAAGCAGAGGAATCAGATTCTGATGCATCACAATCACTGAAACAGAAGGAAACTTCTAAACCAAAATATAATACACGAATTTCATATAATTATACTGTTCCACAAAAATATAAAGGTGTAAAGACATCTGGAAATACTAACAAGAAAGGACCCAAAGTATGAGTACCAAAAGATCAGATTGTTTATGTTGTAGATGTTCTAGACAGTGCTTCTGAGACACCATTGATTGCACTTGGATAATGGATGCTTGCCACACTTTCTAGGAAGAAAATATGTGTTCCAATATTCAGAACTTAAATTCAGAAGGCATTATAAATTGTCAGAACAAATTGGTTCTGAAAGAAGCTGCAAAGAGTCAGAAGGAAAACTCATCAGATTTAACAGCGTAACTTCTCTACTCTTTAGTTCTAATCTCAATCATTAGAAGATGCTTCAGTCAGAAATGCTTGTGATTAGATAGAAATCCTTTGGTTTTCCAAATCTTGAGAATATCAAGCGGGTTTCTTAGTAAGTGCAATGATTAACGCGTGTAACTCTTTGGCTATCCTTAATCATCACACGCTATCTAAGCTAGACAATGACCAATATGATAATTCTTGGAATTGATCCTTCATGATTACCTCCATTAATTACTACTCATGATTACTGTTTTAAAATTTTTTAATTTTAAGTCATTTTCTATGAGATTTAATATTTTAATTTTCTTTTTAGTTTTAAGGGTATTCTTTGAATGTTTCGTGATTAAATTTTTTCTCTATATATACAACTTATTTTCTTCTCATCTGTTCACCTTCTTTCGTTTAATAAAACCCTAAACTATAAAATCATTTTCTGTCAAACTATCAAGAATTTATCTTTACAATCTTCGTCTGTTCATCTTCTCATCTCTCTCTTAATGAATATCAAACAATAAGAAGCTATAAAATTTGCATAAGAAATGGATCAAGCCTCAAACTCCATCGTATCTACAAGGGCTCCATCGTCAACAACAGTCACAACATCCACTTCATCATCAGTAGTTTCTCCTCCATCAACTTATGTCAAGGTTGGTTCATCATCTGGTAAAAGGATTGATGAAAACCATATCACACCAAAAGTTATTCAACTTCACTGCAACATCAATTCAAAGAACTTGATAATACTTAAGGAGTTCAAGGTTGATTTTGAAAATCTTGCCAATAATGGTTGCAGTATAGATGAAGAACTGAAAGCTCAAGGTTGGAAAGTCTTCTTCAAAAGGATTCATGGTCCTACCTATGATCTACATATTGTCTCTGATGTAATTGGGCAAAGGATTATCATTATAGAAAAATCTATTGCAGACTTACTAGGATTAAGGTTCTTTGAAGGGAAGTGCACCTTTTCATGGATTTTAAGTCTAATGAGAATAAGAAACGTCTTCAATCTCTTCTGTTTAAAAATTACTCCATAGAGAAGAAAGAGTATAAGAGCAAGGATCTCCATGATAATCTCAGAATTTGGCACAAACTCATTCTAGGTTGCATAAACCCTAGACCCTTCACCAGCTCTGCAGATTACTTTAATATCGATCAATAATTTATGTTGTTCTATTCAATGACCAAGAAGAAGTAAACCTTACTTTTGTTTTATTAATCATCTGAAAGACGTCCACATGGAAGGTTCACAACTACATTCCATGTGGGCGTCTGATTACAGATATTCTTATTGAAAGTGGTCAAGTAGCATTTCTGATAGAAGAAGCAAAGTATACTGATTATCTGGTTCCTAGCCTTGGTGAACCATTCACAGCGCAAACCCTATGAAATATGAAGAATATTTCTGAGATTAAAAAGAGACACCAGCTTGACTTGATTGGAATTCTCGATAGAGTTCCTATTGAGAATTTTCCTTTGTTTACCCTCTCAAGAAATCTGATAGAAGTGACCAAATATGTTGAGTCAATGAGTAGGCTGATCATAATGTGACTATCACATCTTATGAAGAAGAATAGGATTTCTATAAGGGTAAAAGGAAGTAAAGGGCATATGGTTCTGATTCTGAGAAGAAGAAGGAGAAGAAGGAGAAGAAGAAGAAGAAGTCAAAGCTTCCTAATGATGTTATTTTAGTTGATAATTACCCAAGTAAGTCATCTTGTGCAACCTCTACCTCAATTCATGACCCTAAAACACTAAATGCATCATCAATTATCTCCAAATCTAGTTTTTGTTCCTTATAAATCATTTTCATTACCATCATCTGTATCACAACCTTCTACCACCACTCTCTCAAAACTACTCTCTTCAATATCCTTTTCTGATATTGTAACCACCATCTTAATGCCGACCTCTGCAACAATATCAACCACCTCTAATATAGTTGCTTCATTCTTAATAAGTCCATCTATCACAGCTCCCATTTCATTAACACCCATTATCACTTTCACTCCCTCCATTGTGAAATCCGTAATTGAATTTCAAACACCACCATCCCTTGTTAGTCACTCTAATAACCACCTTGCTCCCCACAATGAAAAATCATCTAACTCTAATCAAAATGCAGTTTATTCTGATCCTGTTTCACCCAGAAACTTTGCTGAATCTGGAAGAATGGCAGTTGATAACCCTGAAACCTTTGAGATTTCTCTAACTGAATCAGATCAAATGTTTGAACTTTTGGGACTCACTCAAGTGGTTCATCCATTTGAACCCCTATCTTCTGATCTATCTCTAATAATATACGAGAAACCTAGTCCGAAAACCTTAGCTGAATGCCTCAATATGTTTAGGGACAAGGCACAAGAAAGGATAATTAAGCTCAATGAATAGGCTAGGATTAGCTCTTCCCACAAGGATATGGATGCCTCATGGGCACATTTTGAGCTATGGATGAAATATGAGGTTAAAAGAATCCTTAAATTCTTTGCTACTTTAAGGACGACAGCAGTAGAGCTGGTCAAGCATAACAAGGAAGAAATTGAAATAATTTGTTCCTTCCAACTTATTTCTTAGAAGCAAGAGGAATCAGAAGCTAATGCTATTCAAAGTGTTGCTGAGGCAGAAAAGAGGCAAAAGGAGGAAGAGGCCAGGATAAAAGATGAAGAGGATGAGAGAGTTGTTAAGGACCAAAATATGGATAATTTGTAGATCATTTTGTGGTCCTTTACAATGTCTTTTAATTAATTAGTAGTATTTAGTATAGTATTTTGGTGTAATTATATTTTTATTTAGTTTTTGTTTATAATATATTATTTAACTTAGTTTACATTTGAATTGTAGGTTTTTAATATTGATTCCCTCAAGATTCGATTCAAGGAAACTTGAAGAGCTCTTGGGACTTTTTGAAGAGATTTTTGGAAGAAGAAGCATGCTACAGGTCGCGCTCAGTGCGGTTGCAGCATGAGTGCGCTTAGCGCGGTCTGCGAAAACCAGAAAAAGGACAGTGACCCATGCTTTCACTTTTGGCTCACCTACTCTCTGTTTTCCACCCACTTTGCTGTGCTAGAAAGGCAGAAAACACACTTCTTCTTTATCATTCATCTTTGTTGTAATCTAGGGCATAGAGAATTGGAATTTGAATCTTGTTCTTATTGATTTTCTTCTATGTTCATCATCTCCTCCAACAATCTTGTAAGCAAAGCAACCATGAGAATGAGTAGCTAAGCTCTTTTTGTGTCAAGATTAGAGGTAGTTGACCAAACTTTCATGTATTTCTTTTAATCTCTTTGTGTATGAACATGGTTGACGATTTATATATGTTGAATATCTTTGTTCTACTACTTCTTTATGCTTTGAATCATGATTGAAAAAGGATGGTTCAAAGTTGACCTAGGATATTCTTCCACTAATGAACAAATGCTATAAATAGATTTGTGAGTTAGTGTTTACTTGTATTGAACTTCATTATTATCATGTCAATAATTGTAGTGAGAAATCATTCAAAGATTTACATGATAAAACTCACAATTTTGGTGAGAAATCAACAAGATTGAGAGGATACGTATTTATAGCAATCATCAACTAGTTCATCACTTGGTTAAGAGAATGTACATGAAATTAGGTTAATGAAACTAATCTCGACATGCTTCCATAATTTGAAAACAAACCCAAAGTTTCTTGAATCCAAACATAACTCTCTTTGAAAAGGATTTTAAAGTTGTTTGCTTGAAACTTATGATACTAGTAGTTTAGAAAACAAACCCTTCTGTTACTTAATCTTAAAATACGCCTTACTATTGAAACACTACAATATCACATCAATCCCTGTGGATATGATAATTGAAATACTTGAGACATCAAACATTTTTACAACAAGAGTCCAAGCTGAAAAGGAAAGACTTCCTGCTGAAGTAGAGAAGGGAGAAGAATCTTATCAAGTTGCTTTGGTTGAACATTCAGCTGAACAACAATTCCAGGTTATGAATATTGATATTGAGGAGATCAGAGCATAACAGAAAGATGTTAGCAGAAGACTGTCAATGACAATGTTCAAAATATGCTGGAGTTGATTCTCAAGAAGATTTCGGGACCAGACCCTCCTACCTCCAAATCTTAGATTTTATGCTTGTGAATCATTTTCAATATTTTCCTTCCAAACTTTTATCTTTATCTTGGTGCATGTTTTAACCTTATGTTTTCTAAATCCTTTGAATGAACGAAGATGTCTTTATTTATTTTCTTGTGTTATTTTATTTTGTGTTTTACACACTTTTTAAATATAACTTTTTGATTATGACAAAAAGGGGGGAGTAGTTAAAGAAGTAATTTTGATTCTCAATGATCAAATTCTCTGAAAAAATGCTTCTTACATTCTAAGAAAATATAAATTGTTGTTTCTTGGTAGAATTGTGTTGCTTTTATTTTTCAGGAATGTTTTTTGGAATTTGAAGAAAGTCATGCATATAACTCCTTACACTAGACTCTAGAAGAGTTAGGTCGAAGTCAAGTTCTAACTGGAAAATTTGGAACTTGTTTGAGCGACGTTTAAGTTTAAGATCTCAGTTGAGAATTTGTGTCTTTAAGAATCAAGACTCTCAAGATCCTTCTATCTGATCTGTTGGAATCCAGGGGAGCTGTTGTTCATATGGTCCTTAGTTATAAGTTATGATCTTTACCAAGTTTGTGACTCAGGGGGAGTTTCTATGTAAAGGTTAAGTAATCCTTAACTTTTTCATTTCTACTTTCTTCTGATGTTATGCAAAATTGTGTCATCAAAATACATAGTTTTGTCGTCATCAAAAAAGGGGAGATTGTTAGAACAAGATTTAGTTCTGCAATTATGTCTCTGAGTTTTGATGATAACAAAGAGTATGTTTGAGTGAAAAAATTTGTTACTCTAATGTTTATTGTATTTTTAAGAATAAGCAAATAGGTTTTGCTTCTGATGGATGGCGTGGACAAGACATTAGAAGAGAAAATGCTCAGCTACAAAGGTTCTGATGAACAAGTAGCGAGGAAAGCTTCAAAAAGCTCTAAAGCTAAGTTACTCTGATACGACAGTCTGAAGAAAAGTTTTTCAAATGAGAAAACCCAATTCAAACCCCATTTTTTGTGTTTTTCGCACCTTTAAAGAAGTCATTGACATTGTGTCTTTGAGGTAGTTCCTTGAGAGACTAGGTATTTAGTTAGGATTCTCAAGAAGGCATTGATAGTTAATCTTTGTAGTTTTCAACAGTGACAATTAGTATTGTTGTGGTTCTGTAATCAGTTTGGTGATAGTGGATTAAGTCCTTATTGAGAAGGAAAAATCCCCATGGAGGTGGCCTAGATTAACTTTGTTTAAAGTAAACCAAGATAAAAATAATTGTGCTCATTTATTTTTATTCATATGTTAAGAGTTGGTGGTTGAGTTTGGAGAAATTTTATTTTGAGAAACCCAATTCAAACCCCCATTTATTGTGTTTCTTGCACCTTCTTAAGTTCTTTGAGTAAATGAGGATAAGTTGTATTTTTGGAATGGTGGAATTGTAAAATTCATTAAGGGAATTTTTATTTACACCTTGGTTAGATATTGTACATTTATGGATTATGGGTTAGAAGCTAAACAAATAAAAACTTTGGTTTATGGATTGTGTGATCAGGACCTTGTTTAGGTTCAAGATCATCCCATGGTAAAATCCCATAGGTTCTTGGTAAGCCCATGGTAAAACCAAAGTTAGGTAAAAGCTTAGCATGGTATTAAAAGCTTTGATGTGATTCAAGATAAACGCGTTATTAAAATCTTTCAGGTTATTGGTTATCCCCTATAAAACCATTGTTTAAGGTTTGCGAGCTCAACTTACGATAAAATCTTGCAAATGTTGTTTAGAATCTTGAAGACTAACCGCCCCAAGATTCTTGTGGAAAGAAGAGTAATCGCTTCTATCTACTACGTGGAAATAGGACTAACCGCTTCGATCTATCATTTGAAAAAAAAATTCAAAGTTTTATATTATTATCTTATTATTTGGTTGGAAGTTACTTATTTTTCTTGTATAAGGGGGTTTGTGCGTATTTCCTACTAAAATCTCTCAAAATTTACTGAATAATCTCAATATTGATTCTTGGGGGAGAGGAGTAAGTTTTTTATTTTGATAAAAATTCTATAATTCTTAGTGTTCTCTCTTTCCTTAAAATTTATACTTTTTAACATTTATATTCTGCAATTTATTTTCTGCTGCTTAATATTTAAAATATTTTGAACTCTAGTTTTAATCCACAAATTTTTTCAAAATCACATTATTCTCGACCTCACAATTTTCCCCTCTTGGGTATCAAGTCACATGACCAACACATGTGCCATTTCACTTGCACCTACTCACATGGCAATTCTACTAACGAACTTAGAATGCTCTGGTGTTGCTAGGATCGAAAAGAAGTTTCTTGAAAAAATTCTATTATAGGATATCAACAAAACTCCCGGGGTCAACAAAGACTCGCTTGATATCCCAATTATAGTGTTTCCCAGTGATGACCATAGGGTCGTTTACATGAGGAATGATTCCAACAACGTCACTACTAGAAAAGGTGATGTTGACCCTTGGTTCTCCTTGATCAATCTTGAATAATCCATGGGATATTAGATTCGTGGTCAACACTTGTCTAGCATATTTTCTATATGAGGAGTTGAAACTTCCTCTGCCGACGAAACCACAAATTTTGGTGTTAATCACTGAGTATGGGGCTTTGTTAGTCATTTTTAATGGAAGATGGTGAGAATGATGATGAAGGTTTGATCCAAGTTATAGTTTTATCAGGGCCCCACATATGACGTCATTGTACAAGTCAAAAAGTACAGAAGTGTGTAGTACCCCTAAAATGGTAAGGGTGACCAGAGGTCTCAGTATTTTCTGGTGGTTAGGACTTTCTCGCGGAAACGAGAGGCTTTATTTGGTGGTATTTTTGGCTATGGAGAGAGGAAGCTCAGTTTATGTGTGTGATATTGGATATCTTATGATATGTCTCTTACCCTTAAGGGATAAAAAATTTATAGAGACTCGTGGGCCTAAGATTTCCTTGAAAATAATAAACTCTCATTCAGTCCGTAGTGGTCTATTTATCCCTATTTCTTAAAGAGACATGGATCAACCTATTGACTCTGACTTCTCTCTACCGAAGAACAACTTTTCCCACATTTTTCCTGATTGAGAGAGTAAAGGATGTTTAGAGAGAGATAACCTCTAATGGTGGGCAACATATCTACGTCACTCCTCCTAGGGATGTAATTCTCCTGCCCTTACAAGACCTTTAACAAATATATCTCTACACAAATATAATAAACGCTCATACTTATCTAGTTAGCACTCATAGAAAATATGTTGCTTAGACTTCTATTGAGGAATTTCAAATTCTCAAATATTTTCTAATATATTTTTTATCTTCATAATGTTCAAAGGATCAAGGAAGTCTTATTGAATCTCCTAAAGCTCATAAGATAAAATATAATACGGATGAGGCTAATTTGGGTAGCCTACCCTACTTCTTGTGGATGCATCTTTAGAAATACTTTATTTTCTATTTTGGGAAGCTTTTACTCAAAATCATGGCACCACTACCACTCTGCTTGCTGAGGTTATTGTAGTGATGCTGGCCATTAATTGAATATGCAAGAAGATTTAAACTCATTTTAGATTGAACCATATTCCCAACTTGCTAACTTTCTAGAATCATAACACTACATTAGAGTTTGAGAAACATATGACAAAACTGTTTGATTCTATCTTCAAACATGACTTACATTATGTTTCTTATATATTGTAGAGACAGAAATGTGCCGACATGTTAGAAAATTTAAAATTTACTTTTGATTTTTATAATGGGCGGGATATCATTCATCGTATGTTATCTACATTTTAATTATAAATAAATAAATTTAGAATATACATGAGTATAGGTTTTGCTAATTACTCTTCGCACATTGCACTCTTCTATTCTCACAATTTTATTTCAATGACAAATGTTTTATAGGTAAGATTTTTTTAATGAGGGGATGGTTCTTTTGTCATTGGGTTAGGCTTAGTTCATCCAAAGTATATCTTTTGTTTTTGTATATTTTGATTATAGTTCATCCAAAGTATATCTTTTGTTTTTGTATATTTTGATTAATAAACATCAGGGTTATTATGAGGTTCGGTGATAAATTTGAGATGTTATCATTTATATAATTTATTAATCGAATCTTATTATTTTTAGTCATTGTTATTTTTTTTAATAAATAAAATCTCATTTTTTTTTTATATTTTTTTATATTTAGAGTCTGATTGGATTACTTATTTGAATTTATCTAATCTCATAGATTTTGTGACACTACGCTAAAATTGAACAGAGACAACGCACTTTAGACAGCGCTTTTAACTGAAAGTGCTGCTATAGTCTAAAAAAAAACAAACACGGCAATTTTTACTATAGTTTTAGCAAAAACGTTGTCTAAGGTCTACCTTTAGACAACACGTCTAAAAAGCGCTGCCTAAGGCACCCTTTAGAAAGTGATGCTTAAGGTTATTAAGAAAACGTTGCTAGAGACCCCCCTCGCCCCTTAGATAGCGCTTTTGATTAGCGCTGCTAGAGATCCCCCTTAGACAACGCTGCTAAAGGACTCCCCTTAGATAGCGCTTTCTTAAGAAACGCTGCAGAAGGCCTTTAATTAATAAAAAATAAAATCTGATTTCATTTCGTTTTTTTTAATTCTCAAAAAACTCAAAACTTTTTCTTTTGCAAAACCCTTCTCACGAAATCGAAAATGAACTTTCCTCCGTTCAAATGTCCGTCGTTCAAACGAAGCTTCCTTCGACTGTTCACGTTATCCTCGCCTCCTTCTTCTCGTTACCCCTCCTTCCTCCAACTGTTCACGTCGTTCATACAACATTCTTTCTTCTTCTTCTTTTACTGTTCACGTCGTACTCGCCTCCTTCTTTTCTCACAGGTAATTCTTTCTTCTTTTTCTTTTATTGTTCTCATTGATAACATTATCTTGTTTACTTTGTTTCTGTAAAATTCTCAAAATCAGCCTTTTACAGGGATTGTGAATGTTTTAGCAATATTATGAATGTTGCTGTTGAACACTAATGAGTTGATTTTGTTTATTCGTTTATGAATGTTGGGTTTGATTAGAGTTTTTCTATCTTTAAATGCAGACGTATATTAATAATTGTATAAATCCTTGATATAGCTTTGATTTGGAATTCAACTTAAAAAAGTTTTGCTCTTAATTTTGGATTTCAACTGAATAATTTGAGTGAATGATTTGTAATGTAATAATTTTGTAGATTTTATCAGGTTGTGAAGGGTTTGAGTTGTTCTAAGGACTTAGATTTAGTTGTTATGAAGTTTTTTATATGTCCATTTTATATATTGCAGCCATTTGAATAAGGTCCTGTTTGGATAAACATCTAGCATAAGTTGTTTTAGAAAACTTATGTGGGCAAATGAGATCAGATAAACTAAATCTAAATGTGTTCTAGGTGGTTAGTTAGTGATAATGCAGCAAATGGAGAAATTCCAAATCCAATTAAAATAATTTGTTTTGACAATAAATAACTTAGTTTAAGGGTCATATTGTATAAGTTGTATTAAGATAGCTTGTGGGTATTCTGTTTGGTGGTGTTATTTGGCTTTCCCTTCTTTACTTTCATTATTTCTAGTAGTTTCACTGTAGTTTTATGTGCATCTTATGGTTTATGTTATTTACATGAAATTCTTATAACTCTTTTATAATTTGCACAATTGTATTCTTTAAGAACACATGTTTGTTGTTTTATCTAAGTATGATAAAATATTATAATTTTTAGCTATCATAAGTTACATAATAGAACCATGATTTTTAAACATATTTAAAATGGAATTAATGAACCTAATTGTTTATGTATAGTTTCTGTCCAGTTTCTTCGTTGATGCTTCATCTCTGATTTCTCTTGTGAAGAGTGAAGTTCGGATCATTTCCAAGAATATTACAGTGTGTGATTCCAGAAGTTGCTGAATTCTATACAGGTAATTAGTTATTCTTTTTATATAGTGGCGTGAATAATTAGTGTTTTTATTTAGCTTACTTAGTAGTAAAACCATGGATAAAAAATGGATGTTTGTTGATCGATTATCAAAAGAGTACAAGAATGGGGTATTAGAATTTGTTAAGTTTGCTGTTGAACACGCCAAAGACCCCGGTCGAATGAAATGTCCTTGCTTGGGTTGTTGTTATGTGGGTCAGGTTGACACAGTTGGATTGAAATCGCATTTACTGAGGTATGAAATTGATCAAAGTTATACATCTTGCATATTACATGATGAGAAAATTAACAGCAATGTTGAACCGGGGGATAGTACGACATATGCTTCATACGACACTGGCACAGATACATACGATTGTGAACGAGTCGAAGAGATTGCATAAGCACTTGAAGAAGATCTTCAAGATTGTCCTAAAATGTTTGAGAGGTTGGTAAGTGATGGAGAGAAACCGTTGTATAAATATTTCACGAAATTCACAAGACTGTCTGCGGTATTAAAGTTGTACAACTTAAAGGCACGCAATGGATGGTCGGATAAAAGTTTCATAGAGTTATTAGCCCTTATAAAATATATGCTTCCTGAGGATAATGTTCTTCCTAATCGAACCTACGAGGCCAAAAAAATGTTGTGCTCTATTGGCATTAGCTATGATAAGATACATGCTTATCCAAATGATTGCATTTTGTTTCGAAACGAATAGGCATCGTTGAATGAGTGCCCTAAGTGCGGTTTATCTCGATATAAGAAAAAATTATCTCCAGCAAAAGTCTTATGGTATTTTCCTATTATTATGAGACTTAGACGCACGTTTCATAGTGAAATCGATTCAAGACACTTAACTTGGCATGCAGATGAAATAATCATCGATGGAAAGTTTCTACATCCGGAAGATGCACCACAATGGAAGAAAAATGATAATGATTATCCTGATTTTGGAGGAGAAACAAGAAACCTTCCCTTGGCGTTATCTACTGATGGAATGAACCCGCATGGTCTTCAAAGTATCTCACATTCCACATGGCCTGTGATTCTTATAATTTATAACCTACCTCCATGGCTATGTATGAAGCGTAAGTACATGATGTTATCTATGTTAATTTTTAGGCCTAAACCACCAGGGAATGACATAGATGTATACTTGACACCTTTAATCGAAGATTTGAAGATTTTGTGGGAGAACGGTGTAGAGGTTTATGATAGATATATGAAAGAATGTTTCAATTTGAGGGCACTATTGTCTGGCAGAATTAATGATTTTCTAGCATAAGGAAACCTATCAGGGTATAACATTAAAGGTGAATATGCGTGGCTTGTCTGTGAAGACGGAACTGATACGACGTGATTGAAATTTTTTCAAAAGAATGTCTTTCTCGGTTATCGTAGATTCTTAAATTCTAAACATCAATATCGTGGATGGAGAAAAGCACTCAATGGAGATACCGAACAACGTAGAGCTCCACCTGGATTGGCAGGTGACCAAATTTTTGAAAAGGTGAAAGATGTGAGTATTCAGTTTGGCAAGACTTTTGCACATACGGTTGTCACAGGTGGGTGGAAGAAGAGGTCAATTTTTTTTTAATTTCCATATTGGAAATCTTTGTACGTAAGACATTTTCTTGATGTTATGCATATATAGGAATAACATATATTCTGATTGGTGGTACTCGTCTTATACCTATGAAGGCAGACATTTTTGGTTATGAATACATGGAAGCAATTGTTAGAGAGGATATGGATCAAGTTTTTCAACATTTGACTTTAGGCCTCAGTGTTATTTCTATATACATCAGGTATACTCCGATCAATTTTGTTTAATTAAATGAACAATTTATTTACCCATTTCAATGAATATAGTCTAATGTTACTAATGTTTTTATTTAAGGTTTATGTATGACAAAGTGATGCGCCTACGTGGATTGAAAGAAAGATTCGCTTTCTTAGATCCAAACACCGTAAACTCGGTGTTAATCGTTACAAAACCAGATGATGTCATAGCGTATGTACTCGGTTTATTTATGACCAGCAAAGATATAGAAAAGTTGTTCTTTTTACCATATAATACTGGCCACGGGTTAGATTTTCATCCTAACTTCATCTATTATAATTATTTGTTTTTTGATGTTGTGTAGAAACTTTCCATCTAACCTTTGTTTAATCTTACAGTGGACATTGATTATTGGTTGCGATTAATCCTGTAAGAGAAATTGTATATTATCTGGATTTGTTATACAATGATTGGACAACATACCCAGATTTAAAGACGATGATTGATACGTAAGTGAGATTGTTCTAAATATTCGTGTGTATACTTATTTATCTATGTGAGATTATTCTAAATAGTCGTTTATATTTTATTATAACGTTCTACAAGCTTTTCGATCACAAATAGATATTCAAGTACCAAAGAGAAGAGCCAACAACATTACATGGATCAGAGTGCATGTATATTTGCACAATTTTGATTACATTAGTGATTATACTTGATAAAACAAGTTAAGGGGGTAAATCCTAATATATATATCCGTATTTTATTTCTATGTGTAGTGTCCTCTCCATCTTAATGGTATAGATTATGGTTATTTCATCTTGAGGTTTATGAAGAAACTCTTCTTTTGGAACGAATAGAAATTTCATTCACGGTATGGATTTCTAACTTAGGAATTATTTTAATATTTCTCATAAAATGACATAGTGTTTTAACTAAATCACATACTATATATATGTTATATTATTATGTAGTACTTTGACAAATTCAAGTGTTCTTATTACTCAAAAGATCAATTGGATGAACTTATGGAGGAATGGTGTCAATTCATTATGGAGTTGAGAATTTTATCAGGTATATAGTCTTCCTTTCATTGACGAGAATTTTGAGTATAACTTTTGAGTTTTGAGTATAAATTCGAATAAAGTTTTGTTTTATCATGGTATGAATTTCGATCTTTTGGTTTTGTTTCAGGTTATAGGTGTAGATGTAGAAGATAGAGCTAACAAGTTCATTATTGTTGTTTTTTATAAATTCTCGAAGATAATAATATGTAGATTAAACATCAATTTAGAATTTTAGAATTTTCAAGTTGTATCATCAATTTTCAAGTTGTTGTTGTATATATCATCAATTATATATTTGGTGCATATTTATTGGATTGAAGCTACCAAATATGGTGCAAAATGTGGTGAAAACCTGGTGCAAAATATAGTGAAAATCTGGTAAAAATTAATTGTATATATTGGACGGCACTTTCTGTAAGTGAAAATAAGTAATATTTAAAAAAATTTGTGAACATTAGACAGCGCTTAAAGAGAAAAGTGTTGTCTAAAATGGGAAAAAGCGCTGCCTAAAGTGGGGAAAAGGCAGCACTTTTAAAGAAAAGTGTTGTTTAAAGCGATGCGTAAAAGATAACCAAAAACGATGTCTAAAGAGAAAGCGCTGCTAAAGGGGTACTTACCAAAGTACTGTCTAAAGGAGTGCATAAGAAAACGCTTTTAAAGTCAAAGCGTTGCATAAAGGTGACATATCAGCGCTTTTAAAGTCAAAGCGTTGCCTAAAAGTGACATATAGCAGCACTTTTTCATTAATCCAAAGCGTTGCATTTACTTATAACAGTGCTGGTTTAGACAGCACTTTAAAGCGTTGTTTATGGCAAAAAAAACGTTGTTTATGTGCTTGTTTGGCATAGTGTGATATTATTTTGAGAGACTCTATCATTTTATTTTATATACTTTAAACTTAATTTTATATATTCTTCAAGAAGGTTAATGGAAACAACTTATAATTTATATGAAAATAATTTAAATTATATTTTATATTTTATTATAAAAAATAGATTATGCAAGTTTATTCATAAATATTTATTTTATTAAACACCGATATTATAAGATGCAAATAGTCTGTTTATTCAAACATATTTTTAGTCAATTTTTATACTCAAGATTGTTAAAATTCCAATTTAAAATCTAAATTATATAGATTTCACGTTTCAAAATCAGTATTTCATGTTAAATTGTAGGTGAATTTTTTTTATGTAAAATCGTATTCTGAAACAATTTTAAATGATTTAAGACACTCTAAAATCAATAAAATCATGTAAAATTGTTGAATTTTATTCTTTGACCTGATTTTACCTTTTTATCAAATTTTAAAAACACATTTGAATTATATTTTGCTCCATGAAAATTTGTCTCAAGCATTTTAATTTTATTCACATTCATATCTTTGTTATAGTGTTCAAGAACATTTATAATCTAAATATAAATTTAATCAAGTTGAATATGAATTTACTAATGAAGATGATGTTGTAAATGAATTGAATACACTTGTTTCTTTGAGTTTGAAAAACTTATAAAACTATTATTTTTTAGAATATAATCTTTTGGATGTTAGTTTTTATGATCTAGTGGATAATTTAGATAGTTTAATATAAGTTTGTGAGTATTACACTTTATTATAATGATATAGTGTGTTTTTTATTTATAAATAAGTTAAAAACTTAAATTATTGTTGAATTTATAATATTATATAAGTATACGTCTTGTATATAAATTTAATATTATTTGAATATAAAATAAATTTTATGATTTTATGTGTCAATTTTACTTTTTAATTTTATCTAGACAAAATCAAGATAAAATTCAATTCTCACAACTTTGTTTATACCCCGCTTAATCTATTTTTAAAATATTGGTGGAGGTAGTGGTTTTGATTGGAGGTAGTGGTTTTGATTGTTCTTGAACACGTCTAAATTTTGGTTCTGCACTATTTATTTAATGCATCCCTTCACTAAGGAAAGCAACAACATCTATAACAATTAAGAATCATCTTATATAGAAGTAACAGCAGTAGTAGAGAGGGTACAAGTTTACTTCTACTATTGTTGCATCTGCAAATGCATGACAAAGACATTATCATCAATATTAAAAAATGTTGACGCGTGCTAGTCCTACCATATAATTCTGGGGGCTGATAATAAATTCACAAAACTAGGGTTTTTCTTCTGCAATGCAATGAGTTATTGGGCCCTCTTCCCTATTCAAATACGTTTTACAATAAAATTGATTTGTGAACATCACATAATAAATTTTCAATAAATTTTACTGACATGCGATAAGTAAATATTGTGCTGTGAGATCACAAGAGATTCACATGGCAGGGTGAATGCCTATTGTTGGAACTAAGTGCTTTGGAATGCAGAATGTATATACTCAGTCACTTAAGGTATAGATTAAAAAATTGCATAGGGAGACAATATATATATATATATATATATATATATATATATATATATATATATATATATATATATATATATATATATATATATATATATATATATATATATATAATATGAGACCATTTATTTTTAGATTCATTGAATAATCAATGTATCTAGTCTATAAACCGACTAAATATATTGATTATTCAATAAACTTAAAAATTGATTTGTCTCTATATAAAAGAATAGAGGTAGTGTATTTTTAGATATTAGACCTAATCCAAATTGAAATTTAATTAGGGTTTGTTAGCCTACTTACTGTATAAGTTATGTGTATATAAATAGTTATAGTTTGTATTATTATTTGTACAATTTAAATTAATAATAAAAAATATTATTTTCCTTTATTCTCTTCCTCACTAAAAATGTCTCGCGCACTAACAAACTGATATCTAAAGCCTTGGTTAGATTCTTGATCGTGTTTTTAAGAATCACACGTCAGAGATCATATTTATGGGATCATGGGTTTCTATCAATCAATTGATGTGAAGATGAATGATACTAATGGCATTCTATATTTTTTGTTTCAACTCTTGACGGTAAGAATTGGATTCGATGGAGAAAACATATGCTATCTATATTCGGCTTTCAATAAACCCTAGAAGTAGTTACAAATGACATTCCTACGTTGGATGCAGATCCAACTGACACATAGAAAATTGCCTAAAACAAAGACAAAAAGAAGGATTACAAGCTTGCGTATTGCATTCAAATGACGGTCGATGCAACGAATTTCGACGGGATCTCTCATGCTGAATCGACGAAGGTGGCATGTGATATTCTTATCAAGTATTATGAAGGACGTGAGAAAGTCAACGTTATCAAGTTGCAGATTTGTGTTGATAACATGAATTATTGTCGATGGGAGAAGATGAAAAGATTGTAGATTATATGTCAAAGGTACAGAAATTTGTCCATCTCATGAATGGTTGTTGTGATACTCTAACTGATAATATGATAGTTGAGAAGGTAATGTATATGTTAACCTCTCACTTTGATCACGTTATTATAGCTATTCAAGAATCCAATCAACTTGAAACCCTAAAGCTGGAAGATTTGGTTGGTTCGCTGGAAGCACATGAGATTAGGATTCTCGAGATGCATGCTAAAACAAAAGAATTTGCCATAATCTTTATGGAGTAAAGTTGTTTCGACTGTAGATTATATTCTGAACATATGCCCTACCATTAAATTGAAGAACAAGGTTCCTGAAGAAGTCTACAGTGGCAAACGACCACAAGTGAGTCATTTGAAGGTGTTATGTGTTACAAGCATGTTCCTGATGCGAGAAGAAGAAAGCTTTATGACAATAGTGGATGTAAGATTCTTGTAGGAAATCACAAAAATGGTGCATAGAGGCTATTCAATCCAATCAATCAGAAAATTATGATAAGTCGAGACATTGTGATTTATGAAAATTCTGCCTGGAACTGGAATTCTGATGATGCAATTAATAAGTCATTAATGAGCTATGAATTTGACGAAGAAACTGATGAAGTCAAAGTCAAAGTTGAAGAAGTTACATATATTCTAGTCGAAGTAGGTGCTAAAATTGCCAACACAGTTGAAGTCGATGATGGTGTGGTTAGCACAAGCCAAAGACCTCGAAGAACTAGAGTTATTCTAGTAAGAATTCCAGAATTATTTCATTTTGCTTTACTTGTAGGTGCGGAACAAATCAACTATATTGAGGCTTTGAAGATTAAATTGTGGAAGTTTAGCTATGATCGAAGAGTTATAGACAATCAAAGGAAACAACACATGGGATTTAGTTGAAGTGCCAACTCATACAAAAGCTATCAAAGTAAAGTGGGTGTTCAAGCTGAAAGATAAAACTGATGGGTAGATAGCAAGACATAAATAAAGATTAGTAGCTCGAGGTTTTCTTCAAATAGCAGGACTGGACTACTCTGAAGTATTTTCTCTAGCAATAAGATTGGAGATTGTTCAATTGGCGGTAGCATTGGCATGCAACCAAGACTGGTCGACATTTAATTTAGATGTGAAATAATCATTTCTCAATGGTCATTTAGATAAAGAGGTCTATGTCACACAACCTCACGGGCTTATGATTCAGAAGGAAGCGAGTAAAGTATATAAGTTGCACAAAGCACTCTATAGCCTTTAGCAGGCACCATGGACTTGGAAAAAGAAGATCGGCTCATACTTAATTGAATTGGGATTTTTCAAATGCAAATCAGAGTATGGTGTCTATGTTCAGGTTGCAGCACAAGATATAACAATCACCTGCTTATATGTCGGTGACTTGCTAGTAATTGGAAATAGTTTGGTGAACTTGTCAAAATTCAAAGACCTTATGAAGAGGGAATTTGTAATGTCGAATATGGGGAAAATGTCTTATTTCCTACGCATGGAATTTCAAATGTCGAAGCAAATAATGGTGTTACATCAAAGTAGGTATGTCAAAGAGATACTCAAGAGATTTAGGATGGATGATTCAAACCGTGCATCCTCACTTGTCGAACTAAATGTGAAGTTGGGGAAAATGGAGAGGAATACAAAGTCGGTGTAACTTTATTCAAGCAAGTTATGGGATCTCTGAGGTATGTGTGAAACAGTCAACCTAATATAGGTTTCGTAGCTAGATTAATTAGCAGATTCATGGGTGAACCAAGAGTGTTGCACATGAAGAATGCAAAAAGAATTCTGAGATACTTAAAAGGAACAACAAAAATTGGAATTCTAATTTAACGAGTCTCTGAAGGAAAAGAAGTTAATTGCTTTTCAGATGCTTATTGGTGTGGAGATAAGGAAGATCTAAGAAGCACAATTGAATATTTCTTTCAAGTATTTGGTGCCCCAATCTCAAGATGTTCGAAGAAGCAACTTATGGTGGCATTGTTATCGTGTGAAGCTGAATATATAGTAGGATCCTATGTTGCAGGTCAAGCAATTTGGATAAGATATATATTTGAATAAATAGAGGTCGAAGTGAAGAAACCTTTAGTATTGCAAATCGACAACAAGTCAGCCATAAATCTGGCGAAGAATCCAATTCTACATGGAACAAGTAAACATATCAAAGCAAGGTTTCACTTCTTGAGGGAAAAGGTAAATCGAGGTGAACTTGAAGTTAGACATTGCTCAAGTGAAGCACAGTTGGCCGACATCTTCACCAAAGGATTGAAGATCGACAGATACCTGAATTTGAGAAAGAAATTAGGAGTAGTTCAGATCGACTATGATTAGCGTAGATCCGATAACTTGAATTATTGGGAGTATGTTGAAATATTATATTAGATTTGATTAGATTTAATATTTAAATATAATCTAAATTGTGTAATAAATCCCAATTAAATTCGTATATGAATAGACATAATATGTATCATTATTTTATACAATATAATTTCAAGTGAATAATAAAATTTTATTTTTATTATTATTTTCTCTTGCTCTCTTCGTTAAAAGTGTCTCACACTAATAGTAACAACATATGACGAATAAGGTAGAAAACATAAAACCATCATTTGAATCTTCATCGAATGATTCAATTGAAAATTCACATGAAACATCTTCTAAAAGACCAGCCATATGGAACACATAAAGAGGTAAACTTCTGCTTTAATATTATCTGTGAAGATGACGAAGACCAGCCATATGGAACACATGAAGAGGTAAACTTCTGCTTTAATATTATCTCTGAAGATGACGATAAACTAACTACTTTATCATACAAGCAAATATTTGATTTAAGTGTTATGCTTATTAAGAAAAATTAGGAGTTAGAAAAAAAATATCCCGACGTGTAATAATCATTTTAAAGGAAATGAAAATCTTGACATAATTTATCTAAGCAAAGAGTTTCATGCAATAAGACCGACTTAGGTTATACTCCTAATAAATCTTTTATAAGTATTTTCCATACGAAAAAGAAAATAATTGTTTTGTTTATAAATGTAATTACTATTATAAATTTAGTCATCTTGAACCTTATTATTTTGCTAAAATTAACGGGATATCTGTGCGCTGGGTACTGGTGTGATACGCACGATTTTATTTTAAAAAATAATAAAAATATAAATAAAAATAATAAAATCATTTTTACCAAAATAATTTATTATTTTAAAAAAAAAAAATGTTTTTAAAATAAAATAAAAATTGTTTTACCATCTTTAAAATAAATTGTTTTACATCAATAATATATATTTATTGTCATTATTCAATATTTTGGATTAATAGTATCATTGATCTCGACAAGACACAATATTTATTTTCAAAGTTAAATTTTTTCAGTTTCTCTCTTTTTCTATTTCCAACTTTCGTTTTCTTTTTCTTTGATATAGTTATTTAATACAATTGAAAATATATTATTATTATTATTATTATTATTTATTTTACAATAAAATAACTTATTTCAAATTTATGTACATATCTAAATAAAATATTTAATACATATACCAAATTAAATAAATATGATTTCTTAACAAGTTGTCTTTGCAAATCATATCAATAGAAAGTGAGATGAAGTGTGTAATTTACACAATCGTGTCTTACAAATTATTGTCACTATCGATTTCACCATTGTCATTCAACTTATCCATTTTTTCTTCAAAAAGCTCGACTTTATGTTAGACTAACCATTCTTCTATGAAAAAATAAAATATTTCAATAACACCTGTCAAATCCAAAAAAAAAAATTCACTCCAATGTCATTGTCAAGGATTGACCACTCTATAGTGCTACCAATATTTGCTATACCCACCACTACACCCTGTTCCAAAATTATATGGCCCAAATATTCTACTTGTCTTCTACCAAAATACTACTACCAAATAGTGCACTTCTTCCTATTTATCCCAAAGCGTACTACCATTATCTTAAACATTTAAGACTTAAAACAAATGTTGCAAGTGTGCCTCCCATCCACCACTATACACCAAAATAACAACAAAAAAGTAATACGCATTTATGTTGACAAGTTTTGAAGATCCGACTCATTGTGGATTGGAAAGTAGTTGTGTTGGATTAGCCCAAAAGGCAACACCAATAACCCATAGCTGGGACCAATGATGGAAACATCAAAATAAAAAGAAGCTAGAAGAACAGAAAATTAATGGAATATGTATCAGCCACAACATGTAAACAAATACCTCCATAGTGGCCAGCCATGACATGAAGAACAGATAAATCTATAATATGAGATAATTTTGAAAGTTTTATATATGTAGGACTAATTAGAGACAAGTAAACCAAGAAACTATGGGAATATGTTCAATTTGTTTCAAAATTATAGAAAACCAGTTGTGTCCAACATTGGCACCACACTGATACATATATTTTACATTCAATTACAAGTGGCGACATGTCAATGTAAATATTGAGTTTGGTGTCAATATGCTTAAAACGAATAAAGAGACTCACCAAGTATCCATATGCCACAATTTTCGTCAGTGTATTATCCGGATCACAGACCCCAAATTAATCTTCTTAACAACTTAAATATCTACATCCTCAGGATCCTCATTTGCACTCATCTCTAAAGCCAGTTGTAATTATACTCTTTTCTCTACTTTAGGATTCATTGAAGCCTTTGCACGAACACCTGAATCACACCTACCCGAATCCGAAACAACACTCAAAAACATGAAGTTGTTCATTTCTGCATGAATAAAGTGTATTAAAATATGAGAAGCTAAGAGACATTTGATAAAATTATATGACTGAATAGCATTACGAGAATTGCATTATATAGGAAATTATACAGCTTATTGCATTAATTACAAATGAGAATATTATATTCTATTCTAGAATATACTAAGGAATATTCTATAGAATATTATCATATATATATATATATATATATATATATATATATATATATATATATATATATATATATATATATATATCAACACTCTCCCTCAAACTTGAGCATATAAGTCAAATGCACCAAGTTTGCCACATATATAATTAGTTCTGGTACTTCGCAAGAATTTTGTAAACACATCTGTCAATTGATCATTAAATTGACAAACTTTGTGACGATGTCACCTGATTCAATCTTCTCTCTGACAAAGTGACAGTTTATCTCAATATGTTTGGTCCTCTTATGGAAGACTGAATTTGAAGCAATGTGGGACGCAACTTGATTATCACACACAAGTGTCATTGGTCTTGCTTCTTCAATTTAAAGTTCATTGAATAACTGTTTTAACCAAATAAGTTCACATGTTGCCATTGCCATGGCCCTATACTCTGCCTCGGCGCTTGATCTTGCAACTACATTTTGTTTCTTACTTTTCCTGTATATAAGATTTTCTCCAACAAGTACACAATACCCATAGGTGGATCGTCTCTCAATGGGTGATCCTATCCAATCAACATCAGAGTATCCAACTATCTAAGTATGTCCTTTATTTTCATACACAATGAAATTCTCGTATCAAATATGAGATGTTGAGGGTAATGTCACGATACTTATATCTGCTTAGAACACATTTAAACAGAACAGGCTATAACAGTGCAGAAAGAAATAAAAACACAAAGAGTTATTAACTCAGTTCGGTTCTAACTAACCTACGTCTAGGGGCTTCCAAGCCAAAGATGAAGTTTACTATTAGTAGTATTAATTCGGAGCTAAACCTTCCCTGTTTACACCTCCTCACTTAATCAAACGATCCAGTAACCCTTCTACCTAAGATACCACACTTAGGTATGAGAACCTTCCACTCATTCCCTCAGTACCACAACCCGTGATACGAAAAACTACTAAAAACTGAAGATACTCTTCAAAGACACACAATCACGCTTGCTTCAAAGTTTATGGTGATTGAAAACTAACAACTTAAAAACTTCATTCTCAAGTGACTAACAAGAGAGGCTCACAATTAACAACTGACAACCAAAACAATGAACAACCAAAAGTAAAAACTAAAACTCTCTAAACTGGAACGGCCAACTGCAAAATAAGGATTGCAGCCCTTTAAATGGAGTAACAACAACTAGGGTTGCTTTAATCATAAGTCTTTAGTGCCTCATGTCTTCTCTCCATGAAACCAGGATATTAAAACTCCAAAGATATTGTTGAAGACGTTTTACCAGCTTGCTTAATCGAAGCACACAATTAATAACAAACTGACTTCCTAAAAATTATGCACTTTAGTCAGTTACACATGTCAGGACATCTGCTGTGACATCTGCAACTTCAGGACATTTCTTAGCAGAATATTTTAGCAAAATTATTATCAATCAATAGAACCAACAAACTCCCCCTTTGTCAAATTTTGGATAAAACATTATTTAGGGTGCAGGTCATACAATTAAAACTTCATTTAAGTGCATACATCAGAGCAGCATAGTAAAAACATCATCACAATCAAAAACAGAGTTAGCAGCAGATAATTAACATAGATGTTACAACATCAGTTGGAACATTCAAAGATGTAGTATTTTACTCCCCGTGCACATAGCACACACAGATGCGCATTTGAATGTTAAAACTTTACTCCCCCTACACATCAGCTTCTCCTCACATAGTATCTCCGGTGATACACAATCAACAATAAACATTTCAGCTTCTTCTTAGCATGAGAAGCACACATTTCACATCATATAATTCACAGTGAATCACGAAAGCAGTTCTTCCTTAGCATTCTCTTCTCATTAGTTGCTCACATCTGGAAACACACACAGGAATTTTCAATTCTGTTTTGGTCCACCCCAGTCATCTGGAGCACTAGGATATTTACTCTCCCTTTTTAGCCATAATATGCCAAAGGTAAGGAGAGCAACTAGTAATTGCTATGCATCTTCATGTATGCAGATGCCAAGTTTTCTTCTTAAGGTCTCCAATTGGTTTGCATCTAGAACCTTGGTAAAGATATTTGCGAGTTATTTTCTATAGTTACGTGTTCCAGTGTAACAGTTTTCTCTTCAACTAGGTCTCGAATAAAGTGGTGGAGAATATCACTGTGTTTGGTTATGTTGTGCTGAATAGGATTTTTGGATATGTTGATGGCACTTAAGTTGTCACAATATAATGTCATGACTTCTTGTTTGACATTGTATTCTGTTAGCATTTGTTTCATCCAGACTAGTTGAGAACAACTACTACTAGAGGCTATGTATTCAGCTTCAACTGTTGAAATAGAAACACAATTTTGTTTCTTGCTAAACCATGAGATAAGATTGTTGCCCAAAAAGAAGCATCTTCCATATGTGCCTTTTCTGTCATCATCACTTCCTGCCCAATCGGCATCACAATATCCACTTAGAACGCAGCTTGATCCATGAGAGTATAGCATGCCATATTCAGATGTTCCATTGACATATTTCAGTATTCTCTTTACTTGATTGATATGGCTCACTTTGGGTTCAGCTTGATATCTTGCACAAACTCCAACAACAAAGACAATGTCTGGCCTGCTAGCTGTGAGGTATAATAGGCTATCTATCATACTTCGGTAGAGACTTTGATCAACACTGACGCCTATTTCATCTTTAGATAACTTTAAGTGAATAGGAGCAGGTGTTCTCTTGTGGCTTTCATTCTCCATGCCAATTTTTTTGACAATATTTTTGGCATACTTGCTTTGAGATATGAATATGGAGTCTTCCATTTGCTTGACTTGTAGGCCAAGGAAGTAGGTTAGTTCCCCAAGAAGACTCATTTCAAATTCTGACTGCATTTGTTTTACAAACTGTTGAACCATTCTATCAGACATTCCACCAAAAAATATGTCATCAACGTAGATTAGAGCAATCATGAGACTTCCTTCTTCGTTTTTGACAAACAGAGTTTTGTCTATTGTTCTGATGCGGTATAGTGTTGTAGTGGTAAAGCGACAAGCAAAGAGTTGGTATTATTTTTACCGGGTGATATATACCGGTTAGGTTATATCGTATTGTGTCCAAAGGGATTGGTTATTGATTCGTCGTTCGACAATTCTATCGTTAATGAGTTTGGGATTAAATGATTGTAAAGAAAATGCAAAAAGTAAATGAACAAAAAGTATAAAAGGATAGACAGCTTGTCCGGAACAAATGCATACTACCCGTCATAGACTTAAATCTACCATCCAGTTATACTCAGCCTACGATACTCGTCCGTGTCATCACATACCTCTCACAACCTAAGCTATTTATAACCCAAATTGAGAATTCAACTCTGTCACCTCCATACCCATCTCTGGCATACTTCACCAATACAGAGGCATTAAGCTCAGATACCCTAAGTGAATGTCAACTCTAAACCTATTCCTAGAAATCAGAAACTAACAGATAATCATCCTAGCTAAGAATCTAAGCGATCTATATCTAGCAAAGCTTAAATCCCTAACATAGAGTAAAAACCGAAGACAATCACCAACACAGATTCGTAAAGAAAACTTTATACAACGCCAAGGGCGACAAATATACATGAGCAAGAGTATATATACATACATAAACAACAAAATAGAGAAATACAAAGAGAAGAGAAGAGATACACTACTCATTTACATCGATTTGTCAACTCCTATCGAAGAGCAATCCACCTCCAATCATCCATTGCAAGACCTAAGTGTTGTTTTCTAAGCTAATCTATCAAAAATGAAGGTTGATGGAAATGGGGATCAAAATCCACCCCAAAACCATAACCTAAAAAGTGAGAAAAATGAAGTTATAAAACAAATCTCAGACGACTGCGCTCAGCGGCGTCCGAAATTAACACGTTAAACCACCTTAATGCTGCTCAGCGGCGAGGGCGCGCTGAGCGGCCTCGAAAACTAAATTTATTTCGTTTGGATTAGTGCCAAAGCACTCAACACGCTCCAAAACGTGTTGAGCATACTGACGTTGAGCGGCCTCACCGCACTCAGCAACCTCCACTGAACAACACTTCCAAAAAATGGATTTTTATTGCAAAAAAGCGCATTCGGAGCCGTGTCTTTGACACTTTATTCCTCGATGCTCCAAATGTGAAACAAATACCTACAAAAATACATTAAAACTAATCAAACGGTACATTATGTACACAAAACACAATAAAACGTATTTACAACAAAAAGTGGGGTTATTCAACGATTATTAACAAACAAGAACGGATAAGAGCCACAAAACATACATACAAAATAACTACATTTTAGCACTTATCAACTCTCCCCAACTTGACACATTGTTTATCCTCAAACCAAGTCAAGTAAACCTAAAGAAACAAAAGATGATATTCAAAGAATAACGAATCAACAAGTTTTAAAACAGAAAACAAATGTATGGTTCAAACGAAAACGTACATGACAAATAAATACTTACCACTATCCTGCAACGATAAAATATAAACGAAAATAAATCCTGAGTGCAAAAATCATGCAAAACATTCTAAAACAAAACAAACTCAATCATGAATCACACCTAGCAAAAATTCATCGTTAGATGAAGAACACACAAAGGTGAGGGACAAAAAACACTCATCCACAAACTTGCAAACAAAAGACTAAATTATGCATTCATCCAAAAACTCAATTGAAAATACAAATGAAAGAATCACAAGAGCTTTACAAGGTTGTAATGTGGCTTGGCTAACAAATAAGTGATAAGTCCTAAAGCTAATCGAAACAAAAACTTGCCTAAACCTAAGGGAGTGATCAACTCAAAAAGACTCAAACATAAAATCTCAATCAAAATTATTCTTCATCACAAATTGTAAAACCAAAACACCTCACTTATTAACATAACATTATTCATACTTTTTTTTCTTTTTCTAAATTTTTTTTCTTTTTCAAAATATTTTCTCTTTTTTTCTTTCTTTTTCTAACCTTTGTTTTTCACTTTTTTTTCTTCTTTTTTTTTTATTATTTTTTTATTATTCTTAACCTCATACCAATCACAATATAGTACATAAACATTCCTCTCCCTAACTTGAATTCAAACAACATCATTATGTGAATACTCTCTACTTTCTAAGGCAAGGTAAAAATTCATACAACAACATATAGTTGAGGGTTCAAGAAACAAAGAAATCAACATCCATACAAAAAAGGTGAATTCAACACTCATAGACAAGCATCAAGTTCAAATAAACATGGATATCGATAAAAGCTCAAAGGGGTTAACAAAGGTTCACACACTCACAAGGTGAATTGAATATTTGGCCAAGGTAGTTGTGCTCAAAATGAAACAAAATTGCCTTGATCATTTTCATGTAATCATACAATCAACAAAAAACAAAAGATTAAGCATAATAAAATCCATCTAAAACAAGAATTGTAGCCTCAAGCATATGTAAACAATGGAAAGCTTCCTCACATTTATGGGTAAAAAGGAAACTAAAGTGATTCAATTCATGAGCAAGTAATGCAAAAAAAATGAATAGCATGGTAATTATACAAATGATAAATTTCCTAAACATGTTATGCTGTAGAAAGCAATAAATGAGTACATGGAGTGTACCAACTTTGAAAACTATCATTACCATACATCTGCGAGTTGAAACGATCAAACTCGAAAAATCATCAAATGTAACCTCAAGCTACCGGACCAAAATTTGAGTCTAAACAACAACAAAAGAGTTGGAAAAATAATACTAATTTTATTAAATACAAAAAGCCTTGGTGAAAGTGGGAAAAAGGAAAACCAAGTGAAATTTTAAAAGAATTCACTGGCTCTGAACAGCAGAGCGCGCTACACCGGTTACAGAAAAATACAACAACTGGTGAAGCTGCTATGCAACTCCACTAACACACCTATACAATCTCATTTACAAAACTATAAATTATTTACAAACTATACACACCTTCACAAGCTAAAACACTACAAACTTGTGGAAAACAAAAAATTGACATAACAAAACAAAAGAAACTAACAATACAAAAACATGGTGAAGATGAATTAACAAGTTGAAAAGTGATGATTTGAAATTAAGAGCAAGTCATATTTCAACTTGTTAAAACACAAGTCACCACACACATAAATAACACAAACACAATATGCTTGTTTTACGTCGTAAGCTCGATGCCTTTATTGTGCGAGCACTAGTAACCTCCTCTCGTCATGCCATGGTATTGTCACACCGCGAAAACCTAAAGAAAGTGTCCTAACATTCACACAACAAACGTTACAAAGACGAGACAACTTACAACAATACTTGAAAACAAGGAAAAACATACATATGTACAAGTATGAAAAGTAAACACACAAAATGTACAAGTAACAATATACAAGTTCATATACAAAGTCTATACAACATATACATTAATTACAAAACTCAAAAACAACGGAATTATCGCAATGCAGAAACAATAAAACCAATCTCGGGCAACGACGCCATTTTGCTGTGGCGGTAAAGCGACAAGCAAAGAGTTGGTATTATTTTTACCAGGTGATATATACTAGTTAGGTTATATCTTATCGTAGAAATTAGTTATTTATTCGTCGTTCGACAATTCTATCGTTAATGAGTTTGAGATTAAATGGTTGTAAAGAAAAGACAAAAAGTAAATGAACAAAAAGTATAAAGGATAGACAGCTTGTCAGGAACGAATGCATACTACCTGTCACAGACTTAAATCTACCGTCCAGTTATACTCAGCCTACGATACTCGTCCGTGCCATCACATATCTCTCACACCCTAAGTTATTTCTAACCTAAATTGATAATTCAACTGCATCACCTCCATACCCATCTCTGGCATACTTCACCAACACAGAGGCATTAAGCTCAAATACCCTAAGTGAATGTCAGTTCTAAACCCATTCCTAGCATTCAGAAACTAACAGATAATCATCCTAGGTAAGAATCTAAGCGATATATATCTAGCAAAGCTCAAATCCCTAACATAGCGTACAAATCTAAGACAATCACCAACACAAATTTGTAAAGCAAACTTTATACAACGCCAAGGGGGACAAATATACATGAGCAAGAGTATATATACATACATAACCAAAATAATAGAGAATTACAAAGATAAGAGAAAAGATACACTACTCAATTACACATTTTTGTCAACTCCTATCGAAGAGCAATCCACCTCCAATCATCCATTGCAAGACCTAAGTGTAGTTTTCTAAACTAATCTATCAAAAATGAAGGTTGATGGAAATGGGGATCAAAATCCACCCCAAAACCATAACCTAAAAATTAAGAAAAATGAAGTTATAAAAATCTCAAACGACCACACTCAGTGCGCTCAGCAGCGAGGGAGCGCTCAGCGGCCTCCTAAATTAACACGTTAAACCGCCTTAATACTGCTCAACGGCGAGGGCGCGCTGAGCGGCATCTAAAACTAAATTTCTTTCTACCGGAACAGTGTCAAAGCACTCAATGCACTCCAAAACACGCTGAGCGGACTGACGTTGAGCATCCTCACCGCGCTGAGCGGCCTCCATTAAACAAAACTTCATAAAAATGGACTTTTATTGCAGAAAAGCGCAACCGGAGCCGTGTCTTCGACACTTTATTCCTCGATGCTCCAAATGTGCAACAAATACCTACAAAAATACATCAAATGGTGCATTATATACACAAAACACAATAAAACGTATTTACAACAAAAAGTGGGGTTATTCAACGATTATTAACTTACAAGAATGGATAAGTTCCATAAAACATATATACAAAATAGCTACATTTTAGCACTTATCATATAGCAGGAAAGCAAAAAGTAAAGTATTATTTTTACCGGGTGATATATACCGATTAGGTTATAGCATATCGTATCCACAGAGATTGGTTATTGATTCGTCGTTCGACAATTCTATCGTTAATTAGTTTGGGATTAAATGGTTGTAAAGAAAAGACAAAAAGTAAATGAACAAAAACTATAAAGGATAGACAGCATGTGTAACACCCCAATATTACCCAAAGTTTTATATGCAAAAATTAGAGTAATTTAAAATTTCATAAATTAAATACTGAGGTGTCACACCTTCAAAACCAATTCACTTTAAACAGTTTGCTTTAAAGTATAAATCTCAGATACATAGCATCATCGAAAATCATAACTTGATTCATAAAAATCAAACATTTTCTTTATTAAACTGCCTCATCAAATCATGTTTTCATAAAGTATGATTCTATTTACAAAAGGAAGAACAACAAAAGAATAACAACAAGACAACATAAATATTCCCCCCGAGTGGTACGTATCAGAGCGACACCGACTCAACTAACAGCAGCTATAAACTTCGTCTTCATAACCTGCACGTTACCAATATAAAGGTAACGGCGAAACAAGTAAAGGGTGAGATACTCCAAAACATATAATTAAAGGCATGATAACATATATATATATATATATATATATATATATATATATATATATATATAGTTTTGGAATCATAAAAGATATAAGTTAGTAAGTGCATTCCAACACATATCTAAAACTCACTTACTTTAATCGTCATTCTAGTGTGTATAATCTACACTTTATCTCCATAACCTTATTAACCTAAACCGTCACAACAACACATAAACGTTCCTCACCACAAAATCGTCACAACAATCATAAACAACGACATCAAACAACAATATCCAACAATGTTAATAACATAAGCAACACAAATAATATCATCACCAATTGGCTAAAGCCCATCATCGCTTTTGGCATAAAAGCCCATCGTCACAAACATCATCATATCATATTTGCATTAAGCATTTCATCTAAATTAAATCATCACAAAACTCATCATTTATGTTAATCGCCTAGTTATCATGAAATTATCAAGTTATATTCATTTCATGTTTATCATAAAGATCATCACCAAACAAAACATCATATATCATCGCAATTCAACATCGTCAATTCAATTAAAACCCAACGCCAAATAACTCAAACATAAATATAACCGACTCCATGAGACACGACTATGTTATGCATGTGGTACCCGTCGCTTTGTCCATCAATAGGAACACTTGGCATAAAAGCCTCGTCGCTTGGCATAAAAGCTCATCTTCGCTAATGCAATGTATGCGACTCGACAATAAAACAACACAACACAAAAACAGCATCATCGCTCATCAAAATTGGCATAAAGCCCACATCGCCATAATTTATCCACATCAAGATAAATATATCATCGCATCATAATTGCATTATGCAAAACATCACTAATAATTCATCATCGTCAAAATCATGCATTCACAAATCGGAAGCATTTATTAATAACATCAATATAATCATCACACCATCATGTACAAAGACATATATCATAATCATCACATCATCATGTACAAGGACATATATCATCACATTGCATATCAACAAGTATTCATTAATAAATACATCGTCTCAAACATTATGTTTAATCACACCACATCATTATCGATTCATTCACTAAATTCCGAATATGGAAAAATAGTCAAACCCCTTTAATCGTCGTGAAAGTCATTCCTAATAACCAGCATTAATCATAATCGTCAACATTGAAATCGGATTGTCCATATGTGCCTTAAATCTACTAAGGCGTCATCCGGTTCAATTTAAACGTATTTTGGCCTATTTCGGGTCATCCCTTAATAAATTGTAATTTCTAAAAATTAACCTCACCACTACGTTCTACACATCGAACTTAGCTAGCATGTCAATTTTCGTTGAATTCAGAGCAACTTGCTCCGTCGTCGAATTTATCGAAATCGGAAAGTCGGAACATAATCGGGGCAAAAGAAGTTCAAAAATCAGAATATGGGAGTCTACAGATACATCAACTCGGGCCCCCATGTTAATCAACACGGCCCGTGTTGAAAAGCCTCCAGAAAACACAAAAAACACCAAGTCAGTGAATCAACACGGGCACCCGTGTGAATCAACACGGCCCGTGTTGATTTTCCTGGCAGAACTTCTTCCTCGTTCAAGGGATCAACACGGGCACCCGTGTGAATCAACACAGCCCGTGTTGATTGGTCTGCGTGAAAATTTCATTTTTAACATTCCCAACTTCACTTTTACCATTCCCATTGATTCTAATCATCATCAACCTCATAATCCCTACTCCTATTCCAACTCTTCTAATCTATTTCAATCAACAATCAACCAAAACCCTATAACCCCATTATCAATTTTTCCCCAAATTCAAAATACAACTATCAAAACCTAATCATATGAGATAGAGAAATCAAACCCCTTACCTCTAGCTTGGATGATCCATGATGATTCTACAAGACTCCATCCTCAAGCTTGCTCATGTTCTTCCTCTTCTTCCCCTCTTGCTCCTCTTCTTCTTCTTCCCAAAACCCCCTCTTTCTCTCAAGCTCTCAAGTTTCTATTTTTGCTTGAGTTTAGAAAAAATGGAAAGAAAAACAAAGGAAAGGGTTTTTATGTTGTTTCTACTAGTAAGCCAAGTTTCTATGTTTGGTTTTGTGTTTTGAATGGAAGGAAAATGAGGGGAAATGGTTTATAAAGTGTGGTCTTACTAGCCAAAGGGTGAAAAGCCCAATCCTACTAAATTGCTCCTCACACCCCTATCCAATTATATCATTAATTCAATTAATTCAAATAATTCCGGGGAATTAAATATCGGATCCGAACGAAACGTCGCCAAATATATTATCATATATATCGATTAATATATTTATTCTCGTCGCAAAATAAATATCGATCGGTAATTCAAAAATATTAATATAATATAATATTAATTAAAACGGGCGTTACAACTCTCCCCCACTTATAAACTTTTCGTCCTCGAAATTTCGACCAAAACGAACAAATCGGGACATGCCTACGCATTCGTCCACTAATTCCTCGCGTCAATTAAACAACATACAAAAATACACCAAACACAAGGGTATCTCCCTAACTACAACGCCCAAACAAGAACAACCGTGCCGAGATGCAAAGCCCATACAATGCACTCGACAACCAACTAACACCCAACAACTAAACAAGTCGCAGACACACCGGTTCACTCGAGAACCAAACAAACAAGATCGATATCATCCTAACGTCTCAATCATGGAATTTGTCACACACACTCGAACCGACGCCTCGGAAACGAGTCACTAAAGATAGGAACATAAAGTCCTACGACACAACACCGACACCATCGCTAAAACGAAAACAACAAAATGGTTATACAAACCAAAACTGAAACAATCAGAAAAGGATAAAACCACGCGTGCTACGCAAACACGAAAGAGATGCCTTCATTCACGCATAAGTACGAACTCAAGAATCACCATAGCAGCTATCGCTTTCAATCCAGAAAATCACAAGATCACATCGTCCTTGTAGATCACCAACGTACCACTCTTGAACAATAACAAGTTACCCAAACATAACAGAACTGCAATACACTACGCATTCAGGGCTTATACAGACGACTTGCGACTATAACTCACTAGCCCAAATCCAACAATCCCACATACTCGCTAAAACTCATTGCTCGATATCTAAACCATGCTGCGTCACTTTTATGCATAAGATGCCAACCGTAAAACAACTTGGTTAATCCTCAACTTCACAATTACTCATAATGGATACATTCAAAGCGTACACCCATCAAGATACCTCCTAACATCAGTCTCATTAACTCGAAAAATTACTCTTTCATTCTCGATTGATCAACGTCCATTGGTCCTCTAAATACATGACATAGTTTGACCTTTTCAAATATAGTCCAAATATTCACTTGTGAACCTTCGACGTATACACTTGACTTCAACGAAGCTTTCCTTTAAAACAATTCAATTCTCAAAATATATATCAAGTAATCACCATCCTCATATCTTCGCAACGATCTATACACATGCTTCCTATTCGAAACACCTTTCATAACTTTCAATCTTCCAAGGTGGTAACTCAAACCAAAACACTCTTCTCAAGAACTCAACCCATCAACATCGTCTCATACTCCTGACTTACAACCCAGGTCGGACTAGAACCACAACATCCTTTTCATGGGATCCAACGTGAACACCGTCGCGACCGACTTAAGTCACAATAGAACACCTTCCTTTATAAAACATCAATCATCTTAAGGTACCTGTGGCTACCCAACCGTCTCAAAATTCTTTACCGATAAGACTTATCTTAGTCGTAATCTAATAATCAACCGCGACCATTAGTATCCGACGAAATCCATATGTTAGTAGTGAACAAATCCTTAATAACCTTCTGAGCTTAATCTCAACAAGAGTCTCAAAACAAACATGCAACATTCTTCAAAATAATAAAATCCCAAATCAGATATTCTTGGGTTAACCGCGATATCAACATACTAAACTCAACAACAGACGAAGTCTCTTTATGGATCGTACTCAAACTTGAGTTGTCTTTAACAATTCCAATCTTATGGTCGTTAAGATCTGCACCTATAAGATTTTAATGAGCATAACCGCATCAAACTCTAACTCACGTGTCCGGCCATCTTTCCTATGGAAATCAAATCGTTCCAAGGTAGCAATACACTTTCCAACTCTACGTTGAAATACATCTTAAGTCCAAAATGAAATATCACAATACGCCGCACAAGGTTCTCTAGTACAAAACAAGACCAAAATCGAAGCATTCGCTAAACTTTTCTCCGGCTCAAACAAATTCGCTTCCCAATGCGAAGTCCAAATAGTGACTCAACCACCTCGGGTCAAAGTACTCACGATCAATACCAACTTATAAAAAGATCTTCCATCAAACTCACGAAGTTAATCATCCACAACAAGAGAACTTCTACAAGATATAAAATAAATGGCGGGCTGTCCACAATACCACGAATGCAACATTAAAATCATAAACGTGCGATTATGTCACACATAATGACATAATATACATACGCCGGACCATACGCTATCTTGAAAAGCATTGACTAAACATCTTCAACCCCCACACTAATCCGTAGACAGCCAGACTTCACATTGATCTCACTAAACACATAAACTCCAAATAACTGATTCATCCAAATATCAATCCTCGGAAGTAGACACTTGCCCTCAACATCCACTTCGTTCCTTTGTCTGAAAACGACACATCAGCTTAAGCGACCTTCGTTCTTCTTGAACAACGCAACCGGCGCACTCCACGGCGATCCACTCAAACAAACAAACAAAAAAATCTACTAAAACCAATCCTCAAGTTGACTCTTCAACTCTAACTCAGAAGTAAACATCCCTTAAGGATACTTCGAATCACAACTAGTTCTAGAAACTAAATCCATCAAAACTTCACTTCGCACAACTGCGGTAATTCACTCACATCTTCACAATATGCTCCGGAAAAATCACAAGAAGCTCGCTTGCCAAAATCTTGTTTCTCATCAAAATCTAAATTCGCCTACAACTCAAGTAACCATGCACCACCTTGTGCCAACACATCTGCTTCATACACTATTAAGTTGGCAAGACAAGTCTATCCCAACCAACATAAATCCCGACTACTATCAACAAGACATTAAGGGTGATCAGTTCCTCAATTTGTCAATAGACAGTCTACAATCATGATGGTGACATAAACCATCTTTACCCAACTACAACAGCGTCTTCAAACTTACACTTCAAGTTACCGAAGCGTAACACTGCTTGAGGCTCCATCCTAAGCCACAAGTGCCACCAAGAAGTAAAACTTCTCCCCCACTTGTTTCAAACTCATCTCTACAGACAAACAATTTGAAACAAACAAGTACCGACAATGTTTCACACACATGTCGCATACAACACGGTTTAAACACATAAATAACCTGGCCGACAGACTGACCTGCTCTGATACCATTAATGTAACACCCCAATATTACCCAATGTTTTATATGCAAAAATTAGAGTAATTTAAAATTTCATAAATTAAATACTGAGGCGTCACACCTTCAAAACCAATTCACTTTAAACAGTTTGCTTTAAAGTATAAATCTCAGATACATAGCATCATCGGAAATCATAAATTGATTCATAAAAATCAAACACTTTCTTTATTAAACTTCCTCATCAAATCATGTTTTCATAAAGTATGATTCTATTTACAAAAGGAAGAACAACAAAAGAATAACAACAATACAACATAAATATCCCCCCCTAGTGCGACGTATCAGAGCGACACCGACTCAACGAACAGCAGCTATAAACTCCATCTTCATAACCTGCACGTTACCAATATAAAGGTAACGGCGAAACAAGTAAAGGGTGAGATACTCCAAAACATATAATTAAAGGCATGATAGCATATATATATATATATATATATATATATATATATATATATAGTTTTCGAATCATAAAAGATATAGGTTAGTAAGTGCATTCCATCACATATCTAAAACTCACTTACATTAATCGTCATTCTAATGTGTATAATCTACACTTTATCTCCATAACCTTATTAACCTAAACCGTCACAACAACACATAAACGTTCCTCACGACAAAATCGTCACAACAATCATAAACAACGACATCAAACAAAAATATCCAACAATGTTAATAACATAAGCAACACAAATAATATCATCACCAATTGGCTAAAGCCCATCATCGCTTTTGGCATAAAAGCCCATCGTCACAAACATCATCATATCATATTTGCATTAAGCATTTCATCCAAATTAAATCATCACAAAACTTATCATTTATGTTAATCACCTAGTTATCATGAAATTATCAAGTTATATTCATTTCATGTCTATCATAATGATCATCACCAGAAAAAACATCATATATCATCGCAATTCAACATCGTCAATTCAATTAACCCAACGCCAAACAACTCAAACATAAATATAGCCGACTCCATGAGACACGACTATGTTATGCATGTGGTACCCGTCGCTTTGTCCATAAATAGGAACACTTGGCATAAAAGCCTCGTCGCTTGGCATAAAAGCCTCGTTGCTTGGCATAAAAGCCCATCTTCGCCAATGCAATGTATGTGACTCGACAATAAAACAACACAGCACAAAAACAGCATCATCGCTCATCAAAATTGGCATAAAGCCCACATCGCCATAATTTATCCACATCAAGATAAATATATCATCGCATCATAATTGCATTATGCAAAACATCACTAATAATTCATCATCGTCAAAATCATGCATTCACAAATCGGAAGCATTTATTAATAACATCAATATAATCATCACATCATCATGTACAAAGACATATATCATAATCATCACATCATCATGTACAAGGACATATATCATCACATTGCATATCAACAAGTATTCATTAATAAATACACCGTCGCAAACATTATGTTTAATCACACCATATCATTGTCGATTCATTCACTAAATTTCGAATACGGAAAAGTAGTCAAACCCCTTTAATCGTCGCGAAAGCCATTTCTAATAACCGGCATTAATCATAATCGTCAACATTGAAATCGGATTGTCCATACGTGCCTTAAATCTACTAAGGCGCCATCCTGTTCAATTTAAACGTATTTTGGCCTATTTCGGGTCATCCCTTAATAACTCGTATTTTCTAAAATCTAACCTCACCACTACGTTCTACACATCGAATTTAGCTAGCACGTCAATTTTCGTTGAATTCGGAGCAACTTGCTCCGTCGTCGATTCACACGGGTGCCCGTGTTGATTCACTAACTTGGTGTTTTTTTTGTTTTCTGGGGGCTTTTCAACACGGACCGTGTTGATTGTCCTGGCAGCACTTCTTCCTCGTTCAAGGGATCAACACGGGCACCCGTGTGAATCAACACGGCCCGTGTTGATTGGTCTGTGTGAAAACTTCATTTTTAACATTCCCAACTTCACTTTTACCATTCCCATTGATTCTAATCATCATCAACCTCATAATCCCTACTCCTATTCCAACTCTTCTAATCTATTTCAATCAACAATCAACCAAAACCCTATAACCCCATTATCAATTTTTCCCCAAATTCAAAATACAACTATCAAAACCTAATCATATGAGATAGAGAAATCAAACCCCTTACCTCTAGCTTGGATGATCCATGATGATTCTACAAGACTCCATCCTCAAGCTTGCTCATGTTCTTCCTCTTCTTCCCCTCTTGCTCCTCTTCTTCTTCTTCCCAAAACCCCCTCTTTCTCTCAAGCTCTCAAGTTTCTATTTTTGCTTGAGTTTAGAAAAAATGGAAAGAAAAACAAAGGAAAGGGTTTTTATGTTGTTTCTACTAGTAAGCCAAGTTTCTATGTTTGGTTTTGTGTTTTGAATGGAAGGAAAATGAGGGGAAATGGTTTATAAAGTGTGGTCTTACTAGCCAAAGGGTGAAAAACCCAATCCTACTAAATTGCTCCTCACACCCCTATCCAACTATATCATTAATTCAATTAATTCAAATAATTCGGAATTAAATATCGGATCGAGCGAAGCGTCGCCAAATATATTATCATATATATCGATTAATATATTTATTCTCGTCGCAAAATAAATATCGATCGGTAATTCAAAAATATTAATATAATATAATATTAATTAAAACGGGCGTTACAGCATGTCTGAAACGAATGCACACTACCCGTCACAGACTTAAATCTACCGTCCAGTTATACTCAGCCTACGATACTCATTCATGTCACGACATACCTCTCACAACCCAAGCTATTACTAACTCAAATTGATAATTCAACTGCATCACCTTGATATCACAGTCTGGCATACCTCAACAACACAGAAGTCAACTGCGTCACTCGTAACGACTATCTCTAGTTCGAAACAACCAACACAGAGGCATTAAGCTCAGATACTCTAAGTAAATGTCAGCTCTAAACCCATTTCTAGCATTCCGAAACTAACAAATAATCATCCTAGGTAAGAATCTAAGCAGTCTATGTCTAGCAAAGCTCAAATCCCTAGCATAAAGTAAAAACTTAAGATAATCACCATCACAGATTCGTAAAGCAGACTTTATACAACACCAAGGGAGACAAATATATATGAGTTCAAGGTAATATACATACAAACCCAACAAATAGAGAAATACAAAGAGAAAACAAGAGATAAACCACTCATTTACACCGGTTTGTCAACGCCTATCAAAGAGAAATCCACCTCCAATCATCCATAAGCAAGATCTAATGTTGTTTTATAAGCTAAAATATAAAAAAATAAAGGTTGATGGAAATGAGGATCAAAATCCACCCCAAAATCATAACCTAAAAATGGCTAAAAATGAAGTTATAAAACAAATCTCGACGAAGCGCTCGTGGCGGCCCTCAAGAAGCTCGAGATATTTACGTTAAAGCGCCTTAATGCTTGAGCGGCGGGTACGAGAGGCCTCTAAAACTAAATTTCTCTCTGCTAGAATAGTACCAAAGCACTCAATGCGCTCCAAAACGCATTGAGCAGACTCATGCTCAACGGCCTTTCCTGAGTAAAACTGGTCTTTTATTCATCAAAACTGTGTCTTCGGAACCGTGTCTTGGACAATTTATTCCTAGATGCTCCAACACGCATAAATACCTACAAAAATACATTAAAGCTAATCAAACGGTACAATATGTACACAAAACACAATAAAACGTATTTACAACAAAAATAGGGTTATTCAACAATTATTAACAAACAAGAACGGATAAGTGCCACAAAACATATATACAAAATAACTACATTTTGAAACTTATAAACTCTCCCCAACTTGACACATTGTTTATCCTCAAACAAAGTCAAGTAAACCAAAAGAAACAAAAGACGATAATCAAAGAATCACGAATCAACAAGTTTTTAAAACGGAAAACGAATGTATGGTTCAAACAAAAACGTACACGACAAATACATACTTACCACTATCCTACAACAATAACATATAAACGAAACAAATCCTAAGTACAAAAATCATGTCAAACATTCTAAAACAAAACAAGCTCAATCATGAATCTCACCTAGCAAAAATTCATCGGTAGATGAAGAACACACAAAGGTGAGGGATAAAAAACACTCCTCCACAATTTTGCAAACAATAGACTAAATTATGCATTCATCCCAAAAGCATATTGAAAATACAAATGCAATAATCACAAGGGCTTTTCAAGGTTGTAATGTGGCTTAGTTAACAAACAAGTGATAATTCCTAAAGCTAATCGAAACAAAAACTTGCCAAAACCTAAGGGAGTGATCAACTCACAAAGTTCCAATCAATATAATTTCAATCAAACTTCTTCTTCATCATAAATTGTCAAACCAAAACACCTAACTTATTAACACAACATTATTCGTACTCTTTTTGTTTTTCTTTTTCAAAGCTTTTTTCCTTTTTTTCTTTCTTTTTCTAATATTTCTTTTTCACATTTTTTCTTTTTCTTTTTCTTTTAATCTCATACCAACCACAATATAAGTACATAACCATTCATCTCTCCCACTTAAATCCAACCAACATCATTATGTGAATACTCTCTACTTTCTAAGGCAAGGTAAAACTTCAACAACAACATATAGTTGAGGGTTCAAGAAACAAAGAAATCAACATCCATACAAAAAAGGTGAATTCAACACTCATAGACAAGCATCAAGTTCAAATAAATATGGATATTGATAAAATCTCAAAGGAGTTAACAAATGATCACACACTCACAAGGTGAATTGAATATTTGGCCAAGGTAGTTGTGCTCAAAATGAAACAAAATGCCTTGATCCTTTTCATGCATTCATACAATCAACAAAACCAAAAGATTAAGCATAATAAAATCCAGTTAAAACAAGAATTGTAGCCTCAAGCATATGTGAACAATGGAAAGCTTCCTCACATTTATGGGTAAAAAGGAAACTAAAGTGATTCAATTCATGAGCAAGTAATGCAAAAAGAATGAATAACATTGTAATTATACAAATGATAAATTTCCTAAACATGTTATGCTATAGAAAGCGATAAACGAGTACTTGACGTGTACCAACTTTGAAACTATCATTGCCATACATCCGCGAGTTGAAATGATCAAACTCGGAAAATCACAAAATGCAACCTCCAACTATCAGACATAAATTTGAGTCCACTAACACACCAACAAAATCTCATTTACACATCTAAACAATATTTACAAAACATACACACTTCCACAAGCTAAAGCACTAAAAACTTATGGAAAAACAACAAATTATATAACAAGACAAAAGCAAATTACAATATCAAAAGTTGGTGAAAATGAATTAACAAGTTGAAAAGTGGTGATTTGAAATTAATAGCAAGTCCTATTTCAACTTGTTAAAACACAAGCCACCACACACATAAACAAACATAAACAAAACATGCTTGTTTTACGTCGTAAGCTCGATGCCTTTATTGTGCGAGCTAGTAAACCTCTTCTCGTCATGCCATGGTATTTTCACACCGCACAAACCTCAAGAAAGTTTCCTAACATTCACACAATAAACGTTACGAAAACGAGAAAACTTACAACAATACTTGAAAACAAGGTAAAACACACATATGTACAAGTATGGAAAGTAAACACGCAAAATGTACAAGTAACAATATACAAGTTCATATACAAAGTCTATACAACATATACATTAATTACAAAAGTGAAAAACAACATAATTATCGCAATACAAAAACAATAAAACCAATCTCCGACAATGACGCCATTTTGTTGCGATGCGGTTATAGCACGCAAGCAAAAAGTAAAGTATTATTTTTACCGGGTGATATATACCACTTAGGTTATATCGTATTGTGTCCACAGAGATTGGTTATTGATTCGTTGTTCGACAATTCTAGTGTTAATGAGTTTGGGATTAAATGGTTGTAAAGAAAAGACAAAAAGTAAATGAACAAAAACTATAAAGGATAGACAACTTGTCCGGAACAAATGCACACTACCTGTCACAAACTTAAATCTACCGTCCAGTTATACTCAGCCTACGATACTCGTCCGTGTCATCACATACCTCTCACAACCCAAGTTATTTCTATCCCAAATTGAGAATTCAACCGTATCACCTCGATATCCATGTCAGGCACACCTCAACAACACAAAAGTCAATCGCGTCACTCGTAATGACTATCTCTAGCTCAAAATAACCAACACATAGGCATTAAGCTCAGATAATCTAAGTAAATTTCATCTCTAAACTCATTTATATCATTTAGAAACTAACAGATAATCATCCTAGCTAAGAATTTAAGCAGTCTATGTCTAGCAAAGCTCAAATCTCTGACATAAGGTAAAAACCTAAGACAATCACCAACACAGATTCGTAAAGAAGACTTTATACAACGCCAAGGGTGAAAAATATACATGAGTTCAAGGTGAATATACATACAAACCCAACAAATAGAGAAATACAAAGAGAAGAGAAGAGATAAACCACTTATTTACATTGATTTGTCAACGCCTATCGAAGACCAATCCACCTCCAATCATCCATAAGCAATACCTAATGTTGTTTACTAAGTTAAACTATCAAAAATAAAGGTTGATGGAAATGGGGATCAAAATCCACCCCAAAATCATAACCTAAAAATGGCTAAAAATGAAGTTATAAAACAAATCTCAGAAAACCGTGCTCAGCGGCGAGGACACGCTGAGCGGGTTTAGATATTTACAGGTTAAACCGCCTTAATGTCGCTCAGCAGATAGGGCGCGCTGAGCGGCCTCTAAAACTAAATTTCTCTCATCCGGAACAGTACCAAAGCACTCAACGCGCTCCAAAACGCGTTGAGCAGACTCGCGCTCAGCGGCCTTACCGCGCTCAGCGGCCTCTCCTAAGAAAAACTGGTCTTTTATTCATCAAAACCGTGTCTTCGGAGACGTGTCTTCGACAATTTATTCCTCGATGCTCCAACACGCAAAAATACATACAAAAATATATTAAAACTAATCAAACGGTACAATATGTACACAAAACACAATAAAATGTATTTACAACAAAAAATGGGGTTATTCAAAAATTATTAACAAACAAGAATGGATAAGTTCCACAAACCATATCTTCAAAATAACTACATTTTGGCACTTATCATCTATGCGACCTTTCTTGTACCCATTTTCAACTAGAAACTCAGTCAGCCTCTCATACCAAGCTCGTGGAGCTTTTTTTAAATCATATAGTGCTTTCCTCAATCTGTATACATGGGTTGGAGTTGTGGGATAAATGAATCCTTTAGGTTGTTCCACATATACTTCTTCATTTAAGTAGCCATTTAAGAATGCACTCTTCACATCCATTTGAAAAAGTTTAAACTTCAATATGTAGGTAACTCCTAGTAGTAGTCCGATTGACTCAAGATGAGCTACTGGGGCAAAGGTCTCATCAAAGTCTATACCTTCTATTTGAGTGTATCCTTGGGCAACCAGCCTGGATTTGTTCTTGGTAATTATTCCTTCCTCATCAGATTTATTCTTATAAACTCACTTGGTGCCTATAACATTTATGCCTTCTGGTCTTGAGACTAGATCCCAGACTTCGTTCCTCTTGAATTGTTCAAGTTCTTCTTGCATGCCATTGATCCAGTATTCATCCTTCAAGGCTTCATTGACATTTTGGGCTCAATTTTTGAGACAAAACAAGAGTTGGTGATGATTTCTCTTGATCTGGTGGTGACTCCTTTGTTTGGATCTCCTATAATGAGCTCTTTGGGATGGTCTTTCTGAATTCTGGTAGAGGGTCCTTTGTTGACTTGATTTTCTAGAGGTTCTTCATTATATTGAGGGGATCCTCGTGTTCATCTGTGTCAGAAACGGGAGTGTCTTCTGGGGATGTTTCAACATTGTCTAAGACATCTACTTCATTCCATCCTTTATCATCAATGACAACATATATGGATTCCATCATGACTTTTGTTTTGTTGTTGAAGACTCTGTATGATCTGTTGTTAGTGGAGTATCCTAGGAATATTTCTTCATCGCTCTTAGGGTCCTATTTTCTCCTTTGTTCACGATCAACCAGTATATAACATTTACTTCCAAAGATGTGAAAGTATTTGACCGTAGGTTTTCTACCCTTCCACATTTCATAAATGGTAGTTGATGTACCTTTTCTTAGAGTTACCCTATTATGAATGCAGCATGTGGTGTTCATGGCTTCTGCCCAAAAGTGGTAAGGTAGTTTCTTTGCGTGAATCATAGCTTTGGAAGATTCTTGTAATGTTCGATTTTTACGCTCTACTATCCCATTTTGTTAAGGAGTTATGGGTGATGAGAATTCATGACTGATTCCTTCAGAGGAACATAATTCAACGAATTTGTTGTTTTCAAATTCCTTTCCATGATCACTTCTGATTCTGATCACATAGCTGTCATTTTCTCTTTGAATTCTCTGGCAGAGGTCCTTGAAGACATCAAATACTTATGTTTTGTCCCTGATGAAATTCATCCAAGTGTATCTGGAGTAATCGTCCACCATTATATATGTATATTTCTTTCCACCAAGACTTTCCTCTTGTATTGGTCCCATTAGGTCCATGTGAAGTAGTTCTAGGAGTTTTGTAGTAGTGAGATGTTGGACCTTCTGATGTGACGTTTTGGTTTGCTTTCCAACTTGTCATTCGCCACAGACTCTGCCTTCTTCTATATGCAGTTTTGGGATTCCTCTCATTGCATCTATAGAGATGATTCTCTTTATTCCTTTCAAGTGTAGGTGTCCCAACTTCTGATGCCATATTTTAACTTCATCTTCCTTGGCTAGAGAGCAAGTTGAGGATAGGCTTAAGTCTCCAGGTATCCATAAATAGCAGTTGTCTTTGGATCTCCCACACTTCATCACTACTTAACCTTTCTCATTTGTAACTATGCATTTAGATTTAGTGAAGTTTACCTTAAAACCTTAATCACAGAGTTGGCTGATGCTGATCAGATTTGTTGTTAACCCTTTGACAAGTGATACATTCTCATGATTTGGGATTCCTGGGCAATCCAATTTTCCAACACCTTTGATTTCTCCTTTAGCTCCGTCTCCAAATGCCACAAAACTAGTAAAGTGGGATCTGATATCCACTAATAGGTTCTCAACTCCAATCATATGTATTGAACATCCACTGTCAAAATACCAGTCTTATTTAGCAGATGCTCTAAGAGATGTATGAGCTATGAGACTAGTAATGGAAGCCTTGGGCACCCACTATTTCTTATTTCTTTCACTGTTTGTAGTTTTATTGTGTTTAGAATCAAACTTTGGATATCCATGCAGCTTGTAGCAGTATAACTTTATATGACTGAATCGCCCGCAGTGGTAACATCTCCAATGCCAGTGTCTTCTTTTGGAATGTCCACTATTCCCTCTTCCATAATGTTAAGACATTTGTTTCAACATTTGAGGTCTAGACTGAAAAGTTTTCATGTTCGAGTGGTGTCTCTTCTTGGTTGTTTCATTATATCCTAGTCCACTCACATCTTTTGCATCTCTTCTAGTCATAAGTATATTGTCCATAGTACCTGATCCATTATTCAGCATTCTGATAGATTTGGTTAATTTTGTTAGATCAGATTTGAGATGACTCACTTCATGTTCTTGTGTCAAAGAAATGTATGTAATTCAAGAATAGGCTTACCACATTGACTACAAAAGAAATGTCCGGACGAGAGACTGTGAGATAATTTAACTTTCCAACCAATCTCCTATATGTTCTTGTGTCAAATAAAGACTCCTCCTGATTGGGTAGGAGTTTGACACTTGGATCCATAGGAGTATCGACCGGTTTAGCATTCAACAACCATGTTTCTTCCAAAATATCCATAACATACTTTCGTTGGGAAGTTACTAGACCATGTTTAGATTGGGCCACCTCAATACCCAAGAAATATCGGAGTTTACCAAGATCTTTTGTCTGAAATTGATTTGAGAGATGTTGTTTTAACATGAGTATTCCCTGTTGATCACTACCAGTTGTGACAATATCATCAACATATACAATAAGATAGATACACCCTTGGGCTGAGTGACAATAAAAAATAGAATGGTCAGCTTTGCTACGGACCATACCAAACTGTTGTACTACTGTGTTGAATCTACCAAATCAAGCTCTCGAGATTGTTTGAGACCATAAAGAGATATGTGTAGCCTATAAACCATATTTGATGATTCCCCCTACGATGATTTTCTTAGGTGGTGTCCGACTAACCAGAACTCTAGTTCCACGGCTTCGGTTGCACACACGGGTAATTCATCTGTTTGCTTTTCTCAATCATCTCCTCTTGGCCCTTGGGTCCTTGATTCTGGTGTGCCTGATCATGTTACTGGTAACAAAGGTCTTTTCTCTTCTTTCTCTACCTCTGGTTTCTTAACTAGTATAACTGCCGCAAATGGTTCTCAAACCCAATCCCAAGGGATTGGTACTGTTCAAATTCTACCATTTCTCTCGATTACTTATGTCCTGTATATAACTAATTGTCCATTCAATTTACTTTCCGTCAGTCGTTTAACTCGTTCCCTTGATTGTTCTATCACTTTTACTAATAATAATGTTACACTGCTGGATCAAAGTTCGGGACGGACGATTGGCGTCGGATGTGAATCCGAAGGTCTCAAATATTTCTCTGTGTCATCCACCATATATATGCCACAGTTTCTGCCGGTGTATTATCCGGATCACAAGACCCCAAAGTAATCTTCTTAATAACTTCAATATCCACAGCCTTAGGATCCTCCTTTGCATCCACCATATATATGCCACAGTTTCTGCCGGTGTATTATCCGGATCACAAGACCCCAAAGTAATCTTCTTAATAACTTCAATATCCACAGCCTTAGGATCCTCCTTTGCACTCATCTCTAAAGCCAGTTGTAATTGATACTCTTTCCTCTACTTTAGGATCCATTGAAGCCTTTGCACGAACACCCGAATCACGCCTACCCAAATCCAAAACAACACTCAAAAACATGAAGTTGTTCATTTCTGCATGAGTAAAGTGTGTCAACACCAAGACATGTTATACCATATCCATTTTGTAACAACAGTGGCACTTTTCAGCTAGTGAATGTATCAAAACTTCATATCAGCGGCATGAACAATTATATAACGTGAATGACCACCCTTATTAGGTGTAAGTTATCGTCTTCCCCTGTCTGAGATATAAACTTGTAGTAACGAAAGGATTAAGTCAGGCACAATAAAGAATGAAGGGATTACTGACCGACATACACTTGCAAATAGATTAATCCATGAGCAACATCGTTTATTCTACTCTCAAACTCTAAAAATGTTCCTATATTGTTCAGTCATATCAACATGTTATCACTAAAATAAGAAAGTATTTCTACCAATTTTAGTGTACAGAATAGGAAAAACAGTTTATAATATAGTGTTATATCATATCAACAAAACAGTTTATACTATGGTAGCATAAAACAATTTAACTTAACCAATTAATTCAACATAAAACTCTTCCTTGAAGCATGTGTTATTGGTTGTATAAAAAAATTCCTCCACATGAGGTGCACAAATCTACTCATATTTACTGCCAACAACAATCAAAACCAATTATTTATGAACAACGATGACGAAGCAACCGAAGAAGAATTATACAAATTCGACCCCGAAACCGGAACCCAAAACTTCACATTAGTAACCGGAACCCAAAATACTGACTGATTCACTAAATAGAAGAAAAAAACATTAGCTTAAGCTGCTTGTTTTGAAAACAATAAATAGAAGATAAGGTATCACAGATAGATCGATTAATCACATGAAGAAAACAACTCGGTCTAGAATTACAGTTTGGACAATATGAGATGTAAGTTCATCATTAATATCGTGCAACTTCTAAGATGTTCCACCAGGACTATGAGCTCCATCATTGGATATGGCTATCATTTCAATCACATCATCAGCCATTCTCTTCAGCTGCTTTTACATTAGGTGAAAGTGGAGCTGGGAGCAATTTCACAGTTTTCTTCTCTAAACTCACAGAATGTTTCACTAACCTGAGATATACAGGATATAAAATATGTTACCACTATCTTGATAGCAGTGATTTTTAAAACAAGTAATTTGGTTTTATTAAAATAAAATTGAAATATGGAAGAAGGTCTCATCCTCAGTGAAAAATGAATAATGCAACCAACCCATTCAATATTAAAAGCTTATTGCTAAAGAGTTAAGACATCTATAGACCCCAAAAACACTTATTAATGCTTACTCATGTTTGAAACTCAACATATTTGGTTGAACCTTGAAGTTCGACATCGTGTAAACATGGTCCAATGCTAATTTATCGTAGAATGCGATCATATGGGTTGTTGTCACTACAACATGTATATCATTCCCTGCAATGCACAAAAATGTCAAATGACAAAATAAAAAAAAACCAAGGTTAAGAAAACAATTTTCAAACACCCTGCAACATAAAATTCCATATAACATAAAGAATCACAAATCTCAAATCAATTAAACAGAAGCAAATTGAGTTACGAGAACTACATTCTTGTCTATGAATATCATCTCGAAGTGCTCCTTGTTGTTAGAAACAACTGTCTATTTGCGGTGTACCATGACAGCCACCTTCCATAACTCCTTCTTGTCATTGATGTCGGCGACTCTCTCTAAAAGTCTAGCCATGACGAAAATGTTGGAGTTTGAATTTGTCTTAGTTGAATAAGTCATCTACTGTTATGTAGTGGAGTTTGTTTCCTAGTTTCTAGCTTTAGTGGAGTCTGTTTCCTAAATTGTAGCTTGCTTTTAATATTCAGTTTTTCCTCCTGTAGGCTATATAATGCCATTGCCTTTGGTTCAATAAAGTATCACTTTCAGTTTTATATTTCACATTTGGTATCAGAGCAAGAACCTGTGTGAGAAAGTGATCAAGAGAGATGTCTGAGAGATCAGAAAAATTTGTGCAGCCGGCCATCCCAAAATTTGATGGCGATTACGACTTCTGGTCCATGACGATGGAGAATTTTCTGAGAAGCAGAGAATTGTGGAGCCTGGTGGAAGATGGGATTCCGACGATGACAACGCAGGCGAGTGAGGTGCAAAACAAATTTGTAGAAGAGGCGAAGTTGAAGGATTTGAAGGTCAATAATTTCTTGTTCCAGTCCATTGACAGAGAGATTCTGGAAACTATTCTTGACAAAGGTACCTCTAAGGCGATCTGGGAATCCATGAAAAAGAAGTATCAAGGCTCTACAAAGGTGAAAAGGGCGCAATTGCAAGCTTTGAGAAGGGAGTTTGAATTGCTGGCCATGAAAGAAGGAGAGAAGATCGATATTTTCCTAGGAAGAACCTTGATGGTGGTGAACAAGATGAAGGTGAATGGTGAATCAATGGAGCAGAGCACGATCGTGAGCAAAATTCTCAGATCACTAACCTCGAGATTCAACTATGTGGTGTGTTCGATTGAGGAATCAAATGATCTGAACACGATGAGTATCGATGAATTACATGGCAGCCTACTTGTCCATGAGCAGCGATTGAATGGATATGTGCAAGAAGAGTTGGCACTAAAAGTGTCTCAAGATGAAAGACCTAGCAGAGGAAGAGGTCGCGGAATGTTCCGAGGTGGACGCGGTAGAGGAAGAGGAAGAAAGCGCGATCGATCGTGCCATTGTCGAGTGCTACAAATGTCACCGTTAGGGCACTATCGAATGAGTGTCCGAATGGGAAAAGAAAGCGAATTATGCTGAACTAGAAGAAGAAGAAGAGCTCTTGATGTCTTATCTTGAGAAAATCGGGCAAACAGAGAAGAAGTTTGGTTCCTTGATTCCCAGCAATCATATGACCGGATGCAAAGATTGGTTTCGATTTGGAAGAAGGTTTCAATCGATCGTGAAACTTGGCGACACAAGAATGTCGGTGGTGGGAAAAGGAAGCGTGAAGGTACAAGTTAATGGAGCCACCCAAGTCATACTTGAAGTTTATTATGTCCGGAGCTCAAGAACAATTTACTAAGCCTTGGACAATTGCGGGAGATAGGCTTGGCAATTTTGATTCGTGATGGAACCGCAAAGTATATCATCCCAAGAAAGGTGCAATCATGGAGACTAATATGAGTGGAAGCAGGATGTTCTTTCTTCTAACATCCAAATTGCGAAAAATACGTTGTGCTTGAAGACGAAGAGGTGATCGAGAGGAGGAATTTGTGGCATCGCCGTTTGGGCATTTAAACCAAGAAGCTCTAAAACAACTTGCACAAAAGAAGATGGTTATTGGGCTGCCGATCTGAAGTCCACGAAGGAGATATGTGCGGTATGTTTGATCGAAAACAACACAGTATCAATGTCAAAAGGAGCCTCGGCGTGCATCGAGAGATTGCTGGTGCACTCGAATATATGTGGTCCGATTACACCAACTTCACATAGCGGAAAGAGGTACATTTAACTTTCATTGATGATTTCACTAGAAAAACTTGGGTTTATTTTCTCCATGAAAATCGGAGGCACTCATCACCTTCAAGGCTTTCAAAGCAAGTGTTGAAAAGGAGATTGGAACCTTCATCACTTGCACGAGGACGACCGCGGAGGAATTCACATCTAATGAATTTAGAGAGTTTTGTAAAACTCATGGTATCACTCGACAATTGACGGTGCATTTACGCCACAACAACGGAGTGGCGAGAGAGAAGAATAGAACGATAATGAATGCGGTGCGGTCTATGTTGAGTAAGAGGCAAGTCCCAAAGGAGTTTTGGTCGAAGCTACAAGATGGAGTGTGCACATTCGAATCGATCTCCAACAGCAGATGAAGACATGACACCAAGAAGCTTGGAGCGTTCAAAACACGAGGTGGAGTATTTTCGTGTCTTTGGGTGCATAGCATATGTGCACATACCTGATCAGAAAAGGAGAAAATTAGATGACAAAAGCAAGAAATGTGTTTTTCTCGGAGTCAGTGAGGAATCAAAAGCATGGAGGTTGTATGATCCAGTTACGAAAATGATCGTGATAAGCAAAGATGTAGTGTTTGATGAAGATAAAAGCTGGGATTGGAATTAAACCGGTGTAAAAGAGAAAATACTCGACTGTGGAGAAGAAGAACATAGTATAGAAGTGAAAGAAGGTGACATGGCTTGTCCCCCGTCAACCGCGAATTTTTCTCCTTCTAGTTCGTCTTCGTCGTTTGCATCTGTTGGTAATTCGACACCGACAAGCCCAGTCTCACCGACAAGCCCAGTTTCTTCTCTGCCCAGTCCAACAAGATCAATTGAAAGAGAAGTGGTTACAGGCCGACGAACAAGGAGACCACCGGGTTATTTGGCAGATTATGTCACGGGTGAAGGAGAAGATGAGGAAGAAAGCTTATCGGTCATGCTATTGATGATGATGACAGAAAATGATCCTGTCAAATTCGAAGAAGCAGTGAAAGACAAGGTGTGGAGAGAAGCAATGAAAAACGAGATCGAATTGATTGAGAAAAACAACACATGGGAGCTAACTATCTTACCGGCAGGTTTTACACCAATTGGAGTGAAATGGGTGTATAAAACAAAGCTGAATGAAGATGGTAAAGTTGACAAATACAAGGTGAGGTTGGTGGCAAAGGGATATGCTCAGTGTTATGGCATAGACTATACCGAAGTCTTTGCTCCGGTGGCGAGGCTCGATACGATTCGAACTATACTTGCGGTTGCAGCACAATCAAATTGGGAAATATTCCAATTAGATGTCAAAAGTGCGTTTCTACATGGGGAACTAAAAGAGAATGTGTATGTGCGACAACCGGAGGGATTCATAAAGAAAGGAGAAGAGGAGAAAGTGTACAAACTGAGGAAGGCATTGTATGGGCTCAAACAAGCCCCAAGAGCTTGGTACATCCGTATTGAAGGATATTTCTTGGACGAGGAGTTTGAGAGGTGTCCGATCGAGCATACTCTATTTACCAAGACGAAAGGAGGTAAAATTCTCATTGTCAGCTTGTATGTTGATGACTTAATATTCACTGGAAATGACAGAGCTATGTGTGATGAGTTTAAGAAGTCGATGATGATGGAATTTGAGATGTCGGTTAGGAAAAATGAAACATTTTCTTGGGGTAGAGGTGAAGCAGTATTAATGGAATTTTATCATCAAAACGGTATGCTCGTGAAGTTTTAGCAAGGTTTGGAATGGAAGAAAGCAATGCTGTTAAAAATCCAATTGTGCCGGGAACGAAGCTCACAAAAGATGAGAATGGAGAGAAGGTGGATGCAACTATGTTCAAGCAATTGGTTGGGAGTCTTATGTATCTAACAGTGACCAGACCGGATTTAGTGTATGGAGTATGTCTCATAAGTCGATTCATGGCAAATCCAAGGATGTCACATTGGCTTGCTGCGAAGAGGATCTTAAGATACTTAAAAGGTACAATTGAACTTGGAATCTTCTACAGGAGAAGTGAAAGAAGTTGTACGAGACTTATGGCATTCACGGATAGTGACTACGCCGGCGATTTGGATGATCGGAGAAGCACAACAGGCTGTGTGTTTTTGATAGGGTCCGGTGCGATTTCTTGGGCATCGAAAAAGCAGCCCGTTGTCGCCCTTTCCACCACTGAGGCCGAATATATTGCTGCTGCCTTTTGTGCTTGTCACTGTGTGTGGATTAGAAGGATCTTAGAGAAGATTGGAGCTGAAGAAGAGTCTGCAACCGTCATTCATTGTGACAACAGTTCGACGATTGCTTTGTCCAAACATCCAGTCCTTCACGGGAAAAGTAAGCATATCGAAGTAAGGTTTCATTATCTCAGAGAGCTGGTGAATAGCGAAACTGTTAAGCTAGAGTATTGTGCAACAAAAAACCAAGTTGCGGATATCTTTACGAAGCCGTTGAAGCTGGAGCAGTTCGAGAAGCTGAGAGCATTACTTGGAATTGTTAACTTGTCTGAAGTAAGCTTAATTCAGGAAAGTTAAGCTTAAGGGAGGGTATGTTGGAGTTTGAATTTGTCTTAGTTGAATAAGTCATCTACTGTTATGTAGTGGAGTTTGTTTCCTAGTTTCTAGCTTTAGTGGAGTCTGTTTCCTAAATTGTAGCTTGCTTTTAATATTCAGTTTTTCCTCCTGTAGGCTATATAATGCCATTGCCTTTGGTTCAATAAAGTATCACTTTCAGTTTTATATTTCACAGAAAAAGCATACGTGTATAAGAAAGAGTTAACAAAAGATACAGAGAGGAAAGATTTCCCGGGTGTATTTATAGTATCTAAGCATTGAAAGTTGTAAGATGTCAAAATGAGTATAAAAACATAGTGGGATGGAGAAAAAGAGAAAATCGTGATGGTTATGGGTGAGGAGCGTTTTTTGTAGATGGAAGAGCAACAGTTTTTTTAGAGCAGGTTGAATTAGGACTTAGGAGATGCAATTTTAAAGAGTGGGTTGAATGTTGCGTTGAATGAGGAGAAGACCCATTCTATATTAATTAGGTTTTTTTAAGAATCATAATTTATTATTGAAAATAATTATAATTTATTAATTGGAACTATGAGTTTTAAAATAACAAAATAAATTGCTTAATGATAAAGCCAATCACGCAGATAATTAAGAAATAAGAAGGATAATTAAGGATTTTTAAAAACACTTAATTTTCTTATATGATAGATTATTTAAAATGGTGTAAAGAATATGTCTTAAAAGACACTATACATCTTAAATCTACTAGCACAAAAGAACAATAAAATATTCGGATACCAAAGATAAAAATCAAATTATTTTGTAGGGATGTTTTTCAGTTTCACAGGCCACATTAAAAAAAAAATCCAGAAATATTATGCAAATCATGAATATAAAGATTTATTTAGTATAAAATTCTATAAAGAATTCTATGAAAGTATTTTAGTAGTGAGGATAAATTTTATTGATCAGTCATGAATACTTTCATCTAAATCATATTCAAAACGTTTCTAAAGAAGGTTATATTAGGCAAACTCATCGAGAGAAACTCATCGAGAGATTTCTCATCCAAAGCTTCAATATTTTTTTCCGATAAATATGTTTTTGTCCATAAATATCTCAATTTTCAGTTTTAGTCCCTATTAAAAAATAATATTTTTTAATTCCTACAAAATTATTATGTACGTAATTTTAGCCTCTTCTGTTAAACTAATGTGTATTTTAAATGATTATTTTATACACATCTTTAGAACATTATAAAAAATTTCTCGAAAAAAATTAATTCAAAATTTAATTTATAAATCGAGGTTTTAATTATTTTTATCATTATTTTTTGAAATTTTAAAAAACTATATTTAATTTTCTTATTTTAAAAATTATAAAATTTGATATATATATATATATATATATATATATATATATATATATATATATATATATATATATATATATATATATATATATATATATATATATATATATATATATATATATATATATAGTATTCAAAACATGTATAAAAAAATTATTCAAAGATTTAAAAGTTTAAGAGTAATTAAATAATTTTCAAAATTTAAAAAAATAGAAGAGACTAAAATTACATGCATAAAAATATAGGGATTGAAATATATTATATTTTTAATAGGTTCTAAAAATAAAAATTAAGATATTTATAAGAATCAAAAATACATTTAACCCTATATTTTTCATGTTTCATTATGGCATCAATGATAAGTACTTTGATTATTTCAAGCCAACTTATCCAAGACTAATAAATATTTCCTATGAAATTCTCAACTTCGAAGAAGAGACCCTCGTATCTAGAGGTGGAGCTATAGTCCAGCGAGTTCGGGCATGCATCTGAGTTTAATTTCTATTTTTTGTATTTCTCCTAGTTTAATGGCTGATTATAGATATAACTAGAGATAAAATTAGTAAAAACATAAACAAAATTAATAAAAATATGAACAAAATTATATATTATATCTATGTAATTTGTGGTTTAATTTTGTCTAAACTTTTTAAAATTTTTGGCTCAGTACCACTCCTCGTATGAGAAGTATAAATTTTTGGCTCGGTACCACTCCTCGTATGAGAAGTATGCATGACTGAGATATCTTTCATCTGGTTCTAAAATATTAACATGTTACTATTCGAACCCTTCTTAATTATTAATATATCGGGAAACTACAAACTCCTTATTAAGGTAATTTTTTTGAATGCAACTCACCTCATTATGCACCACTCAGTGACACACATGTTCTTCCCTAGAGAGACCAGCCGTGAAGGAGTATTGAATATTACGTAGTGATCACGTGGCTGTTTACTCAAAATATTCAAACCAACTGGACATATGGAGTAATTCATCATACGATCGTTTGCAAAAGAAATCTCACAACATGGCTATTGTATGGAAATTTGACCGCTAAAATTATGTTTAATGCTGAAGTTAACTAGGAAAGTGAATATCTTGTTATCATTTTAAGAACATTTTGATAAAAAAAATTTGAGTGTGTAAATTGAAATAATTCTCTTGAAATTTGAATACATAGTAAAACTAATTGAAAAACTACTTTGCAGTTGGTCTTAAACGATTAATGAAGGAATAAATACAAACTTACTTCAGCTCCTTAATATTTGGAAAATGAAACAATAACTTACATCATTAACCAAGTTTATTCAAAGCAACTCAACAATATTTAGGTATTTTATCGATATCTACCACTATATAATATTTGCTAAAGAACATTGATATTTTGTGTATGCAAAACAAAAAGAAATAAGGAATAAAAAAACACCAATAAAAGGATTAGTTTAAAGAGATGCGTGATTATTTCATTAATTTTTCACTCAAAAGAAAAAAAGATTAAAAGAAAAAAAGTAATTAAGAAACAAGGAAATTGCAAACAAAAATGAAAATTTAGCAAAATAAGCACCAAAGATAAATCTTCCTATTTGATTCAGGCTGTTGGTTTTTGACCTACTTGAGGGGTTATTTGTTAAAAAGGATTTGTTTCCCATAAGAATTTGATAATTTTTATGTGGAATCTTGTTTTACAGGTGATATACTTTTAACAAGGACGTCAATTTTTGATGATGATAACTAATATCTACTGACAATTAAATCATAAGTGATTAAGCTAATAAAGATGCAAACCTAAATATAAGGGTTTGATGGACTTAACTATCTGATTATGACATCCAAATGAAATATAAGCTCAATCCTCATCTCAAGTGAACTCAAGAAAGTGTCTACAAAAGAGAGTATCTGAAACGTGTTGAAGTGCAAGAAAGCTCTACCTTAATTAGTATGAGTGAATACTTAGTAAAACATAAGGGTGTTATAGTTAAAGTACATGGCTAAAGCGCAACATACTGAAAACATCTTTATAAACTACTTTTTCTCAAGAAATTGTTTTCTAAAATGTCTTGAATTTGTATCAAATGAATTGAGAGTTGTGAGAATGGCCGCGTGCAAAGTTTTGACTTTTCTAATCAATTGGCACATTGACCCAATCGATTAGGACAACACCTTATTGATGTGCAACGACTATATATATTTTATTTCTTATTTTGAACTTACAAACTGATTACATTTTGAATATCTAATCGATTGAAATTAGGTGTTAATCAATTATAATGTCATTAAAATCATTAATTTCAAATTCCTTTTTTAACCAACCTCTAGCCTATAAATAGAGGTCCCTTCCCTTATTTCAAATAATCTAGAATTGTGTTTTAACCCTCACATACACACACACGCACGCATGCATGCACGCACGCGCGCGCACACACACTCTCTAAACTTTTATTTTACTTTCTCTCACTAATATTTGAGTTGAAGCGCTTTTACAAGGGAGTTCTTCTTTGAGTGACGATAAGCTATAATTTTGGAAGGGCAGAATTGTAAAATTTACCAAGGGAATACTTTGTATACACCTTAGTTGAATATTATCCATTTATGGATTATTTATGGTTTAGAAGTTAAACCTGTAAATAAATTTGGTTTGAGGATTGTGTGATCAAGCCCTAGTTTAGGTTCAAGATCATCAAGTGGTAAAATATCTTTATGTTCTCGGTCATCCCATGGTAAAATCGAAATTAGGTTAAAGCTTAGCCCATGGTAAAAGATTGGATAAGAGTCACTTATGGTTCAACCATTATTGGATAGAATTTCTTTCAATCGATTAATTTTGGGAGTTGGGAAACTTATAAGAAATGTTCACCATGGAAGAAATGGATGAAGCTGTAAGGGATTGTGATGGTGGAAAATGTTCAGGCCCGAACGAACTCAACTTTAGCTTTATAAGAAAATGTTGGGGTTCTATTTCTAAGGACATCTATAATTTTATAATAGAGTTCAATTTAAAAGCAAATTTACCTAAGGCGATAATGGCTTCCTTCATAGCTCTTATCCCTAATGTAGGTAACCCTCAGATGCTTGATGATTACGGACCTATAAGTTTGATGGGTATCTTGTAAAAAATTATAGCAAAGATTCTATCAATCAGGTTGAAGAATGCGATAGACAATCTCATGTCAAAATGCCAAACTACTTTTGTGATAAAGAGACAAATACAAGACGGTATTATGGTTCTAAATGAAATCATGGACTTTGCAAATAGATCAAACAGGGGTTTCTTAATGTTGAAAGTAGACTTTGATAAGGCCTATGACAATGTAAACTAGGGATTCTTAAAGTATGTTATAAGGAGATGTGGCTTTGGTGTTAGGTGGATGAAATGGATAGTCTCTTGCATTTGCCACTGTACTTTATCCGTTTTAGTTAATGGAAGTCCCACAAAAGATTTTGGGTCGGAGAAAGGACTTGGGCAGGGAGATCCACTAACTCCTTTCTTATTATCATTAGTGGTTGAAGGACTCGCAAAAATAATGTCACGGGTTGCAAATGTTGGGGTGTTCATGGGGTTTAAAGTGAAGGAAAACATAATGTTTTAACTCTTACAATTCGTGGATGATACAATGATAGTTGGGGAAGGTTTTTGGAGTAACTTATGGTGTATAAAAGCCTTATTGAGGGGACTTGAACTAGTTTCGAGGTTTTTCATAAATCTTCCCGAGAGCCATTTGATGGGAATACATGTCGAGGAACCCTTTATGCAGGATGCTTCCAACTTTTTGTGGTGCCAACAAGGTAAGGTCCCTTTTAATTTTCTGGGCATCCCTATATGGTGTAATTATAGGTATGAATTTGTGTGAAACACTATTGTAAACAATTTGAGATGCAGATTATCATCGTGGAAAAGTCGTTTCTTATCTATTGGCGATATAATCACTCTTATCAACTATGTGCTTAATGTTATCCCAATCTACTTCTATCATTCTACAAGATCCCAAAGGTTGTGTTGAAGGAATTGATAAGGATTAAAAGGAAATTTTTGTGGTGCAGTGGGGAGCATAAGAGGGGGATTTCAAGGGTGAGTTGGGATGATGTATGCAGAAACAAGAATTGCAGGGGTTTGCGAATTAGATGTCTCAAGGCATTTAATATACCACTCCTAAGCAAGTGAATATGGAGATTTCTTGAAGATAATGAAGCTTTTTGGAGGCCATTGTTAGTTTATAGATATGGATGTTTGGAGTCTTGTGTTTTCAATGACAAAGTGTATGCTAGAGCATATAAGACCTTATTATGGTGGGGAGATATCAAAGGGTTAAGCGCTTGGAGAGGGGCTCATCGGATTGGTATTAAGATGGTATCTCTTGCAGGTTGGGAAAAGGAAATAAAATTTTGTTTGAGAAGAATAGTTGGATTAGTGGGGAGCCATAAAAGATTTCTTTTCCTCTCTTTTGTTATTCTTCACAACATCAAAACACTATTGTAAGAGAAATATGAGAGTTTATAAATGGAGTGTGTAGTGGCACTTTCAGGGAGATTTTGTATATTTGGAAGTGACTGTTATGGTTGAAACGAAGAACTTAGGTGTGATTCTATTTCAGATTTGTCTAGCTCTCAAGGTGGATGACAAGTTCGTATGGTTCTTGAATGTCGAGGGAAATTACCTGGTGTGTGATGGCTATAAATAAGTTACAAAGTTAGACGAGTCAAGTGTTTTAAATTCGGACCAACTAGAAGTAACATCATTTTTTGGTTGACTAAGGTCCCATAAAAAAATTTGATTTTTCGGTTAGAGATGTTTGAAGAAGTGACTTGCAACTATGGAGAAATTATTTATAAGATGAGTTATTACTAATATCAATGATAGACTATGTGTTCAGAGTTTGGAGATTCCAGGTTCTAATAATCAGAAGATGACTTTATCAGAAGTTGATTCTTCAAAGTCTAATCTTTAGAATCTACTTCTTAAGAGTTTCTCTTTAAATGTTCACTGTAATTTTAGAACTAGTTTTCAATAAGCATATTGATCTTTGTACCTACATACTTGAACATACATTAGTCTACCATATTGTTGTTTAAATACTTTGTCATCATCAAAACCTAAGGGATATGGTATAAACCAATTTGATTTCAATCATCTAAACCTAGACATGTTTGTGTGTGTGATAAAGAGATAAAGTGTGTGTGTGTGTGTGTGTGTGTGTGTGTGTGTGAGAGAGAGAGATGTATAATTAGTGTATGACAATTGATGCAATTATAATCTCAGTCTAAGGGGGGGGAGAGAGAGAGGAGTACAATTAGTGTATATCAATTGATGTGATTATAATTCCAGTCTGGGAGAGACAAAGAGAGTCATATAAGTACCAATAATATATGACAATTGATGCGATTATAATCTTAGTCTAGATGAAAGGGAGTGAGGGAAGGAGAGAGGGAGATATAGGGCCAAAGAGAGAAATAGAGGGATAGTATTATATAAGTATATTAATAAATATTTTAATAAAAAACAAAAATTTAATAAAACTATATTATTTATGTTTTCACGCGTGCACGCTCTAGAAAAAAAGGATAGACAGACACACAATAGTAACGTAAAAATAAAATCTAACCTTTTACACATCTGGCTCGTCATCTGGAAAAAGGTTCTTCAAATAATTTATGTCTCACATTCTTCTATAAACCACCCCAATTTGAAAATCACAAATCTTTGTTCATCATCAACCAATAAGGTACGGTGACATGAAACTTGTGGACATATGTTATTCCATTTCTAATAAATAACAACTTAACAAGATATAAAACCTTTCACTTTAAACTTAATTTTACACAACAAACCTTCAATAACCAATGCTTCATGAAGAAACCAACCACCCACTGCTACATGAAACACTTGCTCCTGAGGGTCCCAATCCAACCCAAAACAAAAGGGAAAGGAACAAAATTGTCAAATTCATATGAAGGAGAAATTGGAGGACTATTTGTTCATGTTAACAAACCATCAGTATTCAACAGTTCACTACTATCAAACAATCTACCAGATGTTAATGGAGATACAAGTTGATTTTCCATAGACAAACCAATTTAGGCTTACAGAATCCAAATCAATTCAAAAAATTAACCATTAAATTTAACGGTTAAGAAAAGAGATACAAGTTGATTTTACATAGACAAACGCTTACAAAATTCAAATCAATTCGAAAAATCAACCATTAAATTTAACGGTTAAGAAAAGAGATACAAGTTGATTTTCCATAGACAAACCAATTTAGGCTTACAAAATTCAAATCAATTCGAAAAATCAACCATTAAATTTAACAGTTAAGAAAAGAGATACAAGTTGATTTTCCATAGACAAACCAATTTAGGCTTACAAAATTCAAATCAATTCGAAAAATCAACCATTAAATTTAACAGTTAAGAAAGAGATACAAGTTGATTTTCCATAGACAAACCAATTTAGGCTTACAAAATCCAAATCAATTCGAAAAATCAACCATTAAATTTAACGGTTAAGAAAAGAGATACAAGTTGATTTTCCATAGACAAATCAATTTAGGGTTACAGAATTCAAATCAATCCGAAAAATCAACCATTAAATTTAACGGTTAAGAAAAATTCCAAGAAATTAATAAAAAACGTGGCAAAGGAGAGATAAAATACCGAAAGGTTCTGTAACAAAATATCAAATTTGACGTTGCGACCAGAGTTGATGAGAGCGACAAAAATTTTGTTCTATTCTCCATTCGGTTCCCTGTTCTAATTTGTTCAAATTTCTGCAAGACTGAAGAAACTCTTTAAGGTACCTCTGTAGAAGAAATTACAATGAAAAGGATCTTCGATTTTTAGGTTTGGCACTCTGTTTCCATTGATTTTTTACTTTTGAAATTCTGAAAACAATCTAAAACCAACTAAGAAGAAGAATAATGGTCGAGCTGGATCTTCGATCTTAAGCAGATGGGTGGATTTTTTATTTTTGATCTTACAGAGAATATTATTTCAACTAGTTATAATTTCTTCACTTTTTTCATCACAATTAGACTTTAATATATTACATTTAAAAGAAATGCATACATCTTGTTTGATTTGTATTTTTAATTGTTTTTATTTTTTATCGATCAGCATATTCAACATAAATGTATATTTTTTTATAACGACTTATATTAGTAGTTGCAATATGCATATTATGTTGTATTATTTTCAACAACAAAAGTTATGGTTGCGATAAGTCACTTTTCTCAGCGCTAACAAGATTGTTGGAAAAAAGTAATGTATTATAACAACTTAAATAAATTGTTGCTATATGTATGTTATTGTCAGCGAATTGAATGTCGCTGCAAAAAATTTGTTGTCAAATATCTTATTTTTTGTAGTGAACTCATGTTGTGTGTTTATGAGAACTCATGTTGTGTGTTTATATATGAAGCATACATTCCCTTAGATGCTTAAGTCATTGTTCTACTATGTAAGTGAATAAGTAGGATAAAGTTGAATGGCTTAAGTAAGGAATCGATAAGAGATTCATTTAGAGCCGAATGGAACCATAAGATATGTGAATTCACTTAGATTATCATCTCACCCACTATTGTTGTTGTTTTTCAAGTAATTCTTTGAAGATTAAAGGCAATTTAGGCTTATCTTATGATGTTTTGAAGACTTTGTTGTCGTGACCTCCAATGTGGATTATGTGCAATATCTATATTTTATATAGATATTAGTTTTGTTTATGCACTATTGTATATCACGTGCTATATATTGTATTTTATTTTTTATAGACATGTACATATTAATATTACACTGTGTTACAGTGAAGGAAAGATCCAAATGAGGAAGAAAGCATGATGGCAGGAGAGAGAACTTTTGGATTCATGAAAAGAAAAAGTTATATTATGATTTTCATCTGATACATTGAAGCAAAAGGCTTATATATATATATATATATATATATATATATATATATATATATATATATATATATATATATATATATATATATATATATATATATATTACAAAATGGGCTTTAAGCAAGCAAATGTAAAAGCCCAAATAAAAAGAATTGCACATAGCCCATTCAAGGTGTATGTTCTTCTAATACCCCCCATAAGCTTGGGGGTAAATGGAGTGTAAGCCAAGCTTAGTCATGTTGGAGCGGAAAGGCGTTGCGTCTAACGGTTTTGTAAAGATATCTGCAAGCTGTTGGGAAGAAGAGATGGGGAGAAGGTGGAAGAGTTGTTGTTGTAGTTTCTCCGAACGATATGGCAATCAAGGTCGAGATGTTTTGTTCTTTCATGAAAGGATGAGTTATCTGCAATGTGTCTAGCAGAAGCATTGTCACAATAGAGAAGTGCAAGTTGTTTGAATTGTATTTGAAGTTCAATGAGGACGTTGGTGAGCCATTGCAGTTCACAAATAGTAGAGGCCATGGAGCAGTATTCAGCTTCTGTTGAACTTTTGGAAACAATGGCTTGCTTCCTCGATTTCCAGGATATGAGGGAGTCACCAAGATGAATGCAAAAACCTGTTATGGATTTCCTTGTTTATGGACATGTTGCCCAGTCAGAATCAGAAAATGCTCTGAGTTGAAGAGGAGAATTGTTGTGAAATTAAATGCCTTGTGCTGGGGATGTTTTCAGGTAGCGAAGGATGCGGAGAGAAGCATTGTAATGTGTTATTGTTGGTTGATTCATGTGTTGACTGAGTTGTTGCACAACATAGGAAATGTCTGGCCTGATATTGAGCAAGTAAATAAGTTGGCCTATGAGTCTTCTGAACTTTGTTGGATCTTGCAATATAGTGTCATCTGTGGGTGAATTGTGTGTGTTACGTGCCATAGGGGTGGATATTGGTTTGCAGGCTAGTAACCCAGTTTTGTGCAGAAGATCCAGAGTCTATTTGCGCTGGCAGATGTTGATTCCAGAAGCATTTCTGGCTATTTTGAGACCAAGGAAATACTTCAGTGTGCCAAGATCTTTTATATGAAAGTTTTGACTCAACAATCTTGATGTGTGCTATGTCCTATAAGTTGTTGCCTGCAAGGAGAAGATCATCAACATAAATGAGAATACAAGTAACAAATTCATCAGTTTTGTGAATAAATAAGGAATGGTCTGGAGAGCATTGTTTGAAATTGTTTTTGATAAGAACTGTAGAAAGTTTTTCAAACCATTGTCTGCTGGATTGTTTTAATCCATAGATAGATTTATGTAGTTTACAAACTTGATTTGGATTAGTGGTTGCCATGCCTTTAGGTACTGTCATGTAAACATCTTCATCCAAATCTCCATGTAAAAAAGCATTGTGAACATCTAATGATGTAAATATAGATTTAAAGATGAAGATAGGGCAAGAATTAACCTGACAGTTGTGAGTTTAGCAACAGGAGAAAAAGTAGAAAAGAAATCAATACCTTGTATTTGCTTAAATCCTTGGGCAACCAACCTAGCCTTGTGTCTTTCAATGGTGCCATCTGAGTTAAATTTGGTTTTATAAACCCACTTGCATCCAATGGCTTTCTTGCCAGGAGGAAGTGTGGTAAGAGACCAAGTTTTATTAGCAATTAAGGCCTCTATTTCAGTGTGCATAGCTTTGATCCAGTTTGGATCAGTGTGGGCTTATTTATATGATGTAGGATCACAAGTAGCAGTTATATTTGAAATGAAGGAATGATATGCAGGTGATAAGAGTTTGTAAGAAATGTAATTTGATATATCATATGGAATAAAAGAGTTAATGCATATAAAATCTTGTAAGTAAGCAGGAGCAGATTTGATACGAGTAGATTTTCTTAGAGTGTTACTAGTATCATCATCTGTGTCAGTGTCATCATTGTTATCAATAGAATTATCAGGATCATCAACATTATCAGTATCATGATCAACATTGTTATCACTATTATCAGTATAATTATTAGAAGTATTATCAGTGTGTTTATCAGCATTATCAGTTTCAGTAGGATTAGTGGCAGTGTGACTAGTAGGAGTATTGTCAGTTTTAGTATGAATGCCAAATATGAAGGGAATGTGAGAATCCTCTTTAGAAGTAGTTTGGTTATTTTGTGGTTGAGGGTTTGGGTGTGATGTATAGGGAAATATGTGTTCATAGAATATGCAGTGTCTTGTGGTAAAAATGGATCTAGTGTTAAGATTAAAGAGGAGAAATCCTTTGATGCCTATGGTAAAGCCTAGAAATAGAAATTTTGTACTTCTAGGATCAAGTTTGTCTCTATGTCTAGTGAGGGTGGAGGCATATGCAAGGCACCCAAAGGTTTTGATGTTGTCATAATTAGGTGGTGTTTTGAAAAGGATCTCAAAGGGTGTGTGATTTTGAATGGTGGCACTACATTTTATGTTTATTAAAAAGGTGGCATGGCATAAGGTATAAGACCAGGAATTCTTGGGTAGATTGGCTTGGAATAGGAGAGATCTAGTGACATTAAGTAGGTGTCTATGATTTCTTTACACAGTGGAGTTTTGTTGAGGTGTTTCAACACAACTCCTCTGATGGACAATGCCAAGGGAGGCATAGTAAGAAGGCATCATAAACTGTTTGCCATTGTCACTTCTGATGATTTTTATAGTGCATGAAAATTGAGTTTGGCAGTATGCTATAAAATTCTTGATATGTAGTCTAGTGTCTGACTTGTGAGTCATTAAAAAAATCCATGTATATCTAGAATGGTCATCTATTATAGTTAGAAAATATTTGAAGCCATCCATGGATGGGATAGCTATAGGTCCCCATATATCCATGTGCACTAAGTCAAAACATTGTAAAGAAACAGATTTGATATTATTGAAAGAGAGTTTACATTGTTTTGAAAGATGGCATGTATTACAAGGAGAAACTTTACAGTGTTTAATAATGGTAAATATTTTAGACATTGAGTGTAATACATCATTGGAAGGGTGTCCTAAGCGATGGTACCATGAATTTAGACCAACATTGACATAATCAGTCGTATTTGCAGTATTGCAGTTATTAAGAGGAATGAGTTTTTGTGCAGTATGTTGGGATAGGATGTATAGGTTATTATGATGTCTCACTTGGCCAATCATCTGTTGTGTAGACACATCCTAGATAAAGCAGGAGTGTTGTGAGAAAGTGAGGCTATAAGTAGAATTTTGACAAAGTTTAGATATAGAGATTATGCTAAATCTAAAGGTAGGTAGGTAAATCACATTAAGCAATTTGAAATGGTTATTTAATATGATAGTTCCTGAATAATAGGATGTAAGGCAAGCATCATTGGGGAGATATATTTTCAGGGTTTGTATTGTGGAAATATTGGAAAACAGTGGATATGAGGGCAAACATGATGCGAGGCTCCTGAATCCAGAATCCAAATAGCATTTGTATGAATAGAGTTACCTGTTATGGACATACCTGAGATGACTCCTGGGTCATTGGTGGGTGCCTTGTCATTTTTGGAGTGAGCTTGATCTTTGCGTGATTGTTGTAGTAGAAGCATCAGCTGCTGGTAATCTTCTTTGGTCAGAGTGTTATCTTTGTCATATGTAGAGTGAGATTTGGTGTCTGGTGCATTTTTAGGGTTCTTGCTGCGGTAGCCTGGTGGAAAACCATGCTTGAAGTAGCAATTTTCAATGGTATGATTGGTTTTGCTGCAATTTGTGTAGAGCATAGAGCTCTTGTTGGTAGTTTTGCCTTTGTTGCGAGTATTGTTGTTGCTGTTGGCATAAAGAATGTCGGAGGTAGGGTTTGTGGGGATTTGTTGTTGAACAATCAGAGAATGCACACGGCTAATGTTGGGAAGAGGATCAAGAAGTAAAATTTGGGTTCGTATATTGTGATAATTGTCATTTAAGCCTTTCAAGAAACAGGTAACGTACTCCATGTGTTTGAAGATGCGCACAACTTTAGACAAATCACAAGTGCAGAGGTTTAAGCATTAGCAATAGGGTGTGGGACGAAGATCCTCTAATTCATCCCACAGAATTTTGAGGTCTGTAAAGTATGTGGAGAGTGATCGATCTCCCTGTTGGATTGAGTGTAATTCACGAAGGAGGTCAGAAAACCTAAAATGATTACCTTTTGTGAATCTTTCGCGAAGATCTTCTCAGAGGTCGAAAGCAGAGTCGAATCAAATGGTGCTTTGAGCAATGTGTGGTGAGAGGGTTCGATTGATCCAAGAAAGTACCATACTGTTAGCGCGATCCTAGAGTTCAAAGTTAGGGTCAGAGGCAGCGGGTTTGGGGAGGGATCCATTGATGAAAGCAATCTTGTTCTTTGAAGTGAGAGCGTGTTTCAGAGATTTGCTCCAGTTGTGGTAGTTGTTGTCGTCAAACGGTGGTGCAACGATGGTGGCACCGATATTCTCTCCGGGATGCAGATAGTAAGGATTTCTAGGGTTTAGGGTTGGATCAAGAGAATCTGTTTTGGGTGGTTGTTTGGGTGTGTTTGGTTCTGCAATTTTTGAATCCGCCATTGATGAAAGAATGAAGCTTTGATGAAGAAAAGGATGAAAGAAGAAGCAAAAGAAAGGGTTTATGTCACTGATACCATATTACACTATGTTACAGTGAAGGAAAGATCCAAATGAGAAAGAAAGCATGATGGCGGGAGAGAGAACTTTTGAATTCATGAAATGAAAAAGTTATATTATGATTTTCATCTGATACATTGAAGCAAAAAGGCTTTTATATATATTACAAAAATGGGCTTTAAGCAAACAAATGTAAAAGCCCAAATAAAAAGAAATTCACATAGTCCATTCAAGGTGTATGTTTTTCTAATAAATAATGCGATTAAATACTTGTGTTGTATCAATATCAATTAATATTTTATATAATGTATTTTTTAGATGTATATTACAAGGGATGTTACACTATGAATCATTCACTCAATACAAATATGAGGCCTCCAAAAAAAAGGTTTTTAGTGAAATGACTTTTGTCCTATATTTACTATCATTACCAATATTGCACCATCAACGTATTACCATGAAACAAAAAACCCAATATCAATAGTAAAAATAAAATCACATTTATAATAAAAAATAAGAGAATGCAAAAATTATAAAATTAAATATGGAAAAGAGAGTTGCACAAAGAGATAGTTTGTTTCTATGTCGTTTTATTGATGGCCATTGTCTTAGTTTTAATGTGCATCTTTCTTGTTGTAGGTAGGAGTGTCCTTGAGTACCAATAAAAAAATTGAATTCTACCATCATGACATATTTTCCTACATTAAATCGATGAAGATGATTCTTATTAGGTGAACTACAATAATTTGTTGGGAATACAAATGAAAATAGAGTTTTGTTTGCATTAACAATGGAGAAAATGAGTTTCTGAAAAGAAAAAAAAGAAAAGAATGATGGATTCTATATTCTATAAAAATGACGTTTTATTATTTTTTTCTTCTTTCTTTTCTATCACTCTGGTTTCTTCATGGTCTTTTTTTTTTACCATGGTGACATCATTTTCTTATCGGCAACCGTAAACCCTTCAGATATAAATAAAGAAGATATATATGAACTAGAAAAGAAAAAAAGAATAGATGATTTCCATATTTCACCAAAGACCTTTTCAAGGATGCTCTTTGTTAAAAGAATGTTCTTGATCACTCTCTTTTTCTTTCATTTTCTTATTTCTTCTCTTCTCTATTGCTTTCAGTTATCCTCTAAACATATTTACCTATTTGAAGTTTAAAAAAGTGAAGAAGTGGCAACAAATAATTCATACAATGAAAAAGATAAATAACTGAAAAAACTCCAGCCATAATAAATTTAGGAGCCTTTATTTCTTCATGTTTTCTAAAGATTGAATATATTTAATGTTGATCGTGCAAGATTCTTTATTTTTCCATCATAGAGATTCTTATCTTTTATTTTTTATTTTTTTGCAAGTGAAAAATAATTCAAGGAAATTAATTTAGTCTATTTACCTTCATTTACATTAGATACCTTTTTTTAATGAGAGAGGGTGAGAGAGAGACAACTTTCTTGGGAAAAGAGATGGTTGTATGAATGGTCCCCAGAAGCAAGGTCTGTATGCCTAATGTGAAACAATGGGATATAAGGACCATAAGAGATTTGTTTGATAATGCAGCGTATGAAGAAATTCTACAAGTCCCGTTGTTAGAGAAAGCCAAATAAGATACGTTGATTTGGAGAGAAGAGCAAATTAATACTTATAGGGTGTGACCTGGTTATAGAGTGCGGTGTAATTTTGATAGAAGGAATGCTAATGGTATAGTGGAGGAGGATTTTTGTAGCCTCTAGAACATAAAATCTTCTCCTATAATTAAACATATCTTGTGGAGAATATGTAGGGGTTGTTTACCGACTCATGTTAGACTCTAACAACATTTTGTGCCATGCTCGTTAGTCTCTCAGCTTTGTGAGCATAATATTAAAGATGATTGACACCTATTTTTTGGGTGTAATGCGACTAACCAGTGGTAGAGGGAAGCATGTTTATCTGCTCTTATTGATTCTCGTGTTCGTTCTTTTAATGATATTAGGTCTCTTATTCTTGATATTTGTAAGAAGGAGGATAAGAGGGTTGCTTGTAGATTCGATGTTATGTTAGATGTTATATGAAAAAATAGGAATGATCTTAATTGGCATAATAAGCGTGATAAAGCATCTAAAATAGATTTATGTACGTTCCATAGGTGGAAAGATTGGTTTATAGCTCAAGAAGTTAATGACAACGATACTGACCATCATCATGCTTCGGTTTGGAGTCTGCCATCCGAAGGTTGGTTGAAATGAAACTTTGATGCAGCCTTTAATAATAATATTGGTACCATGAATAGAGGTTGATGTGTGCGTGATAATCTAAAAAATTTTATTATTGCAGGTGTAACTTGGGATCTAGGTTTCTTTTGCGTCATTGAAGCTAAAGATTTGGCCCTTAATGAGATAATTCTAAGAGCTATAACTTTGCATATGGAGTACGTTATATTTAAAAGCGATTCACAATAAAGAGTGATTCAAGCTATCTAATCTAATCATAAGAGTGATTTAGAATTTAGTCTTATTATTATGTCCATTACTAGTTTATTGTAAGTTTTTCCAATTTATTGAAGTGAAATTTATTAAGTGTCAAGCAAATATGATTGTTCATTCTCTAATAAGGGCGACCATCTCTCAATCTAGATGTGGTTTGTTGAATTTGAATCCTGTTTATATTGAACATCATTTGATTATTGAAATGCATTGAACTTATTTTGATAAAAAAAATTAATTTTGTACCGCAATTAGTAAATATCTTAGAAATTTTAATAAATGTATGAATTCATATCACATACTTTTCATACAAATTAATAAATTAAAATCAAAATTTAGTAAGAAAATATCATTTATATTTATAAGCATGTCCATACTTAAAAAAATGGAGAATGCATGTTCTCGAATACTAAATTTAGAAGAGAAAAAATCTTTTATCTTTTTACGTCCACTCTTTAAAAACCAGAAAAAGACACAAAGTCTCTGTTTAAACACTAGTATTCATAATAATAGTACCACCTCTTTCTTATTTATCATTCTTAAGTACATATCACAAGGTTGAAGCTACAATACATTTGATATAGCTTTATTATTTTATACTAATAATAATAACATAATAATCCAAAGTTAATAGTATAGCTTAGAAACTTAAATGACATAATTTGTATTTAAGAATACAATACCTCATGGATGGACCATATATATATAGAGTTAAAGGTTGGTTCTTAACAGTTTGGGATTGTAACACCACATGATCTAGCAACATTTCTTGAACCAGGAGAGTTAACATATTGCTTCAAATTTGGGTTTCTGACGTATCCACATAAGCATGGCTTTTGATCATTCAATCTGCTGCAACAAGCCGGTGTAGGTACAGTGTTTCCCATAATTGCACCTAGACATGGGCTCAATTGCATTGGATCACAGTTTGCAGCCTGAGCAATGGAAACAGCCTCAACCATAAGCACTAGAGAAAGCACCATTGCAGACATGGCTTTCATGTTCACCATTCTCACTAGATTGATCTCTACTTGGGTGGTGATCGAAGAGATTTTTAAGAGTGAGCTATGTTTGATGAATTGGGTGTGTACGTATTTATATGCATAGAAAATTAGAATGGGTACACTATGTTAGTGCATTTGGGTAGGTGTTCCATTCAATGAATATTTATTGTACCTTAATTTTAGTGGAGAGTTGTATGTATCATTGACATTGTGCCGACAAAAATAATAATAGGCGTTGGGATAGAGTTATCATGCATTTACTACATTTCTATTTCGGGGCATTTCTATATTTTTTAACTAAGGTTTTGTTTGTGTACATATATGGAGGCTCATCACTCAATTATCTCTCAATCCCAAATTATAAATTTGAGTATTTCAAACAAATTAAGGAAGAAGTTAATTATAATATGTACTTACACGGTAAAAATATTTTATATAATCAATTAATTAGAGTTTGAAGATAACTAATAATTTTTATTTTAACCACTTTCAAAGTAATACAAATGAATGGTCGCGATGAATTAAAAATATAAATTTTTTTATACCAAAAATACATGCCAATTAATCTCATTAAAAACACATATTCAACTTTAATGGGAAAGAGAAATATCTAAAAGGAACAATTTTAATTAGTTAACTTTGATTGAAAATATGATAAAAATTATATTTAAATAGAATGAAAACAACACCAACAAATCTCCTCTAGTATAGAAAATTAAAATTGTCAAAGAAAGAGGGTAGGAGTCACGTTTTTATTTATTGAAATATATATTTTTATGTTTGACCGTTTTATCTGAAGTGGCTTTGAAGATTATATCTCTCAAAATAAAAAATTGGGTTAAATAGTCTTTACCTCCTGCCAAATAAGTATGTTTTGATTTTGTCCCTCTAAGAAAAAAATTGTTGCGTAGACCTTACAAAATAAAGATTCTAACCGTTTACCCGCTGACCACATAATTGACTTAATACCACCAGTAACTGTCCTACATGTCAGTTACCTTATTAAATAATGGAAAAGGATTTCCACGTGGAAAATTTTCCTTTAACCCCTGACCACATAATTGACCTAATACCCCTTGAATTACAAATTTTGCTTTAACCCCCTGGAAAATAGAACACGAAGAAACATGCCAATGGTGAAGAAAACGAAGAACACGAAGAAGAAGAAGACGACGCCACCAACGCAGGCGACAAAGACGACGTCAGTGACGCCTTCAAGCGAGTCACTGAAAGCTGGAAGGGTTAGTTTTTTATTCTTGTGTTAGCAGGTCCCAAATAGCATATGGTAGTTAGGGATTAATCCATTTTTTCTTTAAAAATTTCAGAATAATCAGTTCTTCAGTCTTGTTTTCCATCATGGAGGGGAATTTGTTTGCATGAATGATGGAGATATGATTTACAGGGGAGATGTGACGACATTAGTAAGTAACCTTCATGTTGATAAGTTTACTATGGATAGCGTTAGGAGGATGTTGAATGGGTGGGGTTCCAATCAAGAAACATATAGGGTTTGGACTAAGGTTATTGACATTGATCCGAACCATTTCCAGATCAAGAAAGACGATGATTGTTACGATTTGGCTGTATTTTCTTGTGCCAATGAGGTTGAGGGTCACATTTTTGTTGAGCATGATGTAATAGATACTTCAGTGTCAGTAGTAAGTCCCAGATGTGTGAATGAAACAGTTGAGATGGATAAATGTGATGAAGATGGAGTAGAAGGGTTAGGAGATAATGAGGATGAACGTGCCACTGCGTTGATCGATGGGTTTGAAGAGATTGACGTTACTGTACCAATCAGGGAAGCACCCTCCATGGCTGATTTCATGAGAGATTCAAAAAAGAAAAAAAGTGGAAGATGATGAAGAATATGTAAGTGATGGGTTGGATAGCTCAGACCCTGATATATCAGATAAGGAGAAAGTACCAAAGTTTGTAAAGTTTAAGAATGAGCATTTTAATAAGAATTTTAAATTTCAGTGGGGTATGGAATTCAATTGTCTTGATGAGTTTCGAGAAGCAATACATGAGTGGTCAGTATTAAATGGTAGGGAGATAAAGTTTGTAAAAAACGAGAGCTACAGGGGTAAGGGTAGAATGTAGGGCCAAATGTGGTTTTTTAATACTTTGTTCAAAAGTGGGCCAGAAGCACACTTATTTTATAAAAACAATAGTTGACAAAGACACATGTGCTAGGGTTCTAGATAACAGATCTGCAAGCACAAGTTGGGTGGCTAAAGATGTGGTTAAAAAGATGCAAACATGTGAGAGTGTTAGGATTACTGACATAATTCAAGACAAGAGGCAGAATTTTCTGTTGGCATCACTGTGGCTAGGGCATGGAAGGAAAAGCTCATAGCAAAGAAGATTTTTGAGGGAGATGCAGACAAGCAGTATGCTAATTTGAGGAGGTATGCTGCTGAGTTACATAGAGTTAATCATGGGAATACTGTGAGTATTACTGTCAACAGACCAAATCCATCCATACAACCAAGGTTTGGGGATTTTTATTTCTGTTTTGATGGTTGCAAAAAGGGATTCACTAATGGTTGTAGACAACTTTGTTGGGGTAGATGGTTGTCATGTGAAAAATAAATATGGGGGTCAGCTGCTAATTGCTGTGGGTAGGGACCCTAATGACCAGTATTTTCCTTTAGCATTTGGAATAGTTGAAACAGAAATAAAGGAGACATAGAGATGGTTTATTGACCTGCTAATGGGAGACATTGAGCTGGACAGAAGATATGTTTTTATATCCGATCAACAAAAGGTTAGTGGTTTTACCTATATCTGTTTGTAGAAATTCTCTGGTATTTATGTACTTATTTGAGTTTGTTTTTACAAGGACTAGTTTCTATTTTTGAAGAGATGAATGAAAGGGTAGAACATAGGTTATGCTTGAGGCGAATCTATGCAAATTTCAAAAACAATTTTTGGTGGGGGAGCATTGATTAGAGACTTGATCATGGGGGCTGCAAAGGCAACATACTACCAAGGATGGTTGACCAAGATGAATGAGCTAAAGGAAGTTAACCCAAAGGCATGGAGTTGGCTTATGGGAGTTCCTCCTAAAACTTGGTGTAAGCATGCTTTCAGTTTTTATCCAAAGTGTGATGTTCTTATCAATAACATTTATGAGTCTTTCAATGCAACAATATTAGCTGCTAGGGATAAACCAATTCTGACCATGTCAGAATGGATTAGAAAATATTTAATGAATAGGTGCTCCACTTCTGCATTGAAAATGGAAAAATGGCCACACAAGGTGATGCCCATTCCTAGGAAAAGACTAGATAATGAGGTTGCTATGAGTGCCCATTGGCTTCCTACTTGGGCAATGAACGAACAATTTCAGGTCACACATTCTTTCAATACTCAGGAATTTATAGTTGATATTTCCAAAAGGTTATGTAGTTGTAAATTCTGGGAATTGGTTGGTATTCCTTGTAGGAATGTTGTAGAAGCATTCGGTTCTAGATAACAAAACCCTGAGGATTTTGTTGATGAGTGTTATTCTAGAGAAAAGTATAAAATGTGTTATGGGTTTGCTGTTATTCCCATTAATGGTCAGGATATGTGGCATGAAATAGAATCAGATTAATTGTTGCCACTAATGTTTAAAAAAGGTCCTGGGAGGTCTAGAAAGCTAAGGATTAGGGAGAGTGGTGAAGAAGGTGCAAGAAGAAGATTGCCAGGTGTGTCTTACAGATGCACAACATGTGACAAATTTGGTCACAATGCACAGTCTTGTAAAAGCACCACTCAGGATCCAAATGCTCTCAAAATAAAGGTATGATATATATATATATATATATATATATATATATATATATATATATATATATATATATATATATATATATATATATATATATATATATATATATATATGTCATATAAGTGTCTAGTTGTCATTAGTTTATGATACATATGTTTTTGCTGCCAGATAACTGTATTTGTGTTGTTTTTTGATAGAAAAAAGCGAAGACACAACAAACTGATGCAAATCAAGATGGAGCCACCCAATCTGCTGCAACTCAAACTCATGCCACCCAAACTGCTGCAAGTCAAAATGATGCCACCAATATTGCTGCATCTCAAAATGATGCCATTCCAAGTGATGCAACTCCAGTTAATACAACTCCAATTAATACAACTCCAATTGAAAGCACTCATACTGATGTCTTTCCTACTTATGGCAGTCAAACTGCTGCAACTGATGTCATTCCAAATGCTACAGCTTAGACGGATTACTTTGATGGTATCACTGATGATATTATTTCAAGCCTACCAGACATCACCACATCTCAGGTGGCTGCTGAAGAAAGAAAACCTACCAAAAAAAAAAAAGAGGGAAAGAGGTGAAGCCATTGAGAAGGAGGTCTAGTGAGAGAATCAAGATAAACTGATTTAAAAAACCAAAACCATTCACAGGGCCTGGATCAAACAGTGACCAACCTATGTCTTTGACAGATGAAGAACAAGAAAGAGGTTCACAAAGAGAAAAGAAAAAGCTTAGAAAATAGAATGTTATCACCCTATGTATTGTCTCATGTATTGTATAATCTTTTGTGACTTTATGACTTTTAGCTGTTTTAAATATCACCCTATGTAATGTCTACAACATATTGTGAAAGGCTTATGCCCAATGCTATGTAATGCATTATTCTGTTTGTTATTATTATGCCTTCTTTCTGTCAATTCTTATGGATTCATTATGTCAATTCTTATGGCTTCATTCTGTCAATTCTTATGGCTTATGCCCAATGCTATGTAGTGCATTATTCTGTTTTGTGAGCAACCCTTTACTAGATAGTTTGTGTTAGATTGTTTTTGAATGATAACATGCATAAAAGTGGTCAAAATATCATGATTGTCATGCACCAACCTTTTGTATCGACTCATACATGATTGTATCGATGCATACACTTCTCTGAATCCATAAAAACGGTTTTTACACAGTATGAGTCGACTCATACGTGTTTTGGGTCGACACACAAGATTCTGTAGGCTGTCTTGAATTGACACATACAACCATGCATCGATACATATGTCTTTTGAGTCGATACATGTCATTTTGCATCGATACATAAATACATCAATCACTGGAATTCACTGGAAGTCAGTCTTTGTATTATTACAAAAGCTCTTGGGTCGATACATGTCATTTTGCATCAACATAAAAATACATTAAAACAGTATGTATCGATACAAAAGTGTTTGCATTGACTCATAGCCATTCCAAGCATTCTGGAAGTCATCTCAATACAATATGCATTGATACAAAACTTCTTGTATCAATACATAAGTTGTTTGTGTCGACACATACGATTTATGCATAGACTCATACACATGTTTACTCTCTGGAATAAATGCTTTATGCTATACGTATAGACACAAACTCACTCAGGTTGAAACATTTATGTCTTGTATCGACTCATACGATTTATGTGTCGACTCATAAGTTTTTTTTTTCAACTAAATTTTTCTGTTTCCATATATAAGACAGTTTGGCAATTCCACTTAAGCAAGTTGCAAAGCTCTCTCAATAATAGCCATGCCTTGTCATTCAAATTTCTTGGCCTATAAATAGAGGTCATTTCTTCATTTTCAAATCACACCAAAGCTATCATAATCAAGCTTTCCTTCTTTCTTTCTTAAATCCCAAGTTTCAAAGTTCAAAGAGGGAAATTTTGCAATCTTCAAACCTTGAAAAATCTGAGTGAATATAAGTTTCTAACATGTTCTAAACATCAATTAGAAGTTGTCTAAGACTTAAAATCACCAGAAAAACTGCCCAAACTCAGAATTATGCTCCAAAATCCAAAAGCTTGTAAATTGAGCCTTAACTTGCCATATCTTAATCTACTCGTGCTAGCTTTGATTTAACACTTTAAACATCATCCATACACTTCATAGAATTGATCCAGACACTTAGATCACATCTGTAACAACTCAAATTCCAAATTCGAAACTCACTTAAGGTGGCTGCAGTTGGACTTGGGTAGAGAGTTCCAGACCATTTCAAAGCAAGCTTAGCATTCAAACACCTTCCATAAGGTCCAGTGAAGCTATAACAATCATCAAACAACTTCTGAAAACACTCTAAATAAGAAATCGATTTCAGTTCGAAGAGGTAAGTTACTCAGACTTTGAACTTTATGATTCATGCATTCTAGTTCAAAAATTGCTTGGCCATTTTGTTTCTGCACTCATGCTGATCATTAACCCTCAATCAATTTCACAAATCATGATCCATACACGATTTCATATTGATTTTCTGAAATTAGGGTTCATCTATCCTCGTTTTAAATTAATCATCTTAAGTTCAAAATAAATAAAATTAAACATCACCATCATGTTCCTGGGTTTAAAACGAGCAATTTTGATGTTTACATCTTTATTGAGAAATGAAGAATCCATGGTTGGAGGAAGATTGAAGAAGATGATGAACATTGCGCGCGTTTTCTGTTTGATTTTCAAATTCAAATAATTAGTTTATAATATAATAACATGGAGGAGGATAAATTAACGGATGTATTACCGCCCCAGCGGTTGCCAGCACGCTTTTCATGTCCTTTGCCTTGCCTATGATCCAGGGTTCGAATCCCCCTGAGACCATTTTGTCATTTTTTCCACTTTTCCTTCATTTTGAAACATTTTCAAAGACTTGATTTAAATATAATTAAATGAATGCGTGTAAATAACAAGATAAACACATGGCTCAGTGGTAAAGCTTTTCACTTCTAAGCCAAAGGTCTTGAGTTCAAACCTCCTTAGGACCAAAATCAAATTTTTACTACTAGTTTTCTTCACATTTTCTATCAAACTTCAACATTTTCAAAAACCAATCAAAACTTCTCATTTTGAGATGGTTTTTTGCACACTTGTCATTTAATATACCTATATTATGATTATGTCAAAAAAATCCAAAAATATTTTCTTTTGATTATATTTTTATTAAGTAAAAAATGAGACATTTTAAGTATTTCTAAATACTTTTCAAAGATGTTTTCTTTCAAACTTTCAAACTCAAATATTTTCAAAAACTTCTTGTGAATATACTTCACTTTTCAAAATCATTTTCAAAACCTTTTCAAAAACATTTCAACAAACTTACACACCTTTTCCATGATCAACTCAACTTGAAGATAAAACCGGATCAGTTTTTTCCTCGAATTTCTTAATCGATCATGGGCCTCCCTCACGGTGTAAGTCCCAACCCTCCTATGTACATATTCATTTCCTTGTACATAATCACCCCTTCGTGTACATATTCATTTCCTTGTACACATTCAAAAACCTTGTACATATTCAAGATACACTTGCTTTAAACGCTTGTTATATACACTTGTTTATATTTCCTTCATAAACTCTTGCGAATACCTATTACACACTTGTTTATATAACTGTTCAGTTATAACATAACAACTAGTCTAACAACTAGGTTCCCTTTAGCCTCCTCTTAGGCTTCGTATAAGATAACTCATTTATTGAGTTAGCTTCCTCTTAGGCTTCATATAAGAAAACTCATTTATTGAGTTTAGCCTCCGTTTAGGCTTTATATAAGACAATATTCCCCTACTGAGTTAGCCTCTTCTTGGGCTTTGTTCAAAAGAACTCCCTCATTGAGTTTAGCCTTCTCTTGGGCATCAAACAAGAAAGAGACCAGGAGATCTCTTAACAGCCTCCTATTGGGCTTCCAATACAAAGAATCACCCGCGCTAGGATAGAACCCTAAGAGTATGATTTCCTGGTGAAATCACTCTTGAATCCTAAGAGGATGGTTTCCCGGTGAAACCACTCTTAAATCCAAAGCAAGCCATACCTTATAGCTTCCTCTTGAGCTTCATACAAGGACCCTCGATGACCCTCGAAATGCCTTCTATTGGGCTTACAAATACAAGGACCCTCGATGACCCTCGGAATGCCTCCTCTTGGGCTAACAATACAAGGACCCACAGGCTTCTTAAAAGCATCCCCCTAATCCAATCAATTTCTCCTCGAGATTTAGACATTTATCATCTTTATGGAAGAAGTATCTCATCTATCACATCACATACAATCAAATACTTTTCAAACTCTTTTCAAACAAAAAAAAATCATTTAATCTGTAAGTGGAAACGCTTGTACACTCAAGCAAAACACCCAATGCTTACAATTAAAGATTCAAACATCTTTCTTAACTCGTAAGTGGTAACGCTTGTACACTCAAGAAAAATACTTATAACTTACGATGAAAGATTCAGTCAATCAACCCTTCAAAATGTATGTGATGAAATAGATTAGATACATTTTTCATTAAGATGACATTTTTCTTTGTCTCTTAATAACATCCCGTTGCTTCCACTAGCATAAGTGGGAACTACGATTGCTCTGACTTTCTCAACCTCCCTTTGAGAATACGTAGGCTCAAGGTCTCATCCTTGGCGAGCATACTTCTTTCTCCCTCAAACCAAACAAAGTCATAGCTCCCTTTAGATCCGAGCTACAGATGCTCTGATTCCCATTAAAGGATATGTATGCAGAAGATCCCAATGATCTTTGCGAGCACAATAATAACAAAACCTAGGATCCCACATAATCTACCCTTCTTAAAATCCAAAGGAGAAACTTTCCCAAGAATAGAAATAGCAAATTAAAACACACAAACATATCAAACTATTCATATATAAAGCTATAGATAACTATATATATTTAGGGTGCCACATCTATTCCCTTTATATAACAAACCCCCTTGCCCGGAATCTCCCCAATGCGTTGCGTCTAGTTCGCGCTAGTCGTAATGCATATCATATCAATTGAGGGTATTGCAGCTTTCCCCTTTTTCATAATCATTTTTCTTGTGTTGAAAATAATAAAGATTGATGCTCGCGGAATCTTTATAAACAAATCAAAAGAGTAAATCGTTTCGAGCCAGAGATTTCGAATTCCAATTTGATTCCCTCGCGCGTCACTTTTTAACGCGAACAAAGTGGAACACAAGCTCAAGCTCAACCTTAAAATCAACCTCAAAATCAAGCTAGAAATTCAAACATTCAAGATACACTATCTCAATTCATGCAAGTTTCAATGGCCAACCAAAAGAGCATGGAAGCACCGATAAAGAATTTAGAGACTTAATTGGGACAATTAGAAAAACAAATTTTTGATAAAAGTGCCTCGACCTCGTTTTCTCCAACTACTCAAACAAATCCAAGGGAGCATTGTCAAGCAATTATGACTAGGAGTGGTAGAGTTGTTGATGAGACAAATAAAGAATTGAAGAATGGAAAAGAGAAAGATGAAGATGAAGAAGAAATTGATGAAGAGATAGTTGTGGAGGAAGTTGTAGTTAAAAATAATGGCGAGGATGTTGTAGTGGAAGATGTTGTAGATGAAAATGTTGTTGTTGAAAATGGTGTAGTTGAAAAAGAAAATGTTGAAGATAAGAAGAAGAAGTTTAGGAGGGGAAAGGAGAAGGTTGTGACTTTACCGGTACAAAACTTACCATATCCTCATGCTCCATCTAAGAAGGATGATGCTCGGCATTATGCTCAGTTTATGGACATATTCAAGCAATTACAAATTAACATTTCATTTACCGAGGCATTGGAGCAAATTCCAAAGTATGCCAAATTTATGAAAGACATTTTCACAAACAAAAAGAGGTATAGAAATCAAGAAACTATCATGGTCGAAGTTAGTTGTAGTGCGATCATTCAACATATAATACCGAAGAAAGAAAGCGATTTGGGGCGTGTCACTTTGCATGTTACCATTGGTGATGTTTATGTTGGCGAGGGATTGATAGATTTGGAATCTAGAATCAACACTATTCCATTATCTATTGTGAAGAGGTTGGGGAATATTGAGTTAAAATCTACAAAGATGACTTTACAATTGGCGGACAAGTCTATTACTCACCCACATGGTGTCGCCTTAGATTTGTTGGTTAAAGTGGATAAATTCGTTTTTCCCGTTGATTTCGTTGTGATAGAAATGGAAGAAGATTTGGATGCTCCTTTGATTCTAAGCCGTCCATTCATGAAGACCGCGAGAATGATGATTGATATCGACGATGGTTTGATGAAAGTGCGTGTGCAAGACGAAGAGATTTGTTTCAATCTCTTTGAAACAATGAAGCATTCAAATGATAAAAAGGATTGCTTCAAGATAGATGTTATTGAAGAAGCAATAGAAGATGTCGCTAGCCAAGTGAATCTTACAAATCCTCTTGAAGAGTGTTTGGAGGAATTAGAGGTTTCAAAGGAAGTGCAACTGTGGGACAATGAGATGGAGATTTTAAATAAGGATCCATTGGATAAAGAACCAAAATGTGAGTTAAAGACACTACCTTCTCATTTAAAATATGTGTTTCTTGATGATGGAGGTAATAAACCCGTCATTATTAGTAACACTCTATCTGAAAAGGAGGAGTGTAGTTTGATTCATGTTTTGGAAACTAACCAAAATGCAATAGGTTGGGTGTCATCTGACTTAAGAGGTATAAGCCTCGCTTATTGTATGCATAATATTATGTTGGAAGAGGATTTCAAACCGGTAGCCCAACCTCAAAGGCGCTTGAATCCAGTTATGAAAGAAGTTGTGAGAAAAGAAGTTGTTAAGATGTTGGAAGCCGATATAATTTATCCGATCTAGGATAGCACGTGGGTTAGTCCGGTTCATGTGGTCCCCAAAAAGGGTGTTTTAACGGTTATTTCAAATGAAAAGAATGAATTGGTTCCGACACGAAAAGTGACGGGTTGGAGGATGTGCATCGATTATAGAAGGCTAAACAAAGCTACGATAAAAGAACACTTTCCTCTTCCTTTTATGGATCAAATGTTGGAGCGGCTTTCGGGGCAACAATATTATTGTTTCTTAGATGGATATTCAGGTTATAACCAAATTTCGGTGAATTCAAAAGACCATGAGAAGACGGCTTTCACTTGTCCTTTTGGGATTTTCGCGTATAGACGTATGACTTTTGGCTTATGTAATGCGCCAACAACTTTTCAACGATGCATGCATGCCATCTTTTCCGACTTGATTGAAAAGACTATTGAGGTATTCATGGATGATTTCTCTATCTTTGGAGTATCGTTCGATTTGTGTTTGATGAATTTGGACACCGTCTTAAAGAGGTGTGTTGATACTAACTTGGTCTTGAATTAGGAGAAGTGCAACTTTATGGTGACCGAAGGCATTGTTCTCGGGCACAAAATTTCTTCAAAAGGGATCGAGGTTGACAAAGCCAAGATCGATGTGATAGAGAAGCTTCCCCCACCTACCAATGTCAAAGGGATCCGAAGTTTTCTTGGCCATGCGGGCTTTTATCGAAGATTTATCAAAGACTTCTCCAAGATCGCAAAGTCGTTGAGCAATATTCTCAAAAAAGATAAGTCTTTTATTTTTGATAAATATTGTTTAATTTCTTTTGAAAAATTAAAGGAAAATTTGATTAATGCACCGATAATCACCGCACCAAATTGGAAATTTGATTTTGAATTAATGTGCGATGCGAGTGATTATGCGGTGGGAGCCGTGCTCGGTCAAAGAAAGAATAAAATTTTCCATGCAATACACTATGCGAGCAAAGTTTTAAACGATGCTCAAATAAACATGCAACAACTGAAAAAGAGTTGCTTGCTATAGTGTATGCTTTGGAAAAAATTTATTCTTATCTTATCGGCTCCAAAGTTGTGATTTTCACGGACCATTTGGCTATAAAGTATTTGCTCACCAATCCGGATTCCAAACAAAGGTTAATCCATTGGATTATATTGTTACAAGATTTTGATTTGGAAATCCGGGATAAAAATGGTTCTGAAAAGTTGGTAGTGGATCACTTGTCCCGATTGGTCAATGTAGAAATTATAAAGAAAGAAGAGGAGGTAAAAGAAGAATTTCCGAATGAGAAACTTTTTGCGATTCAAGTGAGGCCTTGGTTTTCCAATTTTGCTAATCATAAGGCAACCAGTTTGATACCAGAAGACCTCACTAGTAATCTAAAGAAGAAATTCTTATCAGATGTCAAGCAATATGTGTGGGATGACCCATACTTGTTCAAGGTGGGAGTGGACAACATCTTGAGAAGGTGTGTAACAAGTGAAAAGTCCAAAGATATCCTTTGGAATTGTCAGAACTCTCCATATGGAGGACACTATAGCTGTTTGTGAATAGTCACTAAAGTCCTACAATCAGGATTTTATTGGCCGTCATTATTTAAAGATGCTCATGAGCATGCAAAAAGTTGTGACCAATGCCAATAGAGTGGAGGAATTGGTAAATGAGATGAAATGACTCTAAATAATATATTGGAAGTTGAGATTTTTGATTGTTGGGGCATTGATTTCATTGGCCAATTCCCCCCATCTTTTTCCAATGAATACATACTTGTTGCGGTTGACAATGTGCCAAAATGGGTGGAAGCAATTGCTTCACCCAAAGCCGACTCCAAAACGGTGATAAATATTTTATAGAAAAACATCTTTTCACGTTTTGGTGTGTCGTGGGTGTTTATAAGTGATGGTGGTTCTCATTTTTGCAATGCACATTTGGAAAAAGTTTTAGAACATTATGGTGTCAACCATAAGGTAACCAATCCTTACCATCCCCAAGAAAATGGTCAAACCGAAGTGTCTAATAGGGAAATAAAACAGATTCTTGAGAAAACTGTATCAAGTGCAAGGAAATAATGGTCCTCCAAATTGGATAAAGCATTATGGGCATATCGTACCGCATACAAAGCTCCAATCAGACTAACACCCTTCCAAATGGTATATGGTAAAACTTGCCACCTTCTGGTAGAATTGGAACATAGAGCATTCTTGGCTCTCAAACTTTTGAACTTTGATTCCAATCTAGCCGGAGAAAAGAGGAAAGATCAACTTCATGAATTAGAAAATTTGAGAAATGGAGCTTACTACTCAAATAAGATCTACAAAGAAAAGGTTAAAGTTTATCATGATAAGAAGCTCAAGAACAAGGATTTTCAACCGGGCCAAAGTGTACTTTTGTTTAATTCTTAGATGCGGCTTTTTTCGGGAAAACTTAAGTCAAAATGGTCGGGTCTGTTTGTAGTCAAAGAGATTAAAGATTATGGAGTTATTGTGTTGGAAGACCCGACAAACAAGAAAGAGTGGACCGTCAATGGGCAAAGGTTAAAAGCGTATGTTGGCGGCGAGACAAGCCGAGATATTTAGGCATTATACTTTGATGATCCTTGATCATCTTGAACCATCGAGCTCAAAGTGACATTATACAAAGCGCTTGTTGGGAGGCACCCCAACATTGTAAGTATTTCCTATTTTATGTTGATTAATAAGTGTTAGAACGTGTGGGAATTATGGGCGAAAAAACTGCGCAATTACTTTTCTTGGTGCGAGAGGCCGCTCAGCGGCGCGGCTTCAGCGGTATCAATTATGCAGGAAAAAATTTGTGGGCCAGAGGGCTTGACCCGGCCCAATGACCCACTCAACGCCCTCAAAGCGCAGCTAGGGCAGAAATAACCTCATTCTCACTTTTGTCAAGCATCTTTCTTGCACTTTCTCTTTTCCTTTCAAGGTTTTCAAGTGATTTCTAGTGTTCTAATCTCTTTTATCTCATTTCCTTGCTAATCCTCCATCATCCTCAACCCAAGGTAAGTCCAATTTCTTTAACTTTTTGTTTTTAATTAGATGTTTAGGTTTGTTTGTGTTTAGAGTAGATTGATTTGTGGTTAGGATTAGATTAGAAGGTTTATAATGTCATAAATTGATTAAATTTGTGTTAGATTTTAGAATGTTAGGGTTAGATTCTTGTTTATTTTACAATTTAGGTTGTGTAAATGCTTCTAGGTAGTACCCACTGTGCTAGCATGATGATTTAGGGTGTAGGTGTTGTTATGTTATTTTTCAATTTTACCATGATAGAAAACAGGCGAGGAACTGATGTCCAAGGAGGCATGCTCAGTGGCCTCACGCGGCTCAGCGGCCTCACCTGTACAGAATTTTTGTTTTTGTTTTTTTCATTCTATCCAGCTATTATGTGACACTTTATCAAGTGATTTTAGCATGTTTGCATAATTTTCTGTAGTTTATATTGACGTAGTGTGTGTTTATTTTTTGTGGTATTTTGTGTTGTGTTTGTGCAGATGAGTTCTAGAGGAAATCAATTTAAGTGATCTAGGTTTGCTTCTATTGGGTCATCATCTCGCTCTCAACAAGGAGCTAATGCTGAAGATTTGGAGTTCGATAATTCCAAGTTCATTGGGCCACCTCAAGAGGCTCGTTTTAATAGTTTGCTCGAACGACAAATCTGGCCAGAGAATATTTTTGCTGTGAATCCTCAGGGAACTTACAAGTACTTTATAAATGTTGTGGAAGAGAGGAAATGGGATGCTCTGTTATCTCCTCCCATTGAGCTGAACTTTGATTTGATTCGCAAATTTTACGCGAATGCTATGGCGGTTGAAAATGTTCGGTATACTTCTATTTCATATGTGCGGGAGAAAGCAGTTTCATTCACACGGGATGCCATAAATGATTATTTGGGGAAGCTCCTTATGCTTCAAAGAGGGAAAAAGTGTGAATATTAGAAGCAGGTGGCTAAGAGGGATTGGAAATTGGATGAGGTAGGTCTAATTTTAGGTCTCACACCTAACCATGTATTTCATCTGAATGCATCTAATCAACCTGCTCATTTCAAAAAACAAGACATGAATACAAAATCTCAATTGTTTTTGAATTTTCTGCTTAATAACATCAAGCCGAGAAGTCATATTTTTACTATTCCGATTAAGACCTCTTGTCTTTTGTATGCTATGATTTATGGGGGAGAGATTGATGTAACTCAGATCATTTCAAATGAGCTTCAAAATATTTCTATTAGTGGTCATGTGCATGGTACTAAGACCCCAATGACGCTTGGATTTCTGGGGCTTATTATGGGGTTATGTAAGAAGGCTGGTGTGGTTATGCCTAATGTGGAAACCAAAGTGATTAAGAGTATGGTGAATGATGACTATGTTACTAGGCATTGTGTGCCAAAGCTTGGTGGTGAAGGAGCCCCTCAAACACAAGCTAATGCTCCTCCTGCAGGTCCTGCCGGTTTTGATCAGTAGCAGGCATGTTTATATTCTTGGCAGATGATGGAGGCTCAAATGAGAGCCTCGTTTTTTTACACGATTTTATGCGGATGCTGTACCGCCACCAAATTGCTCCTGAGGAGGTCCCTATTTTTCCCACTTGGGAAGAGTTCTCTAATTATGCTAATTACCCTAAGGGCAGACCATTCTTCAGAGAGGGGGAAACAAATGAGGATGCTGCTGAGAAGGAGCAGGAAGATGAGGCCCATCAGAGTGTTGCAGAGATGGATGGTTGATTCCATCCTTTTTAGCTTGTTCATTTTATTTATGTTTTTTTTTAAGAATTATGTTTTAAATATTGAGACATTATTGTAGTAGTTTCTATCATTTTTAAGATGGGGGTTTTTATGTTATATGTATTTTGATATTTTGAAGGTATTATGCCTTGGTACATTTTGGAAAACCATTTTGGGGTTTCGTTTAAAATTATGCACTGTTTATTTTAATTTTATTTCTTTTAGTCTGTCTTTGTTATTCAATGATGCTCAAAAGCAAGAATAAGTGTGTTTTCACCAAAAAAGTGATGGTGATGATATGATTCTCAATTGATCCGCGCTTAAGGTACGTTTTTAATTGCTTTATAGAATGTTAACATGTGTATGAAATTTGTGCTTTATGCAAAATATCTTGGCATGTACAATTTAGAGAAAAATTGTGTTCATGTTTGAATCATTAGGACATAAACCACAAAACTGAGAAGCTTTCCACCTTCTACAAAAAATGAGAGTTCTAGTAGTTGTGTTAACTCATTTAATTCATGCTTAATCTTAATTTGTTTTTGGCATTATGGAAACTTAGAAAGTATCAAGGCATTTTTTTATGTATTATGAGAAAAACCATCAATTCCAAAAGGGCTTAAATCTAACCTTTTGAATGTGTGAATCTTAGTTACCCCTTTTGAGCTTTAAATTGAAATTTATGGAATGAATCATTCTTAGTCGATTAAGTGTTAAGTAGGCCACTTAATAGTTTGTTGATGATCTATGAAAATCCAATGATGATTCATTCTATAAAAATTTTCTTGTTTGTAAACATCAATCCAATTGTTTGATTAGCCTTTGTGAAGAGCATGTTATTAAATAAAGAAGGATTGAAAAATTGAAAGTTGAGGAGGTTGATCAAAAAGAAATAATGAATTGATGGAACAATGTATCCTTTGAAAAAGAAATAGAAAAAAAAAATATGAAAAGAACTTGAAAAATAAAAAGAAAAGAAAAAGGATAGGATCATTGTGTGAGAAAAGAAAGAAATGGTTGTGAAATAAGGAGGAAGTGTGAATGGATATTGTGAAATTCTCTTCATTATCTTTACCCCATTTTGCTTCAATAGATTTGTATATATATCCTTTGTTTTTAACCCAAGCCAAGTTACAACCCTTGAAAGTCCTTAGTGATCTTTGTTTCCATTTTGCTCATTTAACTTGTTTTGATGAATGCATGAATTATTCCGGAAGTGCATGGTTGCTAGTGAGAGTGTTTAGTCCTATATAAATATTGCATTTTATTATTCAAGGAATATTTAAGAAATCTTTAGGTGATTTAAGTTTGAACATATATTTTGCTTTGTTTACATGTGTCGATATTTTGTGTTTAGAACTTAATTCATAGTCATGTTATATGTCGAAGAAGCAATTATTTTGTATTTGTGTCGGGTATGTTGAGTTTGAACCATCCATTTTGTGTTGATTAGCATGTTTTAAATTTTGTGATCTTGTTTGCTTGTTGAGTTTTTGACCTTTGTTCAAGGACAAACAAAGAAGTAAGTTGGGGAGAGTTGTTAAGGACCAAAATGTAGATATTTTTGTAGATAATTTTGTGGTCCTTTACTATATCTTTTGTAAATTAGTAGTATTTAAGTTGTTAATTTGATATAAATATACTTTTATGTAGTTTTTGTTGTAAATAACTTAGCTTACCATGTTTTATGTTCATTTTGTAGGTTGTTGAAGTGGATTCTTGAAGCATTAAAGTTTTGGGCAAGCTTGGATCAAGTTGGACCAACAAAAGAGCCATTTTTGAAGTTTTGAACTGGCAAGGCCGCTGAGCGCAAATCAAAGCGTGCTTTGCTTGTTACTATTCAGGCACAATAAATTTGAGTTTGTGAGGCCGCTGAGCGGCGTGGTCCTGCTGAGCGCGGGCCACTGAACGTGATTTCCTATTTTGTTGATGGTGCTCATCGCGGTCACGCCGCTGAGCACGGATACCTGTCATGGTTACTTCTATAAGTACCATGCTTAGATATTTTCTTCAACAACTCTACCTTTTCCACCCAAAATCAGATTTAGGGCATATAAGCAAGCTATTTTCTCCATTGTAACTCAAATTCTTGGAAGAATCTCTTGAATCTCTGCTTCTTTATTTTCCATCCATGTTCATCATCATCACTCTATTTCTTGCAAGTCAAGCTACCATGAGAGTGAGTAGCTAAATTTCTTTGTGTCAAGATTAGAGGTAGTTAACCTAACTTTTCTGTATTTCTTTTGATCTCTTGGTGTATGAATTTGGTTGATAATATATATATATATATATATATATATATATATATATATATATGTTGAATATCTTTGCTTTACTATCTTTTTATGCTTTGGATCATGATTGAGAAATATGCTTCAAAGTTGACCTAAGATATTCTTCTACGAAGGAACAAATGCTAGATATAGATTTGTGAGTTAGTATTTACTTGTATTGAACTTAAATATTATCATATCAATAGTTAGAGTGAGACATCATCTAAAGATTAACTTGATAAAACTGACAGTATTGGTTGGAAATCAACAATATTGAGAGAATAAGTAATTATATCGATTATCAACTAGTTCATCCGCTTGGTTAATTGAATTTATATGAAATTAGGTTAATGAAACTAATCTTGACATGCCTTTACCAATTGAAAACCAACCAAAACTCTCTTTAATCCAAACAACTCTCTTTTGGAAAGAATATTAAACTTGCTTGATTGAAACTTATGATTTTCGTGACTAGAAAACAAAAATATTGTGTTACCAAATCTTAAAATACGCTTTAACTATTGAACGACGGTAATATCGCATCAATCCCTGTGGACAACGATAATTAAAAATACTTGCGAAGAAAATACGTACAAAAATGCACACATAAACTCCAGTCTATATAAGCCCTTCAAGAAGTCTTTAAAGATTATAGAACTGCGAGAACATAGACCAAGGAAGACAAATAACTTTTATTAAGAATATCAACGATGATAATGAGGTGTGGTGGAAAGGCGAGGAACACTCTAAGAGAATCTTGGTGAAAATGTTTTCAGGAATTTTCTTCTTTTATCTTCCTGACAGTATTGGAGATGTGTGTAGTGTTGACCAAGGAAAAATAACACCTGGTCAGAACATGTGATGTGATGAATGATATATAGAAATAGAGGTGGAAGAAACCCTTTTCCAAATTCATCTTATTAAAGCTCCTAGCCTCGACAATATTCTTGCACTTTTTTTCCAAAAATATTGGAACATTGTTGGGAGAGAATAATGTTCTTATTGCGATGAAATGTTTTCATTGGATGTAGAAAAAGAAAAAAAAAAGGTAAAGAAGGTGTGAAGGTTCTGAAAATGGATATGGATAAAGAATATGATAGAATGGAATGGTGTTTTGTTGAGGGTGTGATGAGAGCAATAGGCTTCCATGAGTCCCTAGTGTATCTACTTTAGAGATGCTTTTCAACAGTCTCCTACCAAATCTTTCTCAATAGGAAACCTAGCAAAATAATTCCCCTGAAAGGGTCTCTAGCAAGGAGACACCCTCTCACCTTATTTGTTTATTTTGTGTGTAGATATATGCTTTGGCTTGAGGCGATGTTGAAAAGAAACATACATGGTCTACAAGTTGCAAGGAATGCACCAAAACTTTCCCATTTATTCTTTGCGAGTGACTGTCTCTTTTTCGCTCATGCGAATTTCAAGGAAGCTAAATGCATTATGGAAATATTGGATAAGTATCAAAGTTCTTCTGGACAAGTGGTTAACATGGAAAAATTTGAAGCATCTTTTAGTTGAAGCATGGTTGATGAGGCAAAATATATGATCTCTAACAGTATAGGCTTTCAGATTGTGATGACTCACTCTAAGTATTTGGGATTACCGTTTGTTTTTTTTAGATTGAAGAAGGTAATATTTTCCTATGTGGTGGAGTATGTGTGGAATAAGGTGAATGATTGGAAAGAAAAATTCCTATCTAGAGCAAGAAAGAAGTTTCTTATTACAGCTTTGTGCAAGCTGATCCCAGATATGTCATGGGTTTTTATAAGTTACCGGTGAATTGTTATGAGGAGATAGAAAAGATATTGGATATGTTCTGGTGGGGAACTAAGACATTTCACATGGGAACAAACCCTCATTGGAAGAGTTTTTAAAGCTAAATATTATCCAACATATCCTATCATAGAGGAAACAACTGGTTTTTCACCAATTTATACGTGGAAAAAGATCCCTAATTCTAAAGTGCTTGTGGCGGTTGGTCATAGTTGGAGGATTAGGAATGGTAACAAGGTTTAAGTGTGGCATGATTGTTGGGTTCCAGGTCTGGAAGACTCAAATATCAAAAGCGTATTGTATATCATTGATCAAAATGCTTTGGTTTTTGGCCTCATTGTTCAATAATTACTTTCTTGGAAGAGATATTTTGTTGAAGAGTGTTTTGATCCAAGGGGAGAAAATGTAATAATGAGCATCCTCATCTCCTTCAAAATTCCATAAGAAAATATCATATGGCACAATGAAAAGAATGGGAAAACTCATCAAGGTCAGGTTACCACACCCCAAGGGTTGCTAGATCCAACAAGAAAATCAGACCCTCAAATGTCCTTGATAAAAATTGGTGAAAAAGGATTTGGCATACTCCAATCTATAATAGAGTAAGAAAACCATGGGGAGAATGACCAAGAACATCCTTCCAACTAAGAGAAACCTTGAAAATAAAGGAGTGAAGTTGGATACTACCTATAACCTTTTCTATGCAGTAGTGGAGATAACTCAACACCTTTTTATGCAGTGTGTTCATGAAAAATGTTATGGTTCTCTTCTACTCTTCATATTCATGTCCCTTTTCAGGTAGATTTTATATGATTGGATTAGTGACTGCAATGTAAGGAGGCCTTTAGTGCTTAAGTATTTAGTACCACCATGTGGAATTGGAATGTTAGAAACAATTATGTGTTCTAGAAGAACAATTTGTAGTGCTAGAATACACAAGAGATAGGGTGGATTTTGTTCTGGTTTTCAACATAGCCAATCACCGCCTTAGGGAAAAGAAACAACCAATTACCACATGCCTGAAATAAAAGAATTCTAAGGGCTTCCATTTTAGGCAGGTTGATGTGGGGCGCTATCAGATGGAGTTATTACGATGGGGTGTGTAATTAGGGACCAACAATAGAATATCTCCATTCTTGCAAGTAGAAGGGAATAAGGCACGACTGAGGCTAACATTGCAGAAACATTGGCTATTAGAAAGGGACTCCAAATTGTGGGGGAGTTGAATGTGGAGCAAATTTTTGTTCAAAATTGATGCCTTAAACATTGTTAATTGTAATAATTATATTAGTTTTTAGGCTATTTTAGATCCCATAGTGGATGACTATAAGTTACTCCTTAAGAACTTTAAGGAAGTATTTGTTATTTACATAAGTAGACAGATCAATACTGAGGCTCAAAATCTAGTGGGTGTTGGTAATTGAGGTTAGGGTCAAGGACCTGGGTGAGTTGCATTCCACCGATGGAGTCACAATTGGTTGTACCAGTACATGTTTCTCCAGTTTAACTGAAATAAATGGGTTATGTTATTGCGGTAAAGCAACAAGTAAAAGTAATTATTTTTAATTTTTTTATTGTCTCCACGGGGATTAGTGTGAGGGAAAGAATGTTGTTCAACAATCTCTACGTTTTTTAGTTTGGTTTTAAATGAATTTAAAGTGAAATGCAGAAAAGTAAATTGTGAACACAAAATAAATACATTCCTTGGAGAAGAGAGAACTCTTTCGAGTTTGAATTTCATCAACCCTATCAAATACTTAAACGTGTTATTTAGTTGTATGAAACCTAAATCACTTGTTAAAATTATCATGTATCTCCCACACAGAGGTTATTTCTAACGCAAAGTGAGATATCAACTACATTGCTCTCGTCAGCAATGTCTCGCGCAAGTCAAACAACATGGAGGCATTAAGAATTGATATCCATGTGAATATTAAGCTTAAATATATTTCTAGAATCTAGAACTCAATAAATGTTCATCCTAAATCTGGATTGGAACCGTACATGTGTATAACAACTCAAATCCAAAAAACATTGTTGAATCACATATTCTTATTTTGTGGAGTATCCATTAAGATATCCTTATTTATAAATGTATCTTGTTTCCATCTTCTAATATTGCTTGTGTGTTGTGTGGTTCGAGTAGTGAATTATTGAATAACATATTGTTATTTTGTGGAGTACCTACTTTAATTTGGAAGGAGCTGAAGGAGGTAACTAGTGTTGGGTGCAAGTTCAAGTCCCACATTACATATGAATGAGTGTAATGTTAGATTTATAAGATAGAGAATCCATTTACCTAATATACCTTAGGGTTTTAGGTTGAGATGTGGTGTCTCTCTCTTGTGGTCCTGGAGATTCGGTCTCATTGGTGCTCCCAACTCTCCCGGACTCCCCAACAAGTGGTATTAGAGTCGTGGTTCAGCTTGGTGGGAGAGCGGGAGCTGGATCCGGTGTTGGATCCTGTTATAGGATGTGGAGACTCACACTTGTGGTGGAGAATGTTGGGTGCAAGTGTAAGTCCCACATTACCTATGAATGAGAGGAATGTTGGATTTGTAAGAGAGATAACTCATTTACCTAATACTTTAGGGTTTTCGATTGAGATGTGGTGTTTCCCTCTCTTGTGGTCCTAGAGAATTTGTCTCATTGGTGCTCCCGACTCTCCCGATCTCCCCAACAACTAGTTAGATTGATTTTAATGATTTTGAGTCCAATTGCATCATAGGTAGTTTTTTGAGATTGAGTTATTTTTGCAAACATAAGAAGGTGAAATCTGGTAGGGAAGGTAGTATATGGCTGGCAACTTGTTGTAATATTTGGATGTTTTTGAACGGTATTATTTTTCGGAATGATTCTTGGAATGTCATTGATGTCGTTTGGAACATTAAGGCGCTTGTTTGACATTGGTCGTTCATAGAAAAAATTACTCGTACCAACTATAATTTTTATGAATTTAACAAATGTCCTTTATTTTATTTATCTTATGTTGTATTTGGAGCATAATTTTTTTCATGTTCGAATTTTGTCTCGTCCTTTTGTAATCAAATTTTAGAACTTTTGATTCTATCTATTATATATCTTACTAAACAAAAAGCAAAACGGCTCATTAGTTATGAGGGAGGAGGTCAGTTCTCTGCATTCCACTACAAATACGGTTAGATCTGTTATTTTATATAATATCTATAATTATTTAATAATTAAAACTCAATTTATCTATAACAAAAATCTAAAACTATAAAAAAAAAGTCAAATAATAAAGAGTGAGCATCGATTAAAAAATTCTAAAACTCAAACTTGTACTCGTGACCACATGTATTATAAATAACAGACTTATAATTAATTTGTTCAAGCACTGAACTGAACTGAACATACATAATAATAATAATAATAATAATAATAATAATAATAATAATAATAATAATAATAATAATAATAATAATAATAATAATAATAATAATAATAATAATAATAATAATAATAATAATAATAATAATAATAATAATAATAATAATAATAATAATAATAATAATAATAATAATAATAATAATAATAATAATAATAATAATAATAATAATAATAATAATAATAATAATAATAATAATAATAATAATAATAATAATAATAATAATAATAATAATAATAATAATAATAATAATAATAATAATAATAATAATAATAATAATAATAATAATAATAATAATAATAATAATAATAATAATAATAATAATAATAATAATAATAATAATAATAATAATAATAATAATAATAATAATAATAATAATAATAATAATAATAATAATAATAATAATACCACCAATATTTTATTTAGACGCTAGTATTCATAATAATAGTACCACCACTTTCTTATTTATCATTCTTAAGTACATATCACAAGGTTGAAGCTACAATACATTTGATATAGCTTTATACTAATAATAACTTAATAATCCAAGATAATAGTATAGCTTACAAACTTAAATGACATAATTTGTATTTAAGAATAGAATACCTCATAGATATATATAGTTAAGGGTGGTTCTTAACAGTTTGGAATGGTCACACCACAAGCTTTTGCAACATTTCTAGAATTAGGAGAGTTAACATACTGTTTCAAGTTAGGGTTTTTGACGTATCCACATAGGCATGGCTTTTGATCATTCAATCTGCTGCAACAATCACGAGAAGGTGCAGTGTTTCCCATAATTGAACCTAGACATGGGCTCAATTGCGTTGGATCACAGGTTGCAGCCTCAGCAATGGAAACAGCCTCAACCATAAGCACTAGAGCAAGCATCATTGCAGACATGGCTTTCATCTTCATCATTCTCACAAGATGGATTTCTACTTGGGTGGTGATTGAAGAGTTTTGTGAGAGTGAGTTGTGTTCGATGAGTTGGGTATGTATGTGTATTTATATTGGTAGAAAATTGGAATGGGTACTATGTTAGTGCGTTTGGGTAGGTGTTGGGTTAATTGAATATTTATTGCACCTTAATTTTAGTGGAGAGCTTTGTATCATTGACATTGTACCGACAAAAATGATAATGGGCGTTGAGATGGAGTTACTATGCATTTACTCCATTTCTATTTCGTGGCATTTCTATTTTTTTTTAACCAAGGTTTTGTTTTTGTATAAATATGGAGATTTATCACTCAATTAGTCTCTCACCCAAATTATTAATTTCAGTATTTCAAACAAATTAAGGAAGAAGTTAATGACAATGTTTTTATTAAAGAAAATTGCCAACGAGAGACTTCAAAGTGGAGAGGGATTTACGTCGAGGAGAGCCGCTATCTCCAATTTTTGTTTGTGTTGGGTATAGAGGTTCTAACAAGTCTTAGAGGGTTTAAGTTTAATGAAAAAGAAGTGAATATCTTGTATTTTGCGGATAAAACTACCCTCTTGGCGGATGGTTGTAGTGATAATTTATGGAGCATGAAATCCATCCTAAGGGAATTTGAGATGATGTTTGGTTTGAAGGTTAACTTTCACAAAATTAAGGTTTATGGAATTCACGTGGGAGATTGGTTTTTGGAAGCTGCTTCGACCTTTTTATTTTGTGATATAGATAACTTCCCTTTTAAATTCCTCGGTGTTATGGTTGGGGACAGTATGAGGAAGTTATCTATGTGGAAAGATTTGATCAACTATGTTAAAAGAAGAATGGCTTTGTGGAAGGGTAGGCAACCTACTTTTGTGGGGTCGGTGGTGATGATTAACTTGGAGTTGGTGTTTTCTTCCTTCCCGACGATGACGATGGTGTTGGTGGTGTCTTCCTTTCTGGCGATGATGACGGTGCTAGTGTTGTCTTCCTCCTCGACGTTGACGACCGCATTCACATCGTTAGCCTCCTCGACGAAAATGACCAGTAAAGAGTGACAAAGTATTGAACGAAAAATGATAAACATTGAATGATGGTGTTATGGTTGAAATCGTGTATCGTTTCACAGTATTGAAGGTTAGAGTTATTTCATAAAGAAGCTCCAGTGTTTAGCCATTTAAAATTTTAAATAAAAAATAAAATATATCACATCGGTTGAACTAACCAACCGTTGTGCTATTCCTTTTATTATTTATATAAAAATAAATACAAAATAAAAGGTTCGTCTTAATGTTAAAAGAATTAAATACTTAAGTTGGCTGAAATTCGAACCCACGAAAGCTTAAATATATCACTACTGTCATTTAAGTAACCGTTATTATATCCTAACAATTATTAATTAAAAAAAAAATGTTTTCGCCATAATTTTGAGATGTCACTACGGTGTGGTGACCTGGACGTTATTGTTTGCACGTTTTGTAGTAGTTGAAACGTGTTACTTTTATGAGTTATCCACCTCTCCTACACTTGAACACTTTCTTGTCCTCAAGCAAGTAAGATAACTTATAAACCAATAGACTGCAGTAGCAAAGCACGACAAGACTCAAAAGGAACCGTAACAATCAATTACTCATACATGGCTATCATACGTGGCCAGTGACGGATCAAGAAATTACATATTAGTGTGGCTAATTATGAAAAAAACTACGAAAGAACTAAAATATATTAAAAATAATTAATAATATTATTTAATGCAATACATTTACAATAAAAATCGTCTACCATCAATTTCTTAAAAATGAACTAAAATAACATCATTGTTATTTGTTCCAAGAACATCTTTTTCTATAAAATTTACAAGGTGATCATTTAACCATGGCCACTCCTAGCTTTTTTATTTTTTATTTTTTTACAATGTTAAAATATCAAAGTACCCCTATTTAAAATAAAAATTTATAGTTTTGTCATTAATTATTTTAATTCTATACTTACCAAACAAACCTTAATTTTTGAACAATCAAAATACTTTTTTTCTCTAAACTTTTTACGGTTCTAAAACCCTTCTTCTCCAACAAAATACTTTCTTCATCAAACAACCCCTTTCCATCTTTCACTTCCTTCTTCTGTTTTACCAACCGGCAACCACAATTTACTTCAGTAATACAAGTTCTCCATCTTACATATAACAACTTGCTACCTCTTGATTGGGTAAGATTTTATTTGTTTGTTGTTATGTTTTGAAAAAAAATAAATTTATCCTTTAGGTTTGTCTTGTGATTATGATGAAATCATATTGGTTTGATTTATTTTATTACTAACTAACTTACTAAGTTATATAAGATTGGATTGTGTTATGATTTTAATTTGGGATTTTGATAGGTTAGGGTTATGATTTTGAGTTAGAATTGATTTGGGATTTTGATGGGTTAAGGTTATGATTTTGAGTTAGAATTGATTCCGGATTTTGATGGGTTAGGGTTATGATTTTGAGTTAGAATTGATTTGGGATTTTGATGTGTTAGAATTGATTTGAGAAATAGGATTGATTTTCACTACTTTTCTCACTAAGTTTTTGTTGTATTATGATTTTGATTTGGTGTTGATTCTTACAAAGGTTCTCACTAAGATTGATTTTGGATTTTGTTGTGTTGTGTTAATTTATTTAATTAATTATGCAGCACAAAGGTGATAATGAAGAGTAGAAAAATTAATTCTTTTTTCTAGAGGAAAGAAAGAGATGAAGAGAGTTTAACGCCTATGCCCGAACCTTAAAGAGTTCTTGAGAATCCAAGAATTGAAGAAAACGTTAATAGAGTTTGTTTGGATGACATTGAGAATTCTTTAGAATGTGATCCTGGAAAACGTCCTTCAATGTGGGAATATAATGTAAATCAAATGGATGAAATACGAAGAACTTATTTAAAATGGGGTCCATACCAAATGAATTTAGAGCAATATCCATTGTCTGGTAATGAAGACCATCAAAGACGCTTTCAACATGCTTGGTTTAGCCTTTTTCCTTCATGGTTAGAATATTCACCTTCAAAAGATGCTGCTTATTGCTTACCTTGTTATCTTTTTAGCAAAAGACCAAGTGGGCGTCCTGGTTCCGATGTTTTCATTTCTACAGGTTTTAGAGGTTGGAAGAAAGTTAGAAATGGAAAGAATTGTGTATTTCTTAAACACATAGGAAAAGATCTGTGTTCTCCACATAACAATGCTATGAAAGCTTGTCAAGACTTGTTGAATCAAGATGGTCACATTAGGAATATTGTTCAAGCTCAAAGTTCAATTAAAATTATGAAGAATCGACTACGTCTCAAGACTTCAATTAACACTGTTCGTTGGTTAACTTTTCAAGCGTGTGCTTTTAGAGGTCATGATGAAAGTACAACATCATCAAACCAAGATAATTTTCTTGAATTGATAAAACTCTTAGCATGTTACAATGATGAAGTTGCAAGTTGTGTTGGAAAATGCTCCATCTAATAACAAGTGTACTTCACATATAATTCAAAAAGAGATCTTGCACATTCTTTCAAGTAGGATGAAAAAGTATATCCGTGAAGAAATTGGTGATTCCAAATTTTGTATAATTGTAGATGAAGCGCGTGATGAATCCAAAAAAGAGCAAATGTCTCTTGTTTTGAGATTTGTTGATAAATATGGTTTTATACAAGAGAGATTTTTTGGCCTTGCACGTGTTAGTGACACTACATCTTTAACTCTTAAGCAAAAAGTTTGTGATATACTTTCTTTGCATAACCTTGATGTCTCTAACATTCGTGGTCAAGGGTATGATGGTGCTAGTAATATGAGAGGAGAATGGAATGGTTTATAAGCACTCTTTATGAAGGATTGTCCTTATGCATATTATGTTCATTGTTTTACTCATCGATTGCAACTTGCTTTGGTTATTGCATCAAGAGAAGTTACACTTATTCATCAATTCTTTGAGAAGCTAACTTTAATTGTTAATGTTGTTTGTTCTTCTACAAAGCGCCATGATGAGTTACAAGCTTCCCAATTAGATGAAATTGAACATTTATTAGAGATTGATGAGATTGTAACTGGTAAAGGTGAAAATCAAATTGGTACTTTGAAGCGAGCAGGGGATACTCGTTGGGGATCACACTTCTCTTCTATTTCTAGCTTGATAAATATGTATGAAGCAACTTGTTCTGTTTCCAGAAAATTTTCTAAGGAAGGATTAAGTTATGCTTCACGTGGAGATACTCATAGTGCTTTCAATTATTTGAAGTCATTTGATTTCATATTCATATTGCATTTGATGAGAGAAATTATGGGGATGACAAATATGTTTTGTCAAGCTTTACAACAACAATCTCAGAATGTAGTTAATGCTATGAGAAGAGCAAGAGAAGACTAATTTGAAATTTCAACTTCGGCATTTTATTATTGACGCTCGTCAAGCATCGAGTTTGAATAATTTGTCAACTATTCAAGAATTATGTTCATCTTTGGTTGCAACGGAAAAGAAGGAAATTTATTATTTGATTGATAGACTGCTCCGCCTTATCATGACTCTCCCTGTATCTACAGCTACTACGGAAAGATCTTTTTCGGCAATGAAAATTATCAAGACAAGATTGAGAAACAAAATGGAAGCTGATTTTCTAGGAGATAGCATGACAGTTAACATTGAAAGAGAAATTGTTGCAAGTATTGATTCTGAGGTTATTATTGATGATTTCAAACTACTCAAAAACCGTAGAGCATTATTATAAGGTATTTTTATGTAATACTCTTTAATCATTTCATAGTCAACTTTTTATTTATTATAATTTGGATGTTTTATATACATTATAGTATTAAATTTTTATTTATAAATTATATTTAACCTTATGGCCACCCCAACTTTTATAGTCTGGTTCTGCCACTGGTTGAATGGTATAGTAAATGATTATAGATTAATCTCAAACTTTATAGGTATGATCTATATGATGGTGTGTTTCAATCCAACAGTTGATTTTAAGAAATATTAATCTGAAGTAACGTTTTTGAGCGAGTGTAATTCATGGTGTAACTCTTCAAGTGTAATTTGATCCCTCCTCTCTCTCTCTATATATATATATATATATATATATATATATATATATATATATATATATATATATATATATATATATATATATATATATATATATATATATATATATATATATATATATATATATATATATATATATATATATATAGTGGCGATAATAATTTTTGGTGCATTTTAGAATGTAATCAAATTAGTTTTTGAATGCATTGTCAAACATATTGTAAAATCTATACGTTTCAATACATATATAACATGTTATCTATATTTAGTGTTACAATATTTGTTTTTTTCATGTCCCAAAATCTAAATATCTATAATTAATGGTGCAAATAATATGTTTTTTTTTTTTTTGTGCAGAATTCACAAATGCAATTGCGAATTAACCTTGAATTCTTAAAAAAACAACACATAGCAGAATTCACAAGTGCCCTTGCATATTCTACTGAAAGATAAATTCGCAAGTGCATTTATAAGTTCCGTTGAAAGGTGAATTCGCAACTTGTGAAAGAAATCTAAAAATTCACATTGGTGCTACGTTTACAAGTGCATTTGTGAATTCTGCGAATATTTTAGATTTTTTATCATGGCCTAAGAGAAGATCACTATATGGAAAAAGAAATCCTTTATTTATTAGTGACTAACATTTAAATACATAAAGTAATATGGGAGAAATATTTATTGAAACTTAATCAAACCACAGGAAAACAAAAACGTTAAAATCCATGAATCACAAAAATAAAATAACAAAGCACATATTTTAAATATATAAAAGATACAAAGCACTATTTGTCATTTATACATACAAAAATATGAAAAATATACTTTTATATAATATATTTAATCATCATTTAAAATATTAAATAATTAAAATATTAAATAATTAAAATATTAAACAAATTAAATAATATAGTTTATTTATACTATTTAATTTATTAAATAATTAATTTATAAAATATTTTAACTATTAATTTTTTAAATTAAATATTAGTAAATTTTAAATAGTTAAAACATATAGCATAAATAATTTAAAATATTTAAGAGTTAAAATATTTTACGAGAAATACGAAACAATTAGTTGAAATAATTATTTCAGATTAAGGTTAAATATGTTTTTGATTCCTATAAATATCTCATTTTTTATTTTCAATCCCTATTAAAAAATAATATATTGTAGGCTAAATTACAGTTTTGGTCCCCCTATTTTGGTGTTTTCACGATTTTAGTTCCCTATTTTGTTTTTAAACACTTTTGGTCCCTCATCCCCACTTTGGTCCCTCATCCCCACTTTGACTTTAAAAAAATGCATATGAATCACTTTTTAAACACTTTTTCAAATAGCAGAACGTTCAAATAGGTCATCAATATATTATTAAAGAAAATTAACAATTTTCAGAAGTAACACATATGCGTTTTTTGTAGCCAAAGTGGGGATCAGGGTCCAAAAGTGTTTAAAAACAAAATAGGGGGACTAAAATCGTGAAAACACTAAAATAGGGGGACCAAAACTGTAATTTAGCCTATATTATAATCCTTATAAAATTATTATGTATGTATATTTAGTCACTCTTGTTAAACTAATGTGTATTTTTAAAAGATTATTATGCACACATCTTTAGAACATTATAAAAAGTTCTTTAAGAAAAATGAACTCAAAGTTTAATTTCTAAATCGAAATTTTCGTTACTTTTATTATTATCTTTTAAAATTTTAAAAATTGATATTTAATTATTTTTATTTTAAAAAATTTTAAAATTTAATAAAAAAATATTTTATAATATTTTAAACTCGTATGAAAAAATTATTCAAGTATTTAAAAGTTTAAGAGTAATTAAATAATTTTCAAAAATTTTAAAAATAACTAGGACTAAATTGCATGCATACAAAATTTATAAAAGCTAAAATATATTAATATCGAATAGGGATTAAAATTAAAATTTTGAGATATTTATAGAGAATAAAAATATATTTAACACCTATAAATATTATGAAATAATTAGTTTATAAAATATATCATACTATTTGAAGTATTTAATGTTGAAAAAATAGTTTATTAAGAATAGTGTTAAATAATTAGTAAATAGTTAAGATAATACTGTGAAATAATAAATAATTATTGGCTGTAAAATAATTAGGTGCTATATCTGTATATTTGCTGCAAAGTTAAATACAATTGAATTGGCTAGTCCAGTATAATGAATTGCCTTGGTTAACATAGAGTTATGGGTTCAATTCTTGTCTATATATTATTTATAATTTCATTTATGGGGCAACATGATGTACATTGTACAATATGGATGGAGTTATACATAAACTTTAATTATTTACTGTTTTATTTCATTTCATTTAATCAAATATGGGGCAACATGATCAACATTGTACAATATGGATGGAATTGTACATATTTTTCTTTAATGGAAAAGAGAAACTTAATATAAAAACTAATGTTAGAGTTCTGTATTGAAATTAAAATTGCTAAAATGGTGGCGCATTAATGAGATAAAAAAATATTAAAATATTGGAAGAGTGAACATTCATTTTTACCTCTCACAAAAAACTACATAACAAAAATAAACTATTTATGTAAAAAAATCATAGAGTTCTTTGATAAATTTAATCGGATCATATTAGATCCATGTTAATAACTTTTTAAAATCCATATTTTTCCTACTTTTTAAATTATGATTGAACCGTCAAATTAGAATTTTTTAAGTATTAATTTTTTTTTATTTATTTTAATTTTAATTTTAAATCATTCAAAATTGAATATATAAAAAAAAAAAAGTTAAAATTGGTTGGAGAAGAAATTGAACGCTGGACCTTTGAGGCACATCATATTCATTTACCACTGTACATTGATAACAAATAATTTTATTATTAAAAAATTATTAATTTAAAACAAAAAATATAAAGCTCGCCAACTTGCTTGTTTGATGACATTGAGGCGTCTGGCTCGCTCCTCGCTCGCCACTAGCTATCCCGGCGAGACACCTTTTTTCAGAGATCCTCAAAACCCCCTCGCCCCTCCTCGCCTAACGATGTTGGGGCGACTCGCTCGCCCTTCGCTCGAAATTGGCTCGCTCGATGAGACTCACGATTTCTTCCACTTTCAGTTGCAATTTCGCACCATTTTCAGCCTCAATCTAATTTCAACTCACTATCAAACTCAATCTAAAACACCTTAGAGGTCCCACATACCACATAACAACATCAAAATACATCATAATATCATGGTAGACTTAAATCATAACATACATACATCGTCATCTCACAATTTCTATACAAAACTCATCATGTTTTCATCGAATCATCATACACACAAAATCCTACATCTACCTTAACCTCATATCAATCATAATAAATCAGGATTACACCCCTTACCTCGAGTTCCTTAGCAAATGATATTTTCCTTCGCGTTCTACGGAAAATCCCCTTCTTAGTTCTCTGTGCCCTAGCTCTCGCTCACGGTTGTTCCAAAATATCATGATCAACCTAGTTCTCTTTTAATTTGTTACCCCTTAGACCCTTTCTATGTTATTCCTCTTATTCCCTCATTCGTCATAATATATTACCATCACACCCTTATTCCCCTTTTCACCTTAATATTCTATTTAATTATTATTATAACTCTAAATAATATAACTAAAATTATTAAATTCTAAATAATTCTACTTATCGTCTATCTCTCACTAATAGCCTACCTCATATCATCATACATCACACAAATAATCACAAGTAATCAATTAAATAAAAAATTCTAAAATTCTGAGATGTTATAATGTCCCTTTATGAGGAAATCCTTGGTCCTAGAGACCTTTATAAATATGTCTCCCCTCAAGGGAAAAAGACATAACTTAAGTAATACATAATCTATACACCCTACAAAGCACATTGCTCACTATTACCTTAATATATTATTGTCAGTGATTGAGTGCTTGCTATCAATTATAATCCATTGTCATAAGGGTCTCTCACCTCATGTGCACATCTCTCATTAATAACCCAAATCATCACCATACAAAGAATTTTTCTTGTCACCCCCAACTTTAACCTGGAACCCCAACCTTTTTTATTCCCACTTTACCCCTTATCCATTGCAAATGTATTTCCGGATAAAATTTCTAGTATCACACCAAATTTTCGGTACTACCCAAATTTCCGAAAGGGCATTTAAAAATTCTAGCATACCGGATATTTGATAATTTCCGATACCCAAATTTGCGAAAGCGTTTTTAAAAATTCCGATATATCGGAAATTACATAATATCCAATATTACTCAAATTTCTGAACGTGTATTAAAAAAATCCAGTATACCGTAAATTATCTAATTTCCGATATACCAGAAATTTCATTTATAACTGAAATTTCTGGTAAACATAAATATTATTTTATTTATCGTTTGAGATTTTTCCAACACTTTTGGAGGCTCCAGATTGCACCGACACTTATGTGTGGTCTAGAACGCATCACCATTTGTATAAATAGGGGTTTTAGGGTTATTGAATAATACATCTCAACAAAATTCCTCTTCCTCAATTTGTGATTAAGGCAGAAGTGTATTACAATGGCCACAAACATGTTGTTGAATTCAAGCTCCCAGATGGATCTGAGTCCTTCGCCACCTTGAAGGAAATGTTGAATGATTTGATTCCTAATTCTGAAAACAGAAGGATGGAAAAGATCGAGTTTCGAGAGGATTACATTGGTACAAATGGTTGGGTGAAATACAACCTAATCGAGCTGAAGAATGATGAAGATGTGAAGGATAACCAGAGGTCCGATCGAGTTGGATGCGGAGATTCGGAGATCTGTTGATGACATCATGAAGTGTCTGAAGCATCTAGATGAATCCAATAGTTTCTAGGTTTTTATGTATTAGAGTACTATTTATGTTTGTTGTTTGTCATCTGATGTTTGTTAACTTATTCGAGTTTTTTCTTTGTGTTATTTTGTTTTCTTTATGTAATCGAAAGAAAAGGTACTAGCCAAAAAATATTATGCAATAAACTAGAAGTCTGTTTGTCACAACATACACATATAATACAATAATAAACCTCACCATCGGGGTTCACCAACCCCATGATGTTATCTAATGTAACTATGATGAGCTGTAGACGAGTGTCCTAGTCAGCTGCAGAAGGAGGAGGTGGTGGTGGATCAGAAGAATCTCTGGTACCTGAAGGCCCCAGGACATCAGATGCTGAAGCTAGTGGTATGACCCAAGGGTGTGACATACTAGGGAATAACACAAGTTATCCATCCTCGCACTGCCCAGGCTCCTGAACCCTGACGGTTGCATCAATGATCTTATAGGGGAGCTGATGATGTGACTCTAAAACCATATATCAATGCCACCAGATGGGGCGTATGGGACTGGCCGTGGGATTCCATGTACATAACCATACTGGAATAGACACCTCTCAATAAGTGTCTAGCCACATAGCTCTCCCATCTGACATACCCTGAATATAAAGTAGATACATTAAAAGGATGATTAGGGCGATGAGCCGTATATTGTGTCCAGATGACATCATCCAGGGTCAGAGCATCCAGCCTCGTCCTGCACTCTATCAAACCTCCAGGATGGGCCTGTCTGGCCTTCCACCTATTCACATATGGGTCTGTAGCCTCAACACACTGCAGCTTCCAATCACAAATGTGAGGGAAGTGCTCGTATACCCATCACTGCATAAATAAAAATCATGAAATTATTATACTAATACCTAATAATTATAATATATATGAAACTACTGGTGAAATCATCGAATATAATATCAATGAAGTCACCATCGAATGTTTTTTATCCCACGATAGGAAAGGAAAACATCGAGTAAACTTGAGGGGGAGAAATCATAGTCTTACGACTCAGAAATCGGGTAAGGGAGTCAGTTATGCGAGGGGGAGGTATTATCACCCCACATGCCCGTAGTACTCTACGGTATCCACTTCTACTTTCTATCTATTGGGTGTGGGTATCTATTTACAACCTATGTCTAAGGAAAAATGAATGAATGAAAAGTATTACGTACAAAAAGAAATTCTTTTATTCGTGCTTGCCGCAATTGTGAACCTTTAGTGCCTACGTACCTCATTCGTGCAATTGGGGATCAAAGCACTATATAGTTCTCCTAAAAAATTTCGGTGGATGGGAATATTTTTTATGAGAAATTCCATTTCACATCCTCACGATTAGGATTGAAATTTGTGCTTGGCATTGCAACTTATCGCAAGTCTTATGATCGGCCACTCGCACACTTAGCAACTTGCTTGGATTTGAAAAGGAACACCCTTATCGAAAAGGTTTTCATAGAAAATGGCCCGAAGACAAAAAGGTTTGAAGTTGGTTGATTGTTTTTATCTTTGCAAAAGGATTTGATTTGATTAACATGTTTTGAGATTTGATTAAGAAAATGTTTTAGTCTTATTATGCAAAAAGGGAAGAAAAACATCTAAGGGGAACTATCTAGCTATATTCTTAATGTTACCATGCAAAGGAGGCTCTAAGTCAAGGATGAAAATAGAATCTCTACCTATGTTGACATGCAAGGATGACAATCCTAAAGTCTAAGCTCGAAAGCTACCCTAGCCGAGCAGTCATAGGGGAAACTATCCTAATATCCACCTTGGTTGACCAACCAAGGGATACAAAGGGAGGAGACAATCAAGTGCTTTGGCAGAAGCACACACAAAATACAATGCACAAACAAATGATACACACATGCACGAGGAAGATGAAAGAAATCCCATAACCTCAAGGGTAACGAATCACCCAAGTCAACCAGGAGCTTTCTTTTGGAGGAAAACCATAGCCATGGAGAGACAGACCCGTTAACCATGAGTTTCCTCATGGGAGAACGAGATTCACTCTTTGATATGAATTACCAAGTGTAAAGAGAATATGAGTGTGAGTATCATCGTGTCAACGTGAACTCCATGACAAAGCGTGGAGGGTAAAAATAGGGAACCCTTGCCACTGTATATATATGACTCAATAAAGGAAGCTTCGCGTTTCACGCGAGCTGAGCTGACACGGATTGAACTGGGCAAAGGTTGTTTGCTAACCCTTTTCCGTGTGCCTTTTATCATTATTGGGACTTAATGGTGGTGCCATATCAGGTTGCATAACCACCATACCTATATACAAGCACAAAAGTAAACACTTACTAAAAAGTACCTCCTTGCATAACAGGATTTTAAACAAACCAAACACAATTAGCACACAATTTACAGAATACCTGCTACATATCTGTAAATAGCGACTTTCGATCCCACACTCTTTTCCTATTTCTCATGATATCTAAGAAAGAGGTAAACACCATACTTCTCATGATATCTAAGAAAGCGGTAAAGGAAAACTGTAAAAAGGGTAAGAGAATACCAAACGGATAACAATCCATAAAAGCTATAGCAAAAGCAAAATACTCTGGAAAACTTCGTGAGCTGCTGACAAGCAATAAAGAAATCTTGTGAGAAATACGTAGAAGAATCAAACGCATGATCAGAATTTGTGTCGTATACATTCGAATAACAACAGAAAACCTGCAAGGGATAACAATCCAGACAATACAGACAAAGGGTGCATATCGTATGCGCAATCAAAATGTGTGTCATACACATCTGAACTAACAGAGAACCTGCAAGGGATGACAATCCACACAATACAAACAAAGGGCGCATATCGTATGCATGATCAGAATGTGTATCATACACATCTGAACCGATACAATAAACCTACAAGGGATAACCATCTACACAATGAAGATAAAAGGCGCATATCGTATGCATGATCAGAATGTGTATCGTACATATTTGAACCAATCCAATAAACCTGCAAGAGATAACCATCCACACAATACTGACAAAGAGGTGAATATCATATACAAGATCAGAATGTGTGTCGTACACATCTGAACTAATCAAATAAACCGGCAAGAGATAACAATCAAGACAATACAAATAAAGAGTGTGCATATCGTATGCACGATCAAAATGTCTATCGTACACATCTAAATTAATCAAATAAACCTGCAAGGGATAATGATCCACACAATACAGACAAAGAGGTGCATATTGTATGCATAAGATCGGGATATGTGTCGTACATATCCAAATCAATCAAATAAACCTGCAAAAGGTAAACACCAAGAGATGCAGACAAAAGATGCACACAGATGTGTGCGTGATCGAGATGTGTGTCGTACATATCCAAATCAATCAAAGGAACCTGCAAAAGATAAACACCAAGCAATGCAGACAAAAGATGCACATACATGTGTGCAAGATCGGGATATGTATCGTACATATCCAAATCAATCAAAGAAACATGCAAAAGGTAAACACCAAGCAAAGCAGATAAAAGATGCACACACATGTGTGCAAGATCGGGATATGTGTCGTACACATCCAAATCAAATAAAAAAAACTCAAGGTACCTTGCACAAGTAACAAAGTGTTAGAAATAACAAGGAAAATGCTTATCGAAAGCACAAAGCTCAAAATAGATTATTCACAAGCTAATATACTCGCATAAGCATACAAGAAGTGAAATAAAAACTCAAAAATCGACTTGGGAAAGCACTTATTCGAAATTTAAGTGAAAAAGTCAACTTGCCGGAATTAATTAAAAATCGCATGGTTGCATGCAAACGCATCAACGGATTCAAAAATATGATCGGTCTTAATTAATTCCGAGTGAAAGCGACATTTTTTGGACCTTAAAGGAGAGGGGGAAGCAACACCATTTTAGGCATGATTTGCTTGGAATTTGGTTTCGAAACCACGAAAATTGGTTTTAATACATACCTCAACTTTTAGGACAAGTACTGCTACCTTGGACCTTTAAGGAAAAATTGATTTTGGTTCACAAAAATGCATGAAAAGAGTGAAAATCATGAACCGATTTAATTTCCAATTCTCACTTGCTTTGTGTTTTGAAATGAAATAGAGAATTGGATATTAAATCCATTACATGATGTGCAAACAACTTTAAAAAATTGATTCTATGATTGATAAGTCAAAAATCGGAATTGTTTGAATTGAAACAAATGCATAAAAATGCATATGTAATGGTATTAAATACAATATTTCATGAATGAAATTCACATCAACATGTAACCACATGCAAGCAATCAAATAATCAACCAATTCCAAATCTCGGCATAACCTTGAATATGAATTAAAATCAATCAAAATTCAATAACTAACCATGTTTTAATGCCCCTATTCAATTAATCAAGAATATGCAATTTAACTCATGAATATGTGTACTAAACTACACCTCGACACACTTTCGAGTTCAAAAAATCAACAAATAGCATGCAATTTTGATTCAATTATTTGATACAAGCATTAACCAATGCATGAACATGCTATTTACAATCCAAACACTAACACAAACTCCTTATATGTAAAGAAATCGACTCATGGATGTGCATTGTTCATAAATTTTACACCTCGACATAATCGAGTTCAAGAATCAAACCATAATTATACAATTTCGATTCAATTAATCAATATATGAATCAATTAATGTATGCACAAGCTATTCCTAAATTCAATTTCAAGAATAAGCAATTTTGCAAAATCACTTAAAATAAGAACTTATGGAAATAAGCTCTTACTTGAATTGAAGTTTGAACGGAGAATTGAAGAGGAATTTAAAAAGAGGATAGATCGGAGCTTTGATTAAAGGCAAGGAGGAAGACCGGATCGGAGAAGAGAAATGGCCGGAACCGTCCTTGACGGAGGGAGTAGATCGGCGTGAAGGACTAGACGATGAGGAGGAGAGACCAGAAGTAAGTAGGCTGGACGAGAAGATGAGGGATCGCGTCGGAGAGTGGAGGACAAATGGTCGCCGGAAAGGAGGGAGAAGGCTGGCCGGTTTGTGCACAGAGAAAGGGAAAGCCAGACGGAATTACGATCGGTGAAGCAGGTTGGGCGGAGTAGAGTCACCGGAGGAGAGGCGGCCGGAGCGGTGGCTAGTCAGAGTCTTGTGGCGGCCAGTCAGTGCTTGGCTTGGAGGGAAGAGTTTTTTTTACTTTATTTGAATTTTCCAGAGCTTGTGAATTGAGAGAAAACTGAGAGAAAAAGTGTTTTGGGAGTGAAATTTTAGCAAATGAATCTTCCTCCTTGAATTATGAGAATGAAATTTGATTAATAGGTGGATTTTTTGGGCTAGGAGTGTCTTGGATTCAAGATTAGGCCCAAATCGCCTTTTATTAAGTGCCAAAATGTAATTGTTTTGTATATATGTTTTGTGGCACTTATCCGTTCTTGTTTGTTAATAATCGTTGAATAACCCCACTTTTTTTTAATCATAAATACATTTTATTGTGTTTTGTGTACATATTGTACCATTTGATTAGTTTTATGTATTTTTGTAGGTATTTTTTGCACATTTGGAGAATCAAGGAATAAAGTGTCAAAGACACGGTTCCGGATGCGCGTTTTAGCAATAAAAGTCCATTTTTGGATTGTTTTGTTCAGGCAAGGCCGCTGAGCGGGAATTGGAGCGCAAAAATGAGGCTTTGCCATTTTTCCGGCAGAGACTTCATTTTAGAGGCCGCTGAGCGGGATGAGGCAGTTGAGCGGAGTTTAGGTCGGTTTAATGTGTAAATATCTGAGGACGTCGCTGAGCGTGCCCACACTGTTGAGCGTGGTCGTCTGAGTTTTGTTTTATAACTTCATTTTCAGCCATGGGGTGGATTTTGATCCCCATTTCCATCAACCTTTATTTCTGATAGTATAGCTTAAAAAACAACATTTGATCTTGCTTATTGATGATTGGAGGCGAATTACTCTTCAATTGGCATTGACAAACTAGTATAGACCTGTGGTTAATCTCTTCTCCTCTCTATTTATTTATCTATTTTTTGGGTTATGTTTGTATATATACTCTTACACATGTATATTTGTCCCCCTGGGTGTTATATAAAGTTTGCTTTACGAATCTTTGTTGGTGATTGTCTTAGGTTTTTACCCTGTGTTAGGGATTTGAGTTTCGTTAGACATAGATTGCTTAGATTCTTTATTAGGATGATTATCTGTTAGTTTTTTAATGCTAGAAATAGGTTTAGAGCTGAAATTCACTTAGGGTATCTGATCTTAATGCCTCTATGTCATGAGTTTCGAGCTAGACATAGTCGTTACGAGTGACACAGTTGAATTTTGAGTTGTTAAGGTAGGCCAGACATGACTATCGAGGTGATGCGGTTGAGTTCTCAATTTGGGTTAGAAAGTTTTTTGATTGTGAGAGGTATGTGATAACACAGACGAGTATCATAGATTAAGTATAACTGGATGGTAGATTTAAGCCTGTGACGGGTAGTGTGTATTCGTTCCGGACAAGTTGTCTATCCTCTTTATACTTTTGTTTATATCTTTTCTTTACAACCATTTAACCCCAAACTCATTAACGAACGAATTATCGAAAGAAGAATCAATAACCAATCTCTGTGGACACGATAGTATATAACCTAATCGGTATATATCACCCGGTAAAAATAATACTTTACTTTTTGCTTGCCTGCTATACCAGTATTCGAACACCTTTATCCGACAAAATTTCGTGTACAGTGTCAAACCTCGAGAACCGTGCCGAATTTGAAATCGAGCCCAATACGAAAAAATGTCCGAAACCAAAAATTGGTCGCGTGAGACAATATTTCTACTCAATCGGAAAAAGAATCAAGGATATATGAATTTCTGAAGTTTCAGCTCACATTTCGAGGATCTGACACATGCAGAATTTTAATTGTGCCACTTGGAGAAAATGCTTCGAACGAGGATCTTCTGATCAAAATCCAAACTCGGGACGTGAATCACAATTGAAACCAATGGAATTTGTGAGCTTTTGACACCAGTCCCATCATGTTTCGATAAAAAATGAGCGAGATACGATTTTTTGAACGTGGCACATCAGATGAAATAATGTTCGGTTCGACTCAAATATCATTCAAAGAATAAAATTATGGTATTGATTCATAAGGAATTAGCTCTCGGCCTGTGTATGAAAGTTGAAGAGGACGTCGAGAGGGAATTTTAGACACAGGAACCTCTCAATTCCGAAATTCGATCCAGGAGTTATGAGTTTTTTAGTGTACCGTAAACATGGTTCAACCATAAAACTCAGTTTATTGCACTCGAAACATTAATTTTTTCAGAGACTTTCTTCACACAATTAGCTTCCTCCCTGAGAATGAAAGTTGGAGATAATATCGAGAGGGACTCTCCAATCAAAAAATCATCAAAAAATATCCCACGAGATAAGAGTTATGAATTCCAGAGCATCCAAACACACCAAAAACTGAATTCCACTTTATTAAGAAATGAACTACCGAAGTCCTTCCTTGATGAAATGGCCTTCAATCTGTGCAGATAAATTGGAGGACGTATGAAATGGTTACAACGTCTGTAGAACCAACCCAAGATAACCTTCTGACCAGAAGATCATGCATCAAGCATATGAACCGAAAAATATCAATTTCTGGTTCAAAATAGTTTGAACGGACCGAAACACGCAGTTTCTTTCACAACCTGAGATGCCCTTAACCTCATAACCATGAGATGAATGATATGCATGTATTTTCATGATAATGGAACTATAAGCCAAAAAGTTAAAATAAAGAGGGTAAAATTTGGGGTACAATAATATCAGCTAATGAATTATAGTATACATGTAACAAACTCTGATAAACAACAAGTTGTCTGGTCTCAGAATAGGAAGCAACATCAAGTGTCGTGTAAAGCATCGTCAAAGTTGCCACTTCCCAAGCCCAACATGGAGTGTCAAGGGCACTGAATAGAGACAAGTAAGAAACATCAATGTAAACTCCAAACTTGTCCGCAAAGAGAGTACATGCCACCCGATATAGCATTTACGCCCTTGCGGTAGCCTCATCCATCTGTGCCTCCATAAACACCTTATAAGTACTCCTCAACCAAGACATACGGAGGTGAAATTCCCGAGTCTCACCAAAATCACATAGGACCTCCACCTCATCCACATCCAAATCATCCACAACCACGCGCACCGCCGTCGTCTGGTCCCTATAATCTAATGTGAAAAATGTACCAGTAATCGGAAGGTGAAAGAGGGCATCCACATCATCAAACGTCATTGTCATCTCCTCAAATGGAAGGTGGAACGATGATGTCTCCGGGTGCCACCTCTCAACAAAAGATGATAGTAGGGAGGCATCCAACATGGTCAAGGAGCATCCAACAAAGTCCTCCAACTTGAAATCCCCAACTATCTTCCTCACCCGCTCAGGCATCAGAGTCTCGGGGGAAGTTCTTCAACTTCGACCCATGAGAAGCAACCTTCAACACTAAACGCTCCATAAACAAAACATCACAATTACAACAAATTAGTATACATCAAATTGTGTAATACAAATAATGATTAAGCATTAAACCAAATCAATATTACATACCTCGCCCTGCCATATCCTATAAGCGACATGGTCATCATAACCCGTCAAAACGGACCTGTCAGAAGGTCCTTCGTGAAAACCACCATCAGTATACATTGATGGATCTAATGAAGCAATAGTCATGGTGTCTGTATCATCACGAGACACCACGTCCACTCCCTTCTGAATTGGCTTTTGAATCGGCTCCTATATCACCTACTCTTGAACCAGCACCTGAATCGGCTCCTCAAATATCTGCTTCTGTATCACCAGTTGTTGTATCATAGGCTCCTCAACAACCGGCTCCTGAACCACCTGGTGTTCTACAACTACCTACTCCATTGTAGGAACAGAAGTATGACCCTCTACCGCAAGAGGCTGATCCTTGACTGTTGTAGAAGATCTAGCAGTCCGACAGTGAGGTGCACGAAACCCCATTGAGGCCTGCTCAGCCATCCGTTTCCGGTGAGAACCGGTCGGACGACGGCGTTCGGTCCACATCTTTGAGGCTTGCGCCTCATCAGCAGTCCAAGCCACATCATCGACTCGATCTGTAGTCCTGTCGGCAATAGACTAATCTCTACCTCTCGTCCTCACTACAACCAAAATTAAAAATTATAAGAAACATAGAAATTTAAAAAATAATAGAAAATACCAGAAATTTTGAAATTTTGAAATTTTCGGTATGGAATGTGTACCAAAAATTTCGAAATCTCCGATATCATTATCAAATGATAATACCGGAAATTCTGAAATTTTCGGTATCATTATCAAATGATAATGCCGGAAATTATGAAATTTTTGGTATCATTATCAAATGATAATACCGGAAATTATGAAATTTCTGGTGCAAAAATACCAGATATTTCATAATTTACGGTAGGCGGTACCGAAAATTATGAAATATCCGATACAAAATACCAGAAATTTTGCTAAATATATCGTAAATCTTACTTGTTTTTGCGAAATATCTGATATCGCCACTAAATTTCTGAATTGTCGTAGAATTTTGAAAATCCGGTGCACCGTAAATTTGAAGAATGAAATTTGATTGGAAAAATTGTATTTTCATAGTATTGGGGGGTGTCAGGTTAAAATTGAGGGTGACAAGAAAAGTTCTCCACCTTACATGATTTCTCGCTGTCATGGGTAAACCACTAAACCCTCACTACCAAAACGTGTTATAAATCTTCTAAATCTCCTTGCTCTTGTAGGAAGAACATACACACCTGAAAATTTTAATCGGTACACAGAAAGAGTCTTACATTTCACTACAATTGAAAATTTCACTCGTAAGAAAATATGACTTGTTTTTAATTTAAAAATTATTAAAAAGAAAGACAATATCAAAATATTAAACAAATCATAGTTTTACATACACTGAAAAACGGATTCATGATCATTACAAGATTTATCCACGGTTGCTATTTTAAATCGTGATAAAATATAAATTAGTTTTAATTTAAAAAGAAAATAAGGCACAAAATTTGAAAGTCACAACTCTCCTTTTGACAATTGTCCTTTTAAGCCATTTTATTTTTTTGACAAGATGATTCATTTATCTATCAATTTTTCATTGAAACCCAATATTATGGGCTAGCATATAAGAGATGGATGTATCCTACTCCTACATAGCGTCAAATAAAGATATTAAAAAGGGTATATGAAGAATCGAAATCGACCAAAAAGTTGTATTGTTGAAAGGTACTTAATTGAAAAGTAACTCAGTTTTGTGTTGAATTTTCTCACATCACTTGGAAAAGAAAAAAAAAAAAAACATTAAGGGAGAGATTGATGCTAGTAATTCGGTGACCATATCAAACATTTAATGGAATCCAAGACATTTGTATGTTCTTACAATGCGTACGAGGTTAAGCCTTATGCTGAAAAGCACATAAAAATTTTAAGGTTGAAACCTAACAGAAATGAAAATTGGCTGACAGGATAACACGGTCCTAGTTTTATATTGTGGTTTAAAGATTATATCTTTTTCTAAAAACATACTCTTAATATGTGATATATTATGTATACATTCTTCAACATAAACTTGTACTCAATCTCATGAAAATATCAGAGTTGAGCAAATTAATATCACTCTGAATATATAATACAATAATAAAACCCCCATTGCTAAGTACAATACATGACATATATGTAGTATTGTACACAGAATTATTCAACCTTACAAATTTTAGGGACATAATATGTATATAATACCTTAAGGGTGGCTTTAATAATTCAACTTAACAGTTTGGGACACCAACACCACAAGCTTCAGCAATCCTTCTTGAACCAGGAGAGTTAATATATGGCTTCAAGATTGGGTTTTTGAGGTAACCGCATAAGCATGACTTTTGATCATTCAATCTACTGCAACATTTAGCAGAAGGTGCAGAATTTGACGTAATTGCTGCTCGACATGGGGTCAAATCAAATACATTACAACCACCCTCGGCTATGGTAGCCATCTCAACCATAAGAACGGCCACAATCATCATTGCACACATAATAACCTTCATCTTCATCATCTTCACTAAATCTCTACTTAGCTAATAATTGCACAAGTTTTTGAGTGAGTTATACTGCTTAATTGGCTATGTATTTATAAGCATAGAAAATTAGAATGGCTAAAAGTACTCAACTCAATCAATAAACTATTGCACATTAACTTTAGTGGGAAGTTACTCTCCATGTTCCTAGTTACACGTCAATTTTAGATTTTTTGCAACCAAGACAGCAAGTGAATTTTGTTATTTCTCATTTTTTTCTTTCTTGTGATATCATTATCAAAGACTAGTAATAAGAAACATTGTTTGTTTCATCCCTTAGCTCGTGAGTGATGTTGAAATTTAAAAGAAGACTATATGTAGCACCGAGTCCACCCGCCAAATCGTTATTGAAGACTAGTAATAAGAGAAATTGTCTTTAACTTGGTGAAAGTCGTTTTAATTGATTTTTCTCTTCACATTATTGATGCACAAATATAATGTTTACTTTAGAGCCACCGGATTATTATCTAATATCTAAGGACAAATTGTATTTAGTTGTTAGAATCTTTGACTAAGATTGGTGAATAATCGATTAATTGAGTATGCAGAGAAAGAGAGAGAATTAGAGAATATTTGAGGGTAAAAATATGGAATTCATTCATTCACAACATACCCCAATAATATTTATACAAATATAAGATGAGATACAATTGTCAAATAAAATTAAAACTGAAACGCTCTAGGTTAATTGGATGACATATAATGTCAATCAGTTGCACTTTACTATTGAGTCAGTTTTTAACTACAAATACATAGGTGTAATCGATTGACATATTATGTTAATCAGTTGCACTTTACTACTGTAATTTTTTATTTGACATTTACAAGGGGTTGACATAAAAGTACAACTGGTTACATGCACGTAAATTATCTTTTCTCCTAACACACCACCTTAATTCATATGCACCAAGTCTTCCATTCTCATGTTCTTCTTCAATCTCTTGAAGACTTCAATTGTGACTTCCTTAGTCAGCAAATCAGTCATTTGGTCTTCACTTCTACAATACCCCGATCTCAATCTTCCTTCACTAACAAGCTCTCTCAAGTAGTGAAATCTCGTCTCAATATGTTTGCTCCTCTCATGTGAAATTGGGTTCTTAGCAAGGTTTATAGACAAAAATGTTGACAACCATTAGTGTTACAATGTCACCCTCTTTGCTTCCCAACTCCTTCAATAGATTCACAAACCACACAACTTGTCATGCACACAAATAAGTTGCAATTTACTCGGCCTCACAAGAAGAAAGTTTCACTACTGCATCCTTCTTCAAACACAATGAGATTGGTGTTCCTTCGAATATAAATATGTGTCCAATTTTATACTTTCTATCATATTCATCTCCACACCATTTGGAATCAGTAAATCTATGTAAATTGCATTTTTAGTCGGAGTAATGGCTTTATTACAACGCTCAATTTCAAAATTCTTCAAAATCTCAAGCGCATACCTCTTTGGTGCATGATCAACCCCTTCTTGGACTTGTAAAACTCAATACCAAGGAAGTATGTCATTAGGCCAATGTCGGCCATCTGAAACTCCTTCATAAGCTAACCCTTGAACTTAGAAATGCATTTTTCATCGCCTCCCATAATCAACAAATCATCTATGTAGAGACAAGGAATTATTACCCCTTCATTTTTATCCTTATTCATGTACACATCATGTTCGGATACACACTTCTTGAATCCAATCTCCTTTAAGAAACCATGTATCCTCTTGTTCCAAGCTCTTAGGGCTTGTTTGAAACTGAAAAACATTTTCTTCAATTTGTAGAACTTTAAATTTTGGGTTTTCACAACAAAACCATTGGGTCATTCTACATAAACATCTTCTTCAAGTGGTCCATTAAAAATGTAGATTTGACATCCATTCAATAATCACTTTACAACTAATCAAGGCTTATGTTTGATTATTTCACCCTTGGTATTTGCCTTCACTTTGTACACCCATCTTACACCAGTTGGTTTATTTCCTTCTGGGTCAAGATTGATCTAGCTTGATAAAGTTGTATGAAGGTGTAGAAGGAACTCATGCTTGACACGGTGTCCTAGAATGTTGCTTGACATTTAGGCATGGTGCATCTAGCCTGTACTGCTGCATTTTGGAAGCATCTTTAATCAAAGATTGGATAAGATTATATTATTATTAAGATAACAATATCTTTGTATGATTTGTTGGGCAGTTGTCAAGATCAACTCAGATTTAAAGAGATATAAATTTAAATTTATAACAAGTCAGATCATATTTTTTTGTTAGAGATAATCAAGGAACAAATCAAATCTCCAACTAAATCTGCAATATTTATGGACCAAAACAAATCGGCAATCCATAGAGAAAAACCCAGAAGATTATTGATATATAAGGAGGACACAACAAACATTGGAACTCAAGCATTCTAGGTTATAATTTAAGATCTTTAGAGTGGTAGGTTTATGTGGTGTATTCCATGATAATATGAATAAAGTCCATGACATGTCATAGAATATTATGGAAAAAACATATTTCTTTATGTGTGTGGATGAATTCTCAAGTCTTTCTTGGGTAAGAGGCATTATAGAAAAGTCTTACATGTTTGAAGTTTTCAGAGATCTATGTCAACTACTTCAAAGAGAAAAGGGGACTGGAATAGTTGAAACCAGAAGTAATCATGGCACTGAGTTTGAGAATTCAAAATTCTATGATTTATGTGCCTCATAAGGTATTATCCATGAGCTCTCAGTCCCAATCACTCAACAACAAAATTGGGTGTAGAAAGGAAGAGCATAACTCTGCAAGAATCAACCAAAGTTATGATGCATGCCAAGAAACCACCTTATTATTTTTGGGAAAAAACTATGAACACAACATGTCACATCCATATTAGAGTAGCCATTAGATTTGGTAATAAAGAAACTTAGTATAAATTATGGAAAGGGAGAAAGTCAAATGTCAAGTAGTTTCATGTATTTTAAAGTAAGTGTTACATCCCCATAGATAGAGAGAAAAGGAAAAAGATGAATCCAAAAAGTGAGGAACACTATAAGAAAAATCAATCATTTCCAGGGGTTAGACCCCTCAAAAAATTATTATATTGCTTGGGGTTAACCCCTCGCAATACAGAAATACAAAATTAATGAATTTATTTGGGACTCCCCGTCGTAAAATTAACGGTGAGAATTTTTAATTTTAAAAAATATATATTGTGAAGAGTGCCCCGTCGCAATGTCCAATAGCACTATTTACTTTTTTCTTGTGCATACAAAACTGACAAGTAATTAATATTTTAACAGTGGCAACCCCTAGCAAAACGTGCTTGATGGGCCAAATCAAATCAATGAGTCAGATTTGATATATAGTTTCACCATTCCTCTTTCCCTTTTCATTTTATTACCTTCCCAATTTCTCTCTCTCCCTTTCATTTTCCAGTAAACATTATTCCATTCCTTCTTCACCTTTAACTTTTTCAATAGTAAAAACATCAAAACACAACCCATACAAAAAACACAACACGAAAAAAATACATATTTTTCATCAAAAATGGAGAAGATGAGGATATCTCATTACAAGCTTGAATCTTGTGGGATAGTATAATTTCTTCTAAAGTTTTCATCTTTCTTGTTACCCTTTTCTTCATCTTACTTCTGGATGCTACTTTGGTTCGATTCCAAAAAAGTTGAACTTTTGTGTTCAAAATCTTCTAAAGTTTTCATCTTTCTTGTTACCCTTTTCTTCATTCTTACTTTTGGATGCTGCTTTGGTTCGATTGTAAAAAATTTGAACTTTTGTGTTAAAAAAATGAGGTTTTTGTTGAAAGGAGGTTTGAAGACACTTTGTACTAGGAATCAGTGGACTTATATTGTTTTTTGGAATTTTGGTTGTAATAATTTCAAGTAAGTGGTTTCGATGAAATAAGTGATTTTTTTCTTATTAATTAAGTGGAAAAGAAGATGATTTCTTTATATATTGATTGAGTTTGAATTAATTTTGTTAATGTTTTTCTTTCTACTTTATTGAGAACTGTAATACGGTGGGAGAACTGACTTTGGATTTTGCTTTTGATCGCAAATGTTGCGGATAGCAAGAGTCGCCACCGACTTTTCTTTTATCCAATTAAGGGAAGGTGAAAAGAAAAGAAAAAGACCTTCGTTAGATTCTGAGTACGGGAGAAGGTTATGAAAAGGGAAGGTATTAGCACCCTTTCCATCCGTAGTTATCTACGGACTCTTAGTTACTTTAGCTCATCTTTAAAAATTTTCTTTTTGTGTGTATATTTGAGAAAATGTTTTGAAAAGGCATTTCGCTTTGACTTCGTAATGATTCACGCTGGAATGTATACGAAGTGTTCGGAAATGTTTCGTTTTGAAAAGTGTTTTGACTTTGTAAAAGTGTAAGGTGCGAAAAGTATTTTGAAAGAGCGAGCAACTAAAAGTCTTATTACCTACTCAGAACGGTCGTTTTTCGTGTTATTTTACTTTCCTTTAGAATAGTGCTATCCATACCATTAGTTGGTCGGTAACCCTATTCGTTGGATGTAAAGGGACATTCGAAGGGACATCGGATGGTCATAGAAGACAACTTGTAGGAGTATCCTAGCACATTCGAAGGGACGATCATCACTTTTCGTAGGCAACAATTGAGGGACTAGATCATGTATTCGTAGGCCACGTCGAGGGACTATGATCTTTGTTTCGAAGGGACTATGATGATATGTTTCGTAGGCAATGGTGCTAGGATACCTATACGTTCAAGGGACTTGACCATTTATTCGAAAGGCAACGAGAGAGAATACTCTAGGGGGTGCATGTGTGAAGAAAGTGTGTTGAATTCAGATATGTTATCTTGTGATTAGAAGTGATCGACGTCCGTTTTTATCTTTGCCATACACGCCTAGTTACTAGCAGTTTATATGGGTGCGGAAAGTAAATTGCGGAAAGTAAAGTGCGGAAAGTAAATCCTACGCTATTACATGGCTTTGGGGCAGTTACATAATAGGAGTGCTGAAAGTAAATCCTAATTAAGCTATTATATCCCATGAGCAGTTACATAATATTGGAAAAAGAAATGCGAGAAAATAATCCTAACTATTACAACCTGGAAGCAGATACATAATAATCGGAAAAAGAAAAGAATTTCGCATAAGAGAATATATGTTAGTAAAAAAAGATTTTTGAGTTAGGAAAAAGTTTTTAGGTTAGTAATCCTAATTAGATGATAGAACAATTTTTTGGGAATTTTCTGGGTTGATTTTAATAAAGAAAAGCAATAAAAGTCAATTTTATGGTTAATTAATAATTAATTAAAATATGCATGCAAAAATATTAATTTTTATGCAAAAAATTAAATAAACATTTTTCTGTCCTAAATGCAAAAAGAAATATTTTTTTGGTGATTTTTAATGCATTAGAAAATTGTTTGAAAAGAAATTAAATTAAAAGGAAAATATGAAGGAAATAAGAAAATAATGTTAGTTTGGAAAAGTGGTAAAAAGGATTTACAGGAGCCAGGGATCGAACTCTGGTCCTCTCCTTCACATGCATGCGCCTCTTGCCATCTGAGCTAGAGTGTTTAGCTATTAGTAATATGAAACGAAATAATTATAAGGGAAAAAAAATTCTGAAAATCAATTTAAAATAAAAACCGCGCCAAGTTTCATCGTCTTCCTCGTTTGAATTCTTTTTCACAAGCTTTTACCTACGGTTTTCGTCCGTAGCAACATCCTATAGTGACGGCTTCGTCTGTCACTAGAACACCTGCAGATTTCCAAAATCACATACAAGCAATATAAATTTATGAGGAACACATGGATCGATTCAGTTTGGCCTCCTGAGTGTGGTGGTACCACTAGTTTTAGCTAATTTTGTCTAAAACGCAAAGCCCTAATTTGGACGTTCAAAACCTAACAATGGTGGATTCCGATTCCTGTACTCAAAACACAATTAACCAATGCAGAAAGCTTCGAAACTTCATTCTAAACACAAACAAACAATCAAAACATGTTAAATATGCATGAAAATTAAAAATCGAATTTGAAATTTTTGAAGCAATCTGTGATCTAGAATTCGTGATTCTGGAGGTATTGTTGGCTTGTGAGTATCTGGAACGGATCAGAGAACCTCCAGGAATCGATTGCAAGGCTTAGAATCGTCTGAATTGAAGCAAAACTAGGATTGCCAATTGCTTGAATGCCACGAATTTTTGAAGCTTGGGTAGGGTTCTTGGAGGCCAGAAATTCGTCTCATGTGCTTGTGAATGCATCATGTACTTAAAGTAGAGTGAATTAGGTCAAGAATCAATGAGAAAATATTTGATTTGGTATGAAACCAAATATTGCCTTTTTTAATCAAATCACATTTAATTCCTTTTCCAATCAATGCAATTTCGAAATTGACAGCTTGTATGGCTTGCTTGGACCTCAAGAATGAGAGAAAAATCCACCTTGCAATTAATTTTGATTTTCTATCTTTTATTTTAATTAAATTGGCTTTTAAATGATTAAAAATAAAAAATAAATAGAAAATAAAAGATAAATTCGTGGCCTTGGGCTTGGAGGTTCCAATTCAGCTAAGGAACATGTTTGAATCAAGAAAAGTTAGGCCCATTTGCAAATTTTTTGGCTTTGTCAAGTATTTCTCTTTGTGCACCTCCTCATAAATGCTCAACTTGTGCAAGGTGTATCTTGCTCAATTTTTAAGATTTTTGGGTGTTCTTGGACGTTTTAGAAAGCTCAAGCTGTCCTCTAAACAGCCTCTTTGGTTTCATGTTCATTGAAGTTTCCATGCTCATGAACACATCTTTACAAAAAGTTGACTTTTTGTTGACTTTTAAAAGGACCTATAATATTTTGATCCATAACTTCCAAATGAAGCATTTTCTGCCCAAACTTGTGAAACATGAAGTTGTAGAGAATTGAATTCTCTTTAAAATGAGTTGTGGTGGAAAAATTTCTGATAAATTATGTGAAAGTTATGCCTGGTCAAAGTTCTGTTGACTTTTTCCTAAAATACCCTAATTTAGAAACTTTGACTTTTGATCAAATCTTGACTTTTCTTGATGAATCATGATCAATCCTTTATCAAATGGTGAATATCACTTCAAAATATGGATGTTGACCAAAAATTATGAAGTTTAACTATATGTTGACCACAGTTGACTTTTTGTCCAATACAACTGATTTTCAACCATCTGAGCAATTGTTTGAGGAAACTTGACTTGTAAGGCTTGAAACTTGACATGGAGATTCTTTGAAGCATATGATGGGGCATGATGACCACTGGAAGTGTTAGAGGCCCACCTTGATTTGAGAATGGCCAAAACCCTAGTTTGGGTTGATTGTTTAGGAGAGGGTTTGTCTGGTCAACCCTTGTGAAATCCTTGAGTATGGATATGTGAAATATCTTGAGAAGTAAGAGGGAAAATTTTGGGGTATGACAAGAACCAAAAGGCATCTACTTTATTACCATATAGAAATTATACAATGAACCAAATTTGAGGTTCCTATGACTGCTCAGCTTCAACGACTCTCAGGACAAAAGCGGCCATGTCTTCCCGATTGCTCGGTAAATAAAATACCACAGTCAAGGAGGTCTTCACTGAGTGGGGGATCTCATGTATCCTTATTTGGGATTACTCCCTAAAAGTTAACATGGCCGCTTAGAAAGATCTAACAGGGTTAATATGTCTTCCCGAATACAACATATACAACATATACAACAATATATCGCATATATACAAATAAACAAATATAGGGTCAACCCACTTAGAGATGGTCTAACAATAGGTCAAACATCCCCAGCAGAGTCGCCACTTTTTTGTAGCGACAAAAACTGCCAGTATAAGCCGTTGAATTGACTTAACTTAAAAAAGTAACAAAAGAGTCGCCACTGTGCTTTTATTTTATCCAAAGAACTAGGAAAAAGAGCGAATAAAATCCTAAAAAAAAGATCAGACATCTGGGACCGAGGGTTAGTTATGCAAAGGGAAGGTGTTAGGCACCCAAAGCATCTATGTTACTCCGCAGGAACCTTTTTGAAAATTTTTATATGTGTGCTAAAAAGAGTATATGTACAAAATGGATGGTTGGGGATAAAATAAGTATTTTTTATAATTTTTTGTTTGATAGAACTTCCAATGAGTTCCAAGCCTACATACCAACAATGTGCAATATTGAAATCAAAACCAAGTAGTTCGGCTAAAAAAGACAAACATTGTGTGTTGGTTTCTTTTAAGAAAATGTTAGTTTAGAAAATCCACAAAGAGCTCAAAAATTTGAATGAGGTTAGGTTTTTTTTAGTCTTATGAAAAGAAAAGTCAAAGTATTATTAGATGGATTGAAAGTTTATTAAGAAAATAAATTTTGAAAATGCATGGACCTAAGTCCAAGTTTTTTACGAAAGCGGTTCGAGTTTTGAAAACAAGAATCCTTTGAAAAAGAGGGAAGATTTTGAAAATTAAAGAATGGGTAAAAGATGAAGAGGTTAACCTAAGTACATAGAGTAAAAGGTAAGGGTAAAGAAAGATCTAACAGGGTGAGAAGACTAGTACTTAACATCAAGATCCAATAATATATCTCATCCTTTAGATTACCACATAACCAACAAATAACCAGACAAACAAACCAAGCTTCAGATAAATTAATGCTTTTAGGTGAACTCTTGTCTTGAGAAAAAACGGGCAGAGTAACGGCTGTATTTGGAGGAAATTCACTCTTAATCGAGTATAACGGATTAACCTGCATACAAAGATAATAACCAGACAAGAAAAAGTAACATCAAGGACACAAAAATCTCCAAGATGAGGTAGAGGTCCTGATCATAAGTCCAAAGATCAAGCTCCAAGCACAAGGATAGTAACCAAGTCCAATTATAGTTTTTTTTATGTTTAGGTTGAATTATTAGGTATCTTGGAAAAGAAAAATAAATCTCAAGTGAGCAAATGAAAAATGACAAGAAAATAAAATGCTCAAATGAGCAAAGAAAAAAATTATATAAAAGATAAAATGCTCAAGTGAGCAAAGAAAAATGGCATGAAATGTAAATGCTAAAAATAAAGGTGCATAAAAATAAAGAGCATAAAAATAAATGCAGAAAGTAAAAAGCGGAAAATAAAAGCAATTAATAAAGGTTAGCAAGATGACCATCTTGAAACTTGTCAAGTATATATTCGAATTGTTACTTGTTGGTTGCCAGCAAGGTGACCATCTTGATCTATCTTGATCAAATCATCAACCTCTGATCTTCAGATATCAAAATTTTTCTCATGATCTATCAAGGATCGACCAATTAGGGTTTTCATCGAGGATGAGCAATCTCTGATTTTCTGATCAATGAATGACTTTTTTAATTAGAGATTGATCTTCATATCCTAAATATAACATGTTGACCTAATTTCTGAATTCAAAACATCACAGAAGTTCACAAAATTCATCAGTCAATTTATGAATCATCTGATGAAATTTCATCTGCACTGAAAAGTCAAACTTTGACTTTTGGTCAACTTTTTCAAGACAAAACTTTTTCAATCATCAAAATACTTCAAATGATCCATCATGATCATAAAAAATCAAGAAATTTGGAAAAGTCAACAAAAAGTTAAAATTTTCAACACTTAGAAAATTTTTCAAGTGTTAAAATTTCATACTTTTTCCAAACTTCATGGCATTTGTTCACATAGTTCCACTTTGAATTGGGAAAAACTCAAAACATGGAAGTTGTAGCCCTTGAAACAAGCTTTTCAAAATGTCCAAGAACTCTCAAATCCATGGAGTCTAGCCATACTTTTGATTTTGAAACCTAGAGCTCCAAAATCCTTGATTTTCAAGTACAAACTTTCAAAATTATAGGTCATTTTGCATTTTCTTCTTCTAGAACACATGCCACCTTGCAAAGATAAGCTAGAGCTGATAAAAATCAGTTGGATGTAATTATGATGGATAAGATCAAAGTTGAAAATTAACCATGGTTAAAAGGAAGCTTCCTTTTGCATTTAATGCAAAAATGACTTCCTTGCCCTCTAAGGCAAGTTGTAAATACAAAGGCCAAACTTTCTCACTTATCTTTCAGAACTTGTGACCTATAATTAGAGGTCTTGTTTGCAAATTCAAACCACACCAAAGCCATGCAAGAACATGCTTTCTCTCTTCTTTCTTAAAATTCAAGAAACATAGTGTAATTGGAGAAATCTTGCATTTTTGAAAACTTGTGAAAAACCTTGAGTAATTTGGTGTCTAACATGTTTTAATATTAATATGGAACTTGTTTGAAACTTAAAAACAACATAGGTAACACTAAAAATCAGAATTTGCATTCCATGTTCTCAAACTTGCCAAAAACTGCCATAACCATCGAATTTGAACATTGGCTCGAGCAAGTGGTGTTTTGATCATCCAAACATCATCAATATACATCATATGAATGATCCAAACCATTAACATCAACCTGTAACATCTCTAATCACGATTTCCAGTTTCACTTTGAGCTGTATGCAGGTCGACTTGGTCAGAACATTCCAAGCTATTCCAGAGCAAGCAGACCATCCTCACACCTTCCACAAGAGCCGTTGGTGCTATAGGGATCACAAAATCACAACTGGAAACACTCTAAAGCAGAATTCGATCTCAGCTTGAACAGGTAAGAACACGAACTTCAAACTCTGTGATTTTTTGATTCCAGTCAAAAAAACTCTTGGCCATTTTGTTTCTGCACCATCAACGATCAATAACCCTCAATCAATTGATAAAATCATTCATCATACACGATTTCAATTAGGATTTTCAGTTTTAGGGTTCTTCGTGTTCTTGAGAAATTCAATCATGTTAGGCTTAAAATAAATGAAATTAAATGACATCATCATGTTGCTGGGCTTGAAACGATCAAGTTTCATGTTTACATCTTTTGATTTCATCAAGAAACGAAGGGTTGAGAATGGATTGAAGATTGGAGCAAGAAGATGAGCTGCGCGCGTTTTTTTGAAAATTCAAATATCCGTTTATAATATTATAACATGGTTTGGTTTCAATACACGGATGTATTGCCGCCCCAGCGGTTGCCAGCTCACTCTTAAGACTCTCATGCCGTGCCTTGCCTAACAGGTCCCGGGTTCGAGTAGCCTTGGGACCATTTTGCCAAACTTTTTAATTTTTCACTTCAATTTTTTTTCAAACTTTGACTTTTTCAAAACCCAATCAAAACTCCTCATTTTGAGGTGATTTTTTGTACACTTGTCAATAAATGTATCTATTTTTAGATAGTGTCAAAAATTTTCACAAAAACTTTCATCCGATTATGTTTTTATCGAGCCAAAAACGGTACTTTTGAGTACTTTTCAAAGCACCTTTAAAGGTGATTTTTTTCAAACTTTCGAAGCCCGATTCTTTTCAAAACTTTTCACAATTAAATTTCATCTTTCAAAAACACTTTCAAAATCATTCTTCAAAACTTTTTCATCAAACTTACATCTTTTTCCATGATCGATCCGATTAAACGATAAAACCGAATTTGTTTTCTCTCAAATTTCTTAATCGATCATGAGCCTCCCTTACGGTGTAAGTCCCAACATTCTTTATGTACATACATATTTTCCTTGTACATATCCAATTCTTTTTATGAATATACCAATTTTTACCTGTATATAATACAGATACTTTTTATACTCAAGTACAGACAAACTTCGATCGTTTGTTTTCACTTCACTTGTATATACACTGAATACCATTGGTATTAAAAGGAGCATTATTCCCTGTGAAAATGCTTTTAAACCAATGGGCCTCCCTTACGGTGTAAGTCCCAACCCTCCTATGTACATCCACATCCTCCTGTACATAAATACTCGTTCGTGTACATATTTATTTCCTTGTACACAAATCAAACTTGTAAATAATCAAGTTACGCTCGTTTCAAACGTTCGTTTCACAGACACTTGTTTATATTTCTTTCATAAACTTTTGTAAATAAACATCATGCATATGTTTATATTTCCTTCATAAACTCTTGTGAGTACATATCACACACACACTTGTTTATATAACTGTTTGATCATAACATAACAGCTAGTCTAACCAATAGACTCCCCACAGTTATAGCCTCCTCTTGGGCTTTGTACAAGGTAACTCATTTCATCTGAGTTCAGCCTCCTCTTAGGCTTCATATAAGAAAACTCATTCATCTGAGTTTAGCCTCCGCTTAGGCTTCATATAAGACATCACTCCCCTATTGAGTCAGCCTCCTCTTGGGCTTCGTTCAAAAGAACTCCTCGTTGAGTTTAGCCTTCTCTTGGGCATCATACAAAGAAAGAGACCAGAAAATCTCTTAACAACCTCCTATTGGGCTTCCAATACAAAGAATCACCCGCGTTAGGATAGAACCCAAAGAGTATAATTTCCCGGTGAAATTGCTCTTAATTCCAAAAGGATGGTTTCCCGGTGAAATCCCTTTTAAAACCAAAGCCAGCCATACCCTATAGCTTCCTCTTGAGCTTCATACAAGGACCCTCGATGACCCTCAATGACCCTCGGAATGCCTCCTCTTGGGCTTACAATACAAGGACCCATGGGCTTCTTAAATGCATCCCTTAATCCAATCAATTTCTCCTCGAGATTTAGACATCTATCATCTCTATGGAAGAAGTATCTCATCTATCACATCACATACAATCAAAAACTTTTCAAACTCTTTTCAAACAAAAACATATCTTAATCGTATGTGGTAACGCTTGTACAATCAAGCAAAACACCCAATACTTACAATTAAAAGACTCAGTCATTTTCAAACATCTTTCTTAAACATGTAAGTGGTAACGCTTGTACACTCAAGCAAAACACCTATAACTTACGATGAAAGATTTCAATCAAACTTTTCAAAATGTATGTGATGCAATAAGATTAGATACATTTTTCATTAAGATGACATTTGTCTGTGTCTCTTACTAACATCCCGTTGCTTCCACTAGCATAAGTGGGAACTACGATTGCTCTGACTTTCTCAACATCCTTTTGAGAATACGTAGGCACAAGGTCTCATCCTTGCCGAGCAAACTTCTTTCTCTCTCAGACCAAACAAACCATAGATCCCTTTAGATCCGAGCTACAAATGCTCTGATTCCCACTAAGGGATATGTATGCAGAAGATCCCAATGATCTTTGCGAGCACAATAATAACAAAACCTAGGATCCCACATAATCTATCCTTCTTAAAATCCCAAAGGAGAAACTTTCCCAATCATAGAAATAGCAATTAAAACACACAAACATATCAAACATATTCATATATAAAGTTATAGATAACTATATATATTTAGGGTGCTCCATCTATTCCCTTTATATAACAAACCCCCTTACCCGAAATCTCCCCAATGCATTGCGTCTAGTTCGCGCTAGTCGTAATGCATATCATATCAATTGAGGGTATTAACAGCTTTCCCCTTTTTCATAATCATTAAATCATCTTTTCTTGTGTTGAAAATAATAAAGCTTGATGCTCGCGGCATCTTTATAAACAAATTAAAGAGTAAATCGTTCGAGCTAGAGAATCAATTCATATTCGATTCCCTAGCGCCACTTTTAACGCAGAAAATGGCGACTCTCTGGGAGTATGAAATTTTGATTTTCAAAAATGTGACTCTCAAGAGCACCAAGCTTTTTGTTTTCAAAATAAAAAAGGGTTAAGCTTTCATATGTGCATATGTTTGTTTTTCTTTATTGTGTGTTTTCGCGATTTCATCGATGGAAAGAAATCCTAACCCGAATTTAAGAAACATTTTAAGATCTAGGTGGGGTATAGTCCTATTAACTTGTGAGAAGTCTCGATTTACGAAGTTAATTTGGGATCCTCTCTGGAGGTTGTCTTGGGAGTATTTGTGTTTAGCAAGTATTTGCGAAGACATTTTGCTTTCAAGAGAACTTGCGGTCGAGTGGTCAGAGAACACATAACTCATCCCGCCATTTAGGATGTAGTGTAAATTATTCGCGTAAGCCTAGAATAAGTGTCATGCGAGACTACGATCGAAGAGTTTTTCTTGAAAAATATTATTGGACTTGGTATTCAACAAATCCGATAATATTTCAAAGAGAAGTGTTGAGCCCGTATTATCAGTAGAACCCGTTTCACAGATGAATAAGCCCTTAGAACTTACCCACGTTTGATTCTTATCGTTGGCCTCATGCTCGTGACTTCGAACGCTTGACCGTGTGTATAACTACTAACCATGTTTGTAGCATTCATGCATTCATTCAAAAACTTCATTTCTCTTCCCATTTCCAAAGAATTTAGAGATTTTTCTTTGTAAATATTTTAGGTTAGAGTGATGGACGTCAGAGGAAGATTCACCAATAGAAATTTAAAAAATAATAGAAAATACTGGAAATTTTGAAATTTTGAAATTTCCGGTATGGAATGTGTACCAAAAATTTCGAAATCTCCGATATCATTATCAAATGATAATACCGGAAATTCTGAAATTTTCTGTATCATTATCAAATGATAATGCCGAAAATTATGAAATTTTTGGTATCATTATCAAATGATAATACCGGAAATTATGAAATTTCCGGTGCAAAAATACCAGATATTTCATAATTTACGGTAGACGGTACCGGAAATTATGAAATATCCAATACAAATACCAGAAATTTTGCCAAATATATCGTAAATCTTACATGTTTTTGCGAAATATCCGAAATCGCCACTAAATTTCCGAATCGTCGTAAAATTTTGAAAATCCAATACACCGTAAATTTGAAGAATGAAATTTGATTGGAAAAATTGTATTTTCATAGTATTGAGGGGAGTCAGGTTAAAGTTGAGTGTGACAAGAAAAGTTCTCCACCTTACATGACTTCTCGCTGTTATAGGTAAATCACTAAATCCTCACTATCAAAACGTGCTATAAATCTTCTAAGTCTCCTTGCTCCTGTAGGGAGAACATACACACCTAAAAATTTTAATCGGTACACAGAAAGAGTCTTACATTTCACTACAATTGAAAATTTCACTCGTAAGAAAATATGACTTGTTTTTAGTTTAAAATTATTAAAAAGAAAGACAATATCAAAATATTAAACAAATCATAGTTTTACATACGCTGAAAAACGGATTCATGACCATTACAAGATTTATCCACGGTTGCTATTTTAAATCGTGATAAAATATAAATTAGTTTTAATTTAAAAAGAAAATAAGGCACAAAATTTGAAAGTCACAACTCTCCTTTTGACAATTGTCCTTTTAAGCCATTTTATTTTTTTGACAAGATGATTCATTTATCTATCAATTTTTCATTGAAACCCAATATTATGGGCTAGCATATAAGAGATGGATGTATCCTACTCCTACATAGCGTCACATAAAGATATTAAAAAGGGTATATGAAGAATCGAAATCGACCAAAACGTTGTATTGTTGAAAGGTACTTAATTGAAAAGTAACTCAGTTTTGTGTTGAATTTTCTCACATCACTTGGAAAAGAAAAAAAGAAAAAATCATTAAGGGAGAGATTGATGCAAGTAATTCGGTGACCATATCAAACATTTAATGGAATCCAAGACATTTGTATGTTCTTACAATGCCTACGAGGTTAAGCCTTATGCTGAAAAGCACATAAAAATTTTAAGGTTGAAACCTAACAGAAATGAAAATTGGCTAACAGGATAACACGGTCCTAGTTTTATATTGTGGTTTAAAGATTATATCTTTTTCTAAAAACATACTCTTAATATGTGATATATTTTATGTATACATTCTTCAACATAAACTTGTACTCAATCTCATGAAAATATCAGAGTTGAGCAAATTAATATCACTCTGAATATATAATATAATAATAAAACCCCCATTGCTAAGTACAATACATGACATATATGTAGTATTGTACACAGAATTATTCAACCTTACAAATTTTAGGGACATAATATGTATATAATACCTTAAGGGTGGCTTTAATAATTCAACTTAACAGTTTGGGACACCAACACCACAAGCTTCAGCAATCCTTCTTGAACCAGGAGAGTTAATATATGGCTTCAAGATTGGGTTTTTGAGGTAACCGCATAAGCATGACTTTTGATCATTCAATCTACTGCAACATTTAGCAGAAGGTGCAGAATTTGACGTAATTGCTGCTCGACATGGGGTCAAATCAAATACATTACAACCACCCTCGGCTATGGTAGCCATCTCAACCATAAGAACTGCCACAATCATCATTGCACACATAATAACCTTCATCTTCATCATCTTCACTAAATCTCTACTTAGCTAACAATTGCACAAGTTTTTGAGTGAGTTATATTGCTTAATTGGCTATGTATTTATAAGCATAGAAAATTAGAATGGCTAAAAGTGCTCAACTCAATCAATAACTATTGCACCTTAATTTTAGTGGGAAGTTACTCTCCATGTTCCTATTTACACTTTCATATTATTATTTATTTTTCTCTTGTAATATCATTATCAAAGACTAGTAATAAGAAAAATTGTTGCATCCCTTAACTCGTGAGTGATGTTGAAATTCAAGAGAAGACTATATGTAGCACCGAGTTCACCAGCCAAATCATTATCAAAGACCAGTAACAGGAGAAATTTGTCTTTTATGGGTCAAAGTTGTTGTAAGTGATTTTATCTTTTTTAATCAAATCAGTCATTTTCATCGTAATATTCATTAATCAACTATATATCAAAAGTGAAGATCCATTGACACCGCGAAAACAATGTAACAGTTTTACACCAAATCTTAATCGTTAAAAGGATTGACTAAACGGTTATAATAAATGAAATAAAAATAATATATAACCTATTTTTTCTTAAAAAATAGACTATTTATATAACGGCTCGATTGAGTGTTAATAATTGTTGAGATTTGGTGTAAGTCTATTAGATTTACACCTAGTGTCAATAGATCCTACCGCATATATCAATTAATAAGGGGTGTTTACAAATGCCTGATTTTATCCTTCATTGCTTTATACATTTACAGTGCAAAAAGAACTAATTAGTAAAATAAAAATCTTCTCAATATTTCCACTTCACCAAATAAACTTCTGCATTCAACCTATTAACAGATGAAAGAAAATAAGTTGTGTCAGAACTTCTGGTGATGAACCAAAAACAGAACTTCTGGTGATGAACCAGAAACGGAACCTCTGGAGATGAACTTCTGGTGATGAATCAGAAACAAAACTTCTGAAGATGAACTTCTGGTGATGAACTAGAAACAGAACTTCTGGAGAGTGAACTTCTGGAGATGAACTTCTAAAGATGAACTTTTGGAGAGTGACACTTTTATTATGTAGTTTCTCTTCTTCTTTTTTTGGCAGTTAGAGTTAGTTACGATTTGTAACTATATATAGGACACTTGTAACAAACTTTACACATTAAATGAATAACAATTCTTTTACTCTCTTCTTCTTGTTTACACGTTATTCACTCTCTCTTTCTCCTCTAATGGAGTCATTCAATTGCTTAGATGGTATCAGAGCAGGTTAAGCTTGTTCTGTTTCCGCTGTGATCGTTTCTAGAAGCTTGTGCTTCAAGATCATTTGTGAGGCTTGAGTTTCAATCCTTGCTTCGTTTTTCTTTCTTTCGTTCTCCCGCTGGGAGTTCATTTTATGTGAATCGTTTATACGATTCTTTCTTTCTTGATTCGTTGTTTCGTAATCTTGCTACATTTTTTCTTTGATTTTGTGCTTCTGCAATGGCTGCGACAAAGAATAACAACAATCAGATGCAGGATCAGCTTGATCCACATTATGTTCATCCATCTGAAAACTCTTCAACAGTTTGTGTTACACCAGCGCTATCTGGAGAAAACTATCATGCTTGGTCCATGAAGATGAGAAGAGCGTTGGCAATGAAGAACAAATTTTAGTTTGTTGGTGGAACGATTGAAGTACCTGATAGTGATGATCTCAACTATATTGCATGGCAAAGATGCAACAATCTTGTTCATACATGGATCATCAATTCAATAACACCTTCTATAGCACAGAGTGTGGTGTTCATTGATAATGTTCTGGATGTGTGGAATGATCTTATGGATCAGTTGATGAGAGGAGACAAGATTCGAGTTGCACATTTATATCAAGAAATCTTGAATTTGAAGTAAGGAAGCAAGAAAATCTCTGATTACTTCATAGAATTGAGAAGTCTATAGGGGGAGCTTGATCAATAAAGGCCAATGCCCAACTGCACATGTCCTGTGACTTGTGCATGCCTTGCAATGCAAAATAGTAGAAGTTTTAGAGCTGAAGATCGTATAACTTAGTTCTTGATTGTCTTAAATGAAGAATTCCATGGAGTTGTTTCTCAAGTGCTTCTTATGGATCCATTGCCTCAAATTAACAAAGTATTTTCTATGGTGCTGCAGCAAGAGAGAAAGATATGTGGGTCTGGAAATGTTTTGTCTGGAAATAGCAGTGCTGAGGATGGAGCTGGTATGGTGAATGTTGTTGATAGTATAAAGAAATTTGGAAGAGGCAAAGGAAATGACAGCACTGGGAGAGGAAATGGTGGTGCTGGCAGAGGTAGAGGAAATTTCAAAGTCTGCACGCATTGTGGCAAAAATGGGCATGTTGTTGACAATTGTTATAAGAAGCATGGATTTCCTTCTAATCTTGCTCGATGAGGATCAACATCAGCACACATCAATCAAGTTGAAGTAAATGGTGAAGTTGCAGCTGAACCTTCCAATGACAATGGAAGTATGACTTTGACTAAGGAGCAATACAACAACTTGATGATGCTTCTTGAGAAGAACACAACTTCAGTAAATATGGCAAAAAGAGGTAAACCTTATATTGCTAGCTTCAGTGTTAGTGGTTGTGTTAGATGGATCTTAGACACAGGTGCAACCCATCACATATGCAATAACCTTGATTGATTCTTGAAACATGATAAAATTAATCCTATTATGGTAAATCTTCCAATTGGAAATTCTATATCTACTTCTGTATGTGGAGATGTGAGAATATCCAAAGATTTTATCATTCAAGAGGTTCTATATTTGCCACAATTTGAAGTTAACCTAATTTCTGTTTCAAAACTATGTAGAGAACAAAATTGTAGCCTAGTTTTTGAAACTGACAGATGTACTATACATGCAAGGAGGGATTTGAAGAAGATTGGTTCAGCTAGTGAGTTGGATGGGTTGTACTACTTGGAGTTGCAGAAGGATAGTTCTCATAGAACTAGCAGTGCATGATTTATGTCAAGTATATTCACAAATAAGAGAAGTGAAGAAACAACACCTGCTATTATATGGCATTTAAGATTAGGGCATCTATCACATGATAAAATTCAATGTATGAGGACCATGTATAGTTACATACCTAATAGCATTCATAAATCTTGTGATGTATGTCAATAAGCAAGACAAAAACGTTTGCCTTTTCCTATCGGTAACAGTAATGCTTGTAATCCTTTTGATATGATTCATATTGACATATGGTGTCCTTTTAATACAGTTTATGTAAATGGCTTCAGATATTTTCTCACTATCTTAGATGATCATAATAGGCATGTTTGGGTTGTGATGATGAGATCTAAGGCTGAAGCTAGTGAAAAGATAACAAAGTTTGTCAATATGGTAGAAACTCAATTCAGTAAAAAAGGTCAAGGTTATTAGAAGAGACAATGGAACAGAACTTCTGATGCCAAAATTTTATGCTTCGAAAGGCATGATACATCAAAGAAGTTATGTGTACACGCCTCAACAAAATGGGAGAGTTGAGAGACGACATCAGCACATACTCAATATCAGTCGTGCTCTTATGCTCCAGTCACAGTTGCCACAAAAGTTATGGTCTTATGCTGTAAATCATGCAGTATATCTCATAAATAGGATTCCAACAAAAATACTAAACAACAAATCCTCCTTTGAATTGATGTATGGAATAATGCCTGATTTAAGTTCATTGTGAGTATTTGGATGTTTGATCTATGCTTCCACATTACCAACAAATAGGCACAAATTTGACTCAAGAGCAAGAAAGTATGTTTTCTTGGGGTACAAGGCAGGTATGAATGGATTCATACTCTTAGATGTTAATACTATGACATATTTGTGTCCAGAAATGTCAAATTATTTTATATGGCTTTTCCTTTCCTAGATTTGTCTAACCCACAAACAAAAATTTACATAGACCAATCCAAAGTTGATAATGTTGAAAAAGAGTCAGCTCATATAACTGTTCCTAATTCTGATCCAGAACTTCTGCATGGCTCAAAAGGTCTGCATGATCCAGAAGTTCTGCATGACTCAGAAGATGAATTTGTAGTTGATCATGTATCTTTAGATAATTAATACATGTCAAATTTTGTGTCCACACCCATTGCAATACCTAATGTCCATTCTTCATCCATAAATAAAATTATTGACATACCTCATTCATCTCTTGATTCCACTAGAAAATCTAGTAGAAGGACACAACCACCTGTTCATCTAAAAGATTATGTTTGTGACTCTAACACTGTGTCTTGCCATTACCCCATTGAGAAGTATATGTTTCTCGCCAACCTTTCATCGAGTCATCAGGCATATATTATGTCTTTTTCCTCTGAAACTGAGCCAAGCAACTATGTGGCTGCTTCTAAAGACCCCAGGTGGATTCCTGCAATGCAGGCAGAAATAGAGGTTTTGAATGAAAATCATACTTGGGAATTCGTTGATCTTCCTCGTGATGCTTCAACAATAGGAAGTAAATGGTTTTACAAGATTAAGAGACATGTTGGTGGAACAATAGAAATATTCAAGGCGCGGTTACTGGCTCAAGGTTTCAACCAAACTGAAGGTTTGGATTACCTTGAAACTTTCTCTCCAGTGGCCAAGTTAACTACAATTCGTGTGTTGCTTGCCTTAGATGCCATTCACAGTTGGCATTTACACCAATTAGATGTCAATAATGCATTTCTTCATGGTGATTTAAATGAAGTTGTTTACATGAGGATTCCTCAAGGTGTTTCTGCTCCCAAATCTGGCCAAGTATGCAAGCTTACCAAGTCTTTATATGGCTTAAAGCAGGCCAGCAGACAGTGGTTTGAAAAGCTCACTACATTTCTTAAGGCACAAAGATTTAAACATGCTGCTACTAACCATACACTCTTTATAAAATCAAGTCCTACATCTTTACTGCTCTGCTGGTGTATGTTGATGATATCATCCTTGCTGGGACTTCCTTAGGTGTGTTTGCAGATTTAAAACAAGCTCTGAATCACACATTTCGCATCAAAGATTTGGGGAAGTTAAAAAATTTCTTAGGGCTTGAAGTTGCTAGATTTTCAAAAGGTATTACACTTTTCTAAGGGAAGTATTTCCTAGATCTACTTCAGGATGTTGGCCTAACTGGTTGTAAGCCAACTTCTACTCCCTTGGATGCCTCTATTCGCCTTCACCAAGACACTAGTGCTTTACTTTCTGATGTTATGTTGCGGCAGTATATCGGCAAGAAAAGAGTTGGTATTATTTTTACCGGGTGATATATACCGGTTAGGTTATATTGTATCGTGTCCACATAGATTGGTTATTGATTCGTTGTTTGACAATTCTACCGTTAATGAGTTTGAGATTAAAAGAAATGAAAATAAAAGACAAAAAGTAAATGAACAAAAAGTATAAAGGATAGACAACTTGTCCGGAACGAATGTAAACTACCCGTCACAGACTTAAATCTACCACTCATGTCATACTCGGCCTACGATACGCGTCCATGTCATCACATACCTCTCACAACCTTGGCTATTTCTAACCCAAATTGAGAATCCTCCCGAATCATCTCAATAGTCATTTCTGGCCTATCTCAACAACACGGAAGTCAACTGCATCACCTCCATAACCATCTCTAGCATACTTCGACAATGCAGAGGCATTAAAATCAGATACTCTATAGTGAATGTTAGATCTAAACCCATTTCTAGTATTCAGAAACTAACAGATAATCATCCTATGTAAGAATCTAAGCAATCTATCTCTAGTAAAGCTCAAACCCAAACATAAAGTAAAAACCTAAGACAATCACCAACACAAATTTGTAAAAGCAAACTTTATACAACGCCAAGGGCGATAAATATACATGAGTTATGAGTAGAAATACATACAAACCAAACAAAAGAGAAATACACAAAGAGGAGAAGAGATAAACCACAGATCTACACTGGTTGTCAGAGCCAATCGAAGAGCAATCCACCTCCAATCATCCATGAGCAAGCCCTAATGTTGTTTTCTAAGCTAATCTACCAAAAATGAAGGTTGATGGAAATGGGGATCAAAAACCACCCCAAAACCATAACCTAGAAATCTGTTTTGAAAAGTATTTATAAAACAAAATCCTGTAGATCGCGCTAAGCACGACTTACTTTATTACTTAAACCACCTTACAGCGCTAAGCGCGCTCAAAACCGCGCTAAGCGCGAAAGTTATTGTTTTTCTTCCCAAAAATGCATTTTCGGAGCCGTGTCTTCGACACTTTATTCCTCAATGCTCCAAATATGCAACAAATACCTACAAAAATAGATACACAACTATTAAATGGTATATTATGTATGCAAAACACATTAAAACGTATTTACAACAAAAATTGGGGTTATTCAACGATTATTAACAAACAAGAACAAATAAGTGGCACAAAACATATATACAAAATAACTACATTTTGGCACTTATCAATTCTCCCCAACTTGACACATTGTTTGTCCTCAAACAAAGTCAAGTAAACCTAAAGAAACAAAAGATGATAATCAAAGAATCATGAATCAACAAGTTTTTGAAAATGGAAAACAAATGTATGGTTCAAACGAAAACGTACACGACGAATACAAACTTACCACTATACTACAACAATAACATATAAACGAAACAAATCCTAGGAACAAAAATCATGCAAAACATTTTAAAACAAAACAAGCTCAATCATGAATCACACCTAGAAAAAATTCATCGGTAGATGAAGAACACACAAAGGTGAGGGATAAAAAACACTCCTTCACAATCTTGCAAACAATAGACTAAATTATGCATTCATCCCAAAAACGTATTGAAAATACAAATGCAAGAATCACAAGGGCTTTTCAAGATTGTAATGTGGCTTGGTTAACAAACAAGTGATAAGTCCTACAGCTAATCGAAACAAAAACTTGCCTAAACCTAAGGGAGTGATCAACTCACAAAGTTCCAAACAATATAATTTCAATCAAACTTATTATTCATCACAAATTTCACACCAAACACACCTCACTTATTAACATAACATTATTCCTACTCTTTTTGTTTTTCTTTTTCAAAGCTTTTCTCTTTTTTCTTTCTTTTTCTAATCTTTCTTTTTCTAATCTTTTTTATTTTCTTTCTTTTCTCTTAACCTCATACCAACCACAATTTAAGTATATAAACATTTCTCTCCCCAACTTTAATTCAACCAACATTAATGTGTGAATACTCCCTACTTTCTAAGACAAGGTAAAAATTCATACAACAACATGTAGTTGAGGGTTAAAGAAACAAAGAAATCAACATCCATACAAAAAAGGTGAATTGACACTCATAGAGAAGCATCAAGTTCAAATAAACATGGATATTGATAAAAGCTCAAAGGGGGTAACAAATGACCACACACTCACAAGGTGAATTGAATATTTGGCCAAGGTTGTTATGCTCAAAATCAACAAAATGCCTTGATCATTTTCTTGCAATCATACAATCAATACAAAACTAAAGATTAAGCATAATAAAATCTAGTTAAAACAAGAATGTGGACTCTCAACATATGTAAACAATGGAAAGCTTCCTCACATTTATGGTTAAAAATGTTACTAAAGTGATTCAATTCATGAGCAAGTAATGCAAAAAGAATGAATAGCATGGTAATTATACAAATGATAAATTTCCTAAACATGTTATGCTATAGAAAGCGATAAACGAGTACCTGACGTGTAGCAACTTTGAAAATTATCATTACCATACATCCGCGAGTTGAAACGATCAAACTCGGAAAATCACCTCAAAAGTCTTCAAGTTACCGAACCAAAATTTGAGTCCAAACAACAACAAAAGAATTAGAAAAACAATACTAATTTTATTCAATACAAAAAGCCTTGGTGAAAGTGGGAAAAAGGAAAACCAAGTGAAATTTTAAAGAATTCATTCATAGCAGAGCCGCTACCAATGCAAAAAATGAAGAATAGTATGCTATGCAAGCTCCACTTACACACCTATACAATCTCATTTACACATCTAAACAATATTCACAATACATACACACTTCCACAAGCTAAAACACTACAAACTTGTGGAAAATAACAAATTGACATAACAAAACAAAAGCAAGTAACAATACACACAATTGGTGAAAAGGAATTAACAAGTTGAAAAGTGAAAATTTGAAATTAAGAGCAAGTCCTATTTTAACTTGTCAAAACACAAGTCACCACACACATAAACAACATAAACAAACATGCTTGTTTTACGTCGTAAGCTCGACGCCTTTATTGTGCGAGCACTAGTAACCTCCTCTCGTCATGCCATGGTATTGCCACAACGCGCAAACCTAAAGAAAGTGTCCTAACAACCACACAACAAACGTTACGAGTACGAGACCATTCACAACATCACATGAAAGCTAAGAAAATCACAAATATGTACAAGTATGGAAAGTAAACACACAACATGTACATGTAACCTATACAAGTTCATATACAAAACCTATACAACATATACAATAATTACAAAACTCAAAAACAACGGAATTATCGCAATACAAAAACAATAAAACCAATCCCCGACAATGGCGCCATTTTGTTGCGGCGGTATAGCGGCAAGCAAATAGTTGGTATCATTTTTACCGGGTGATATATACCAGTTAGGTTATATCGTATCGTGTCCACAGAGATTGGTTATTGATTCCTCGTTCGATAATTCTACCGTTAATGAGTTTGAGATTAAAAGAAATGAAAATAAAAGACAAAAAGTAAATGAACAAAAAGTATAAAGGATAGACAACTTGTCTGGAACGAATGTAAACTACCCGTCACAGACTTAAATCTACCACTCATGTCATACTCGGCCTACGATACGCGTCCGTGTCATCACATACCTCTCACAACCTTGGCTATTTCTAACCCAAATTGAGAATCCTCCCGAATCATCTCAATAGTCATTTATGGCCTATCTCAACAACACGGAAGTCAACTGCGTCACCTCCATAACCATCTCTAGCATACTTCGACAACGCAGAGGCATTAAGATCAGATACTCTATAGTGAATGTTAGATCTAAACTCATTTCTAATATTCAAAAACTAACAGATAATCATCCTAGGTAAGAATCTAAGCAATCTATCTCTAGTAAAGCTCAAACCCCTAACATAGAGTTAAAACCTAAGACAATCACCAACACAAATTCGTAAAAGCAAACTTTATACAACGCCAAGGGCGATAAATATACATGAGTTATGAGTAGAAATACATACAAACCCAACAAAAGAGAAATACACAAAGAGGAGAAGAGATAAACGACAGATCTACACTGGTTGTCAAAGCCAATCGAAGAGCAATCCACCTCCAATCATCCATGAGCAAGCCCTAATGTTGTTTTTTAAGCTAATCTACCAAAAATGAAGGTTGGTGGAAATGGGGATCAAAAACCACCCCAAAACCATAACCTAGAAATCTGTTTTGAAAAGTATTTATAAAACAAAATCCCGCAGATCGCGCTAAGCGCGCTAGCCGCGCTAAGCATGACTTACTTTATTACTTTATTACTTAAACCACCTTACAGCGCTAAGCGCGCTCATAACCACGCTAAGCGCGAAAGTTGTTGTTTTTCTTCCCAAAAATGCATCTTCGGAGCCGTGTCTTCGACACTTTATTCCTCCATGCTCCAAATATGCAACAAATACCTACAAAAATAGATACACAACTATCAAACGGTACATTATGTACGCAAAACACATTAAAACGTATTTACAACAAAAATTGGGGTTATTCAACGATTATTAACAAACAAGAACAGATAAGTGCCACAAAACATATATACAAAATAACTACATTTTGGCACTTATCATGTTACAGCATATCAGAGACTTGTTGGGAGATTGATTTACCTTACTAAAACTCGTCCTGACATTGCTTTTTCTACACAATAGTTGAGCCAGTTTATGAGTGCTCCCAATGAAGGTCACTATCGTGCTGCTATACGTGTCCTACGATACCTGAAACGCTCACCTGCACGAGGTATTCTTTTATCATCTTCTTCTGACTTACAAATTCTGGGGTTTAGTTATGCTGACTGGGGTGGATGCATCGAAACCAAACGTTCCATCTCAGGATACTGTTTCTTTATTGGTGCATCATTGGTGTCTTTGAAATCTAAGAAATATCCATCAGTTAGTTGCTCATCCACAGAAGCTGAATATCGAGCCTTGGCGTCTACTACTCGTGAACTTCAATGGATGTGTTTCCTGCTACATGATCTCCAACAGCATCCATCTCGCCTTCCCGTTTTGTATTGTGATACTCAAAGTGCTATTTAGATTTCTTCAAATCCGTTGTTTTATGAGAGAATGAAACATCTTGACATTGATTGTCATTTAATTCGTGAGAAAATTCAAGCTGGTGTCATACGTTTGCTTCCCGTTCATTCTCATGATCAAGCTACTAATGTGTTCACAAAAGCGCTTAGTCCTCATCCTTTCACCGATTATTTAGGCAAGCTTGGCTTGGTGGACATTTACCAACCTCAAGCTTGTGAGGGGGTATTAACAGTTGAAAGAAAATAAGATGTTTCAGAACTTCTGGTGATGAACCAGAAACAGAACTTCTGGTGATGAACCAGAAATAAAACTCCTGGAGATGAACTTCTGGTGATGAACTAGAAACAGAACTTCTGGTGATGAACCAGAAACAGAACTTTTGGAGATGAACTTATGGAGAGTGAACTTTTGGAGATGAACTTCTAAAGATGAACTTCTGGAGATGAACTTCTAGAGATGAACTTCTGAAGATGAACTTCTGGAGAGTGACACTTCTATTATGTAGTTTCTCCTTTTTCTGTTTTGGCAGTTAGAGTTAGTTACAATTTGTAACTATATATAGGACAATTGTAACAAAATTTACACATTGAATGAATAACAATTCTTTTACTCTCTTCTTCTTGCTTACACGTTATTCACTCTATCTTTCTCCTGTAGTAGAGTCATTCAATTACTTAGACAACCTTTTCACAAATATTGATTCACTCTTTCTGAAAGTCTCTTTTCAAATTTGTGTTACCTATTTGAAATCGATCGATGAACACGACGACTATGGTTTGACAGACTTCTCTTCACATGCAGATTTATTTGGTTGCCTCTATAGCCAACTAGTTCTCACAACAATTTCATTTGGATTCCTCTCTTGATTCGGGTCATTAACTTTGTTTGATTTTTTTTTTGCAACCGTAGCTAAAGTTTGTTAATTATCCTTATGTGCTCCTCTTTCGGTTTTGATATCTAACTTTTGATGCTTTTTATATTTTTTTTACAGTCCTTGTTGAAGTTGTTCAAGATCGTGTCATAGTTTCACAAATCCTTCCCTGGTTGAAGTCAACACTTTAATCGTTGTTAGTGCGTGAGGAACTTTTAATGAAGAGAGAAAGAGAGAATAATAAGAAAATAAAGATTATATTATGCACTTGAATTGTTACAAATAATGATACAGACTAGTCTATTTATATACAACACCTTGTATACTAAGTAAGCTAACAAACTCTAATTAAACTTAGGCTTGGATAACATAACTTGGATTATATCTAATATTATATCTAATATTGCAATCTTACATTGGATTCTAGGTTCAACATCATAATACTAGATGCCAAATGAGGAATCATATACCATCACGAGGTTATTTATACCCTAATGCTAAAAAGTATTATACACACAAAACTAGAAATAAAAAACTCGGACTCATAATAGTTTATTAGACTGATTAGGTTGATCTAGATGAATTGAATGCTTTAGCACAAATAATGACATGGAATATAGTTGTAGCAAATATACCTTTTGGTGGTGCAAAAGGAAGGACATGGTGTGACCCTTTAAAATTAAGTATATTTGAATTAGAAAGACTTAAAAGAGTTTTTACTCGAAAAAATCATGATCTAATTGGAACTCACATGGATGCTCCTGCACCCGATATATGAACAAGACCATAATTTAGTAATGCACAAACATAGAAAGTTTTGAAACTATAATGTTGTGATAACAACTTTTATTTGAACTTTTGGAAATCAAAGTATCTTATCATATGGTGTGTATGCATACCATGACATGGATACTATATGAATATTCAAAATTTCAAAAATACTCGCTTGCCATCCTGATAGGAAAACCTAGAGTAATAGTTGTTTGTTCATGATTCTAGCTTCATTCTTGTGGTAACTGAGCTTAGAGAAAACCATACTTAATAAACCATTCAATTTTCTAATTTAATTTTCTTTTTCAAGCTAGGAGATCTTGGTAGATCTCTAGGTAGATATTTTATAACACCTGATGCTAATAAGGGCGAGGAATGGTTGTTTATGCATGAGGCATGACAATGAGTGACTCTTGGTAGTTTTTAGGAAAAACTGAAATTGCATCAGAATGAGAGGGATCCCAAGACTGTGCATGAGACTTAATGGTTGAAAAAAGGCTTATAAATATTAATTGGAACTATCTATACTAATAAGATGTATCTTTGATTTTAGTATCCTGACAAATAAGAATTTCATAGTTAATCGTGTTTGACTTAGAGTTATATTTGGATGGGTGACCTACTAGGAAATTTCACAAAAAGCGTGTGAGTAGTGACAAAGCATACTGAAAAGACTCATATTTGTATATGAGGTCAGTCGATAATCCTAAATACAGTATGGGTCATTATAGATTCAACTACGAGAAGATGAGTCCTCTTTGCAACAGAGGCTTTGCTGAATAAGTATATGGGAAAGTATATATCCACAATGATTCGTTATTTGGATATATGTTATTCCAATTATTTTATTTGTTAGAAAATGAACTCGATAAGTTGTGAATAAGTGCATTGCACCAATCAATTATGTTAGACCTCGTGATTACGCCTTTTATTTAAGAACGAAATAGAACGATGCTATCAGTGAAAAATAGGAAGGCCACAATGGCCCAATATATTATTTCTATAACTTGTGGTGTCCCAAGGGCGAGTAATTGCTTCAAGAAGAAAATATTAAGAAAATTTTATGAGTTGATGGTGTTGGACTTGAGACTTCACTTACAAGAGGGTGAATTGTGTGGTTTCGAAAAATGTGGTTTTGAAAACATTTTGGCAAATTAACTTAAATCAGAGTTTTAAAATCATGTTCAAATTATAAGAAGTAGAAAATAAATAAAGTAAAGTAAAAGTTAAGGTAAGAAGTACGCCATAGAGAATTATAGAGATTCAGTCAAAACTAAAGGACCTACTCCTCTCCCCAAAACTTGGTCTTGAGAGTTTCCAATAATATTTGAGAGCTTTTAGTAGAAAAGGGTTACAAATCCCCTTATACAAGGAAATGGTGGTTGATATTCAATCAAATATTACAAGACATTGGATATGAGCGATGCGTCTTTTCTCCAATAAATTGTTGAGAGTGAAGCGGTCATCCTTGTAGCAGTTATTCTTCAAGTTCCAAAGTAACTGAGCTCGGTAGTTTTGGTTTAATAGGATAACCAAGTAACCTTTCTAATTTAAACCAAGTTGATCTCAAACCATAATTTATTTTAACAGGATAAATCATAACCTTTAATATTTTAAGCGGGCTAATCTCAAACCTAAGAAGATTTTAATATTGGTTAATCTTGAACCTATAAAGGAATCGATCACACAATCCCTAACTAGAGCAATTTTATCGAATTTATCTTTTAATCACAAATTTTATCCCTAAATGGATTGTATTAAACCAAGGTGTATAAGCAACATTTCCTTGGTAAATTTTACAATTCTACTCTTCCAGAATTACTTTGATATCCTCACTCTTAAAGGATTTTTCTCACAGAAGGATTTGGTTATAACATCAAGTAAGAGAAAGTTAAATAAAACTTTAGAGAAAGAGAGAGAAAGTCCGTGTGTGTGTGTGTGTGAGAGAGAGAGAGAGAGAGAGAGAGAGAGAGGAAGGTGTCAAAACACGTCTATGGATGATTTGAAATGAGGCATCTATTTATATGCTAGACGAGTTCCCTAAACAAAATTCTAATTTAATTATTTTGACTGTTGCCTAATCGATTAGATTATAAAAAAATATTAGTTAATGGTCATTCTAAAAGGAAACAATATCTTTTTAGTCTTTACATATCATTGAGGCGTTGTCTAAATAGCTTAAGGCATAAGTTTGAACTATTATCATCGATGGTCTAAATCTATAAATTTTCAAATGAGAACCCCTTTCTGAACATACTCTCTAATAAAATTATGTTTAGTTTCTACGTGTTTAGCTCTAGATTGAAAAATAGGATTCTTACTTAGGCGAGTAACATATGTGTTAACACAAAAGATAAGAATGTTACTTCATATATCTAGAAATCTAAAAGTTGACTCTTTGTAACGCCAATTTATTTAATTAATTAGTTAATTAAATATTTTCGAATTATTTCCAATTTAATTTTCGAAGATGTGAAATGTTGATTTAAGTTGTCAAGTTGTTAATTGATTAATTTAGTTAATTAATTTTTGAATAGTCGGTCGACTAATATTAATAATAGTATTAGTTGGTTATTGATAATAATAATAATAATAATAATAATAATAATAATAATAAATAATAATAATAATAATAATAATAATAGAATAGTGTGGTTGGACTTGTTGTGATGGTGGTAGTAGTAAAGTGGGAGTGTAGAGATTAGGCCCAATAAGACAAATAAAATTAATAGAAATATAAGTTAAGTATTATATAATATAAGAATTAGGTTATTTAGAAAAGTTGGAGAAAAAGTCAGTACGTGAAAACAAGTAGCAAGAAGAGGAATAAGGGTTTGGAGAAGGAAGGATAGGTGGAGAAAGTTGCAGAGGAGAAAAAGAGACGCGACTAGATTCCAACCGGTATATCGTAGAGCAAACCTCAATCCAAGGTAAGGATGGGGCTCTGATCTTATAATTGGGGGTATGATAAATTTTATGCGGGAATTAATCGGTAGAAAAATTGTTGGCTTTGTGTGATTGATGTTGTTATGTGATGGTGTTCCACTGTTAGTTGTTTCTAATAAATAGCAGAGATTAAACCAATAACTTTCGATGTTGGGAAATTATTCCATATAGTTGATATAATTATTATGTTGTAGTGCAATTCGGGTAATTGTGGTTGGAATTACAAGTCGAAGAAATTATTTAAGGTCCTGTAATTGAAAAAGAGGAGAAACAAAGAAAATATGCGTGAAAATATGTGTGCCGAGGGGCACATAAATTGTGCCGAACGGCACAGGAAAGAAATAGCGCATGCTGAAGGATGTCAGTCGGCACTTATTCATAGTGGAGGGGTGCCGAGAGACACACTTTTTAGAGGATAGGCATATATATATATATATATATATATATATATATATATATATATATATATATATATATATATATATATATATATATATATATTGCATCGTATACATACTATAGTAAAATTAATTAATATTACTCCCTTAATAGTTTAGATTTACTAAAGAACTTAGGCTTTTTAATAAGGATACAATGCCTCTCTGTGAACCGTATGCAACTCCACCTATTGAATTATTATATGAATGGTGTTTATTCCTTTTAATTAAATATAATATTTAGTAACTATGTAAAATTTTCTCATGCTACTTTAATGAATTTTGATGGTTGCAAAATTTTAAGTGATTATGTACGCTACTTTACTCCTAATATATGATAAGTGTACTAAGTATGATAATAATGATTAGTATATAATAATTTTAAGAGTTTCAAATTAGAGATAATTATTTTGGATTAATTAACTAATTTAAATTAATTTTTAATTCTGTTAGAGTTGTCAGTAGAGTTGTAGAATAAAAGCCAGTAGTAGATTAATAGAAAATAGCAGTGTTGATACTTTAACAGAAAATTAATTAACCGAAAATAGTCGAAATAGTCCGAATAATTACGTGGTTTGTTTGTAGCTTATTTTTGTTGATTCAGTGTGTTATATACTATCGTAAATTGTGAATTTTCAGGTGATGAATATATGGTGTAATGCCTTTATTGATTTGGCAGAGTTAAGTTGTAGGCTTATGCCAACGTTGAATAATTGTTGTTAAGTTGCACGTTTATGGCCAGTGTTGAATTGTGATTAAGTTATTGTCGATTTGATGTTGCGTTGTACTTTGTTGTTGCATACATAGCATGACATGTTGGGAGCTTATGCTCGGTTAAGTTGGCCTAGATTTCCACCACGTTGAAGTTGAAGGCTTATGCCTTGTTGATGCCTCTATTAATTGGTAGATTATTACGTTGGGAGTTTTGCTCCATTTTTACGTTGGGAGTTTTGCTCTGTTTTTACGTTGGGGATTCTGCTCTATTGGTACCGCATGCATGTGCATTATAATAAGTTGCATCTTATTTTGAATATCTGCATTGTTGATGATGAATTTTTTGGTATCTTATGTTAATGTTTGTGTGATATTAAACGTTGTTTGCAGTGGAGAAACGGTAATTTTATTGATATAATTCTAATATATTATTTATCATACACTCAATTATATTGTTAGATATCTCACTCCTTCTGTTGTGATGTTGCTTCTACGTGGGCAATGTGCAGTAATCCAAAGTGAAGGCTGTCTACCTTCATTAGTTCGAGTTGGTGTCGTCGCTCTAATACGTAGCACTCGGGGGGATAAACACATATTTTCTTTATTGTTGGTTTTTATCATGTTGCTGGATTTTTAAGTTGTTTTATGTTGGAAAAAGATGTTATAGTTATTTGAAGTTAAAAATCTGTTGTCTTAAAGTTTGTTTCGAGTTGGACATGATGTCATGGTATTTTTAGTTCAAATTGTGAATCTGTTGCGTATTAATAAAAGTTATTTATTTTAAAGACTAAATAGATGGTTGTTGGTTCACCCAAAATTATGTGTTATGTATCTGAACTACAAGTGACTGAATATCGTTGTTTTACGCTGAAAGTGTAGCATTCCATTTATTTGTTGGAAATTTTGAAACTCTGATGTTATATTATTAGTTGGGTAGAAATGGGGTGTTACACTCTTCATCCAGAGAATTTGAGTGTTGGAAAGTGATGATGGTATATATTTTGCTTTAGTAGTAGGTAAGGAAATACTTGATTGCCTTTTGCTTGAACATGAGATGAGATTGTCACCTAGAAATTGACAGTTTCTATACGTTCTTTTGTGTTCTATTCTATATCCGGCATATTATGTATCACAGAAACTTGATAGCTTATTCTGATGTTTTCTTATACATCAAGCCATGGTTAGAAGTTCCCTTCAGATCTTTAGGATTCTCTTAACGGCTGTTAAGTGACTTTTCCCTGGATCTGATTGAAAATGAGCACACATACAAACACATAATAGAATATCTGGAAGAGAAGAAGTCAAATAGAGAAGATAGTTTATCATACCATGATGGAGCTTCTAACAAACCTTTGTGGTGACCTCATCTTTCTCTAGAATGCATGTAGGATGCATAGGAGTCTTTGGTGGTTTGTTATCAGACATATCAAATTTCTTTAAAAGATATTTTGTATACTTGCTTTGATGAATATATGTAGCCTCTGGAGTTTGACTTATGTGTATTCCTATAAAGTATTTTAACTCTTGCATCAGATCATTTCAAATTCTCCCTACATTAACTTAAAAACTCTTTACGCACAGAACAATTATAAGAACTTAAAATAATGTCATCAACATAGATTTGACATATCATTAGATTGTTTCCAATGTTTTTACAGAAAAGGGTAGTATCCACCATGCCTCTTAAAATACCATTTTCTAAAAGAAAAGTAGTTAGTCTATCATACCAGACTTTGGGAGTCCGTTTCAGACCATATTACACATTTTTAAGTTTAAAAATATATTATAGAAATTTGATACTTTCAAAACCTAAAGGTTGGTGTACACATACCTCTTAAAAAATATCCATTTAGAAACACACTTTTAACATCCATTTGATATAAGGTTATATGATTATTAACATCAAATGAGATTAGAAGGAGAGTAGATTCTAATATGGCGACTGGACCAAGGTTTTATTGTAATCAATACCTTCTTGTTGATTATAACCTTGTGCAACCATCCATTCTTTGTTTTTGATAAATTCACGTTTCTCATTTAGTTTATTTCTAAATACCCACTTGGTTCCAATAAAGTGAGTCCCTTTAGGTTTAGGAACTATATCTCAAACATCATTTTTGGATAAAAGATTTAGCTCTTCTTTAATTGTTAGATTCAATTTGTTGTCCTGAAGTTCTTCTTAATAAGAAGTTATTTTATCAAAGACATCAATCCCATAAGAGTTTCTTCATATTTTTTAAATGTGGATCTTGCTCTGATAGGTTCAGCTTTATCTCCCAGAATCAAATCTTCAGAATGGTTTATATTTTCCTTTGCCTATTCTGGACTAATGGACATTCAAATAATTTTGATGAATCATCCTTTTTGTTGAAATCTTTTTCCTAAGAATCTTTATCCTTTTCCGTAGAGTCTACAAGTGATATATCTATATCTGCAAAGTTCTTAAATAACTTTGACTTTTCTGAATCAAGCTTATCATCAAATTTAACATGTATTGATTCTTCTACAATAAGTGTTTCTATATTGTACACCCTATAGCCCCTAGAGAATTCTAAGTATCCTAACAAAATACACTGATGTGCTTTAGAGTCAAACTTGTCAAGATTCTCTTTAGTGTTCAGAATAAAACAAGTGCATCCAAAAGGATGGAAATAAGAAATGTTTGCTTTTCTTCCTTTACACAACTCATAAAGAGTCTTTTCTAGAATTGGTCTTATGGAGATTCTATTTTGAATGTAACAAGTTGTATTCACAACTTCTGCCCAAAAGTTATTAGATACATTTGTTTCGTTAATATGGTTATGTCCATCTCTTGCAATTTCTTATTCTTCCTTTCTACAACTCCATTTTGGTGTGGAGTTCTAGGACAGGAGAAATCATGGGATATACCATTAAAATCAAATAACTTCTAAAACCGTTATTTTTTAAACTCGCCACCATGATCACTTCTGATAGTAACAATCTTAGAATCAAATTAATTTTGCAGTTTACAACATAAACTATTAAATGCATAATGTGACTCATCCTTGTGCCTTAGAAATATTACGTATGTTCACCGACTATAGTCATCTATGATAACAAGTCCATACTTCTTACCCATTGACTTATGCAATTTTAATTGTACCAAACAAGTCAATATTTAGAAAACTTGCCTTTCTGACATGCTTCACAAAGAGCATCTGAAGTAAACTTTATCTTAGGTAGGCTTCTGACCAACTCAAGTTTATTTAGCTTAGATATTCTTCTCATGTTAATATGACCCAAGAGTCTATGCCACACCCTCTTCTCTTCGCTAATAGACATTAAGAATTTTATATCTTGGTTTTTAAGATCAGAAAGATTTATTTTTTAAATGTTGTTTCTTCGTTTTCTAGTGAAGAGAACTGTGCAATCTATCTAACTTACAGCCTTACATGATTTTTTATTATAAATAATGTCATAATCGTATCATTTAATTGACTTATGGATAAAAAATTATGCATTAGACCCTCAACATAAAGTATGTTAGATATAGAAGGAAGAACTCCATTACCAACTGCTTTAGATACTTTTATTCTTCCTTTCTGGTTTCCTCTGAAATCGACATACTCAACATCTTTAAGTTCCAGGTTTTGGAACAAATGATTTCTTCATGTAATGTGACACGAGCATCAATAGTGCAGGTACCATGACTGGTGTTTTAACTTTGTTGCATAGGAAATATGAAACACAAACTATTTTATTTTTTGGTACCCAAAATCTTTTGGATCCTTTAGAATTAGTTTTTCCATAGTTTTTTATCAACTTGGGTTTACGTGAAACAATAAATTTGTGTCTGTGTTTGTGTATAATGATAAGAAAAATGAGATATAGATTGGTTTTCTTGAAGTGGAGTCTGATTAACATTATCATAAATATAACCAAATCATCTTTTCCCATTTTGACTAACATCATAGATCATGGAAGCCATTTTGCTTCTCCATATACTGTTGTTTAATAATTTTGGAAATTTCTTATCAAATTTATATAAGATGGTTTCAGAAGAAGGAGGATCTTTAGAAAGATTTTCTTCAAGTTTTGAACATTTTTTGTTTAAAAAAGTATTTTCTTTTTCTAAAATAATTGTTTTCCTTTTTGTTCTGAAACTTCTATCTCTACCTTACCATATTCTTCAATTTTATATTCATGAACCTTATGTAGGTTTGTAATACGGTGAACTGACTTTGTAGGATTTTTTGTATCCAAATGTGCGGATAGCAAGAGTCGCCACCGACTTTTATTTTTATCCAATTAAGGGAAGGTAAAAGTAACAGAAAAAGACCTTTGTTAGATTCTGAGTTCGGGAGAATGGTTATGAAGAGGGAAGGTATTAGCACCCCTCTCCATCCGTAGTTATCTACGGGCTCTTAGTTGCTCTAGATCACCTTTTAAAATTGCTTTCTGTGTGTTTGACAAAGATGTTTTGAAAAAAGGCATTTCGCTTTGACTTTGTAATGACTCATGTAGGAGTGTATACAAAGTGTTCGGAAATGTTTTTGTTTTGAAAAGAATTTGAACTTTGAAAAAGAGTGTGTGGTGTGAAAAGCAATTGGTTTAGAGCAAGCAACTAAAAGACTTATTTACCCACTCAGAATTGGTCGTTTTTTGTACTTCTACATTCCTTTAGAATAGCGCTAGCCATACCACTAGTTAGTAGGTAGCTCCATTCGTTGGATGTAAGAGGGACATTCGAAAGGACATCGTATGGTCATAGAAGGCAACTTGTAGGAAGTATCCTAGCACATTCGAAGGGGACTATCATCATTTTTTGTAGGCGACAATCGAGGGTCAAGATCATGTATTCGGAGGCGACATCGTGGGTCTTATGATCTTTGTATCGAAGGGACTATGATGATTTGTTTGGAAGGCAACGGTGCTAGAATACCTCTACGTTCGAGGGACATGACCATTTTGAATTCGAAAGGCATCGAGAGAGAATTACCCTAAGGGGTGCGTGTGTGAAAGAAGTGTGTCAAATTCAGATATTTTATCTTGGAGATTAGAGTGAGTTATGTTGATTTTAATCTTGCCATACACGCCTAATTACTAGCAATTTATAGGGTGCGGAAATTAAAATGCGGAATGTAAAGATGCGGAAAGGTAAATCCTACGCTATTACATGGCTTTGGGGCAGATACATAATTTAAACTTGCGGAAAATAAAAGCCTAATTTAAACTATTACATCCCATGAACAGTTACATTATTGGAAAAATAAAACGATAAAAAGAAAACGTCCGAATCGGAGCAACCTGTGAAAGAATAAGAAAATCGGGAAATATGATGAAATCGAATAAGAGAAAAAATGTTAGAAAAATTCAATTTTTAATATGAGAAAATTAATACATGCTGGAAATAAGATGAATAAGTTAAAATAATTTTTTGGGATTTTTTGGATGCAATTTAATAATTTAAAATGAATTTATAATGATTTAAATGCTAAATTATAAATAAAAATAAATATGCATGCAAAAATATGTTTTTTTAATTTATTAAATTAAATAAAGATTTTTATGAAATGAATGCAAAAAGAAAAATATTTTTTGATAATTTTTAGATGCAGAAATAAAATATTGAAAAGAAATTAAAATAATGCAATATATTAAAAAAAAAACATGAAAATATGAAAATAATTGAGTTTGTGAAAAAGAAACCAAAATTGGCCTTGGCATGGTTCAAACTCGTGACCCTGGCTTCAATCCTTGAAAACCAACGCGCTGACCAACTGAGCCAAGTGTGTCAACTGTTTGGAAACGGACTGAGTGGAATTACACGCGTTGCCTTCTCCTTCGCCACGAACTCGCGCCAACCATCGTCTTCTCCATTTCAAATATTTGAAAGTTAGCGTCGGCCATTGTTCGTCACTAAGGTTCCTGGCAAAATCAAAAACGCAGCATACATAATATAAATAAATTCCAAGGCCATGGTTCGATTCAGGACATCGTTCCGAATTCACTGGTGCTAGTCTCATGGTCTAATTTTTCCGTTTTAGCAAAGCCCTAATTCAAGGTTACAAACCCTAGCTATGGCATATCGAGCTCCAGGCTATGGAAATGCAATCAAACAACCCAGAACGCTTGCAAACTTATCACTGATCATAAAAACAACAACAAATCGTGTTAATAATGCATGAATGTTAGAAATCGAATTTGGAAAAAGTGTGAGCAAACCGATTTCGGATTTCTTGTTTCTGGATGGTTTTGAATGAAGTGAGTATCTGGATCGACTCTGGAGATGCCAAGGAATGCAATGGAATCCTCAGAATTGCTTGAGAACGGCTGGAAATAAGATTGCCAATTGCTTCAAGAACACGATTTTTTTGAATTAGGTTAGGGTTTCTAAAGGCAATTTTTTCGTCCTCTTGTGATTGGTATGTATCAAGTATATATCTTTGGATGGATTTGGGATCATATTTGGCAAGAATCAATCACCATTCAATGATAATCAAATTTGATTTTTCATGAAAATCAAATTTTCAAAATTTGCTCAATTCAATCCAATCTTGCCTTTTTGGTCCAATTTTTGAAATGGCTTTTAATGGATTGCTTGGGTCTTAAGAAGAGAATAAAATCAATCTTTCAATTAATTTTGATTTTATAATTTATTTTAAATTTAATTTGCATTTAAATGAATAAATTACAAATTAAAAGAAAAATAAATCAAAAATTCGTGGCATTGGGCTTGGATGTTCCTAATTGCATGATGAATAAGTTAGGATGAAGAAAAAGTAGGCCCATTTGCAAAAGATTTGATTTTTGAAGTATCTCTTTGTGCATTCTTTCAAAATTGCCCAACTTGTGAATGGTGTAACTTGCTCAATTTTCCACATTTTTGAGAGTTCTTGGACTTTTTGGAAAGCTCTAAGAGTCCTCTAAACAATGTCTTTGGTTTCATCTCAATTGGAGTTACCATGCTCAATATATCTTCAAAACAAAAGTTGACTTTTGTTGACTTTGAAAATGACCTGTAATGTTTTGAGCTATACCTCTCAAATGAAGCATTTTTTGGACATTCTTGTGAGACATGAAGTTGTAGAGAATTGAATTTCCTTCAAAACAAGAGGTGGTGGAAAAATTTCTGAGAAAGTATGAGAAAGTTATGATCACCAAAGTTCGATTGACTTTTCACCTAGAAACCCTAATTTAGAAAGTTTGACTTTTGAGAAAATCTTGAGTTTTCTTGATGAATCATGATCAACCCTTGATCAAATGATGAATGTAACTTCAAAATGAGGATGTTGACCAAAAATTATGAAGTTTGTCTGTATGTTGACCACAGTTGACTTTTTGTCCAATACAACTGATTTTCAACCATCTGAGCAATTGTCTGAGGAAACTTGACTTATGAAGCTTGAAACTTGACATGGAGAATCTTCAAAGCATATGAGGAGGCATGAGGACCATTGGAGATGTTGGAAGCCCATCTTGACTTGAGAGATACCAAACCCTAGTTTGGGTTGATTGTCTAGGAGAGAGTTTGTCTGATCAACTCTTGAGGAATCCTTGAGCATAGATGTATGAAATCTTTTGAGAAGATGGAGGGAAAATTTTGGGGTATGACAAGGTTCTTGAATTTTTGTTGAATTTTTTTATACATATTCCGATATTCATACAAACATAATTCTAACTCAGCACGAGAAAGTTCAAAAAATACCTCTTTTGAGTCAGACTCAGTTTTTGTGGTGTTCCCTTCTGACGTGGTAGCCATGAATACTATGTTGGCATACTCTTCTTTAGAATTTGATCCTTCAAAGTCTGGGTCATTCCATGTTTCCATGAGACATTTCTTCTCGCATTGAAACTACTTTTCTTGAAGTTTTCTATTTCGGTGCTTTCTTTCTTGAGTGTTGGACATTCATTTATGTAGTGTGCATGCTCCTTGCATTTGTAGCACATAACTTCCTTGCTTTATTTTCCTCTTGCAGAAGTTTCTGAATGATCTCCTTTGTTTCTGGATCCTCGAAAGTTTTTTTTTCTTTTCTTCCAGAGTTTCTTGACTCTTTTGGACATAAGTGACATTTCATCTTCGTCATCAGAAACTTTGTCAAAATCTTCTACTTATTTAGATTGGAAGGCTTTGTTCTTTACTAACGTGGTTATTTCTGATATTGATCTTAGAGCAATATATTTGCCTTTTCTGGGGCTCATATTTCTCTAACTTTATTTCATTACTTCTAAGAGAACTGACCAACTCTACAAGAGTTATGTTGTTCATATCCTTAGACAGCTTCGATGCAGTAACCATAGGTGGTTGTCTTTATGGAAGGCTTCTGATAATCTTTTTGACATGATCACCTGTGGAGTAACATTTTTCAATAACCTTAATTCATGCTACTAAGATTTGAAACTTTGAGAACATAATCTCAACCGCTTCTTCTTCTTCAATCTTGAAAGCCTCATGTTTCTGGATTAAGCCTAGAGCCTTGGTTTCCTTGACTTCGGCATTTCCTTCATGTGTCATTCTCAAGGAGTCAACAATTTCATTTGTTGTTTCTCTATAACTGATCTTTTCATATTCATTGTAAGAAATAACATTGAGAAGAATAGTTCTAGATTTGTGGTGATTCTTGAGATCATGCTTTTGTACATCATTCATTATGTTTCTGGGAATGAGAATACAATCGCACTAACATGTGCCTCATACCCATTTATGAAAACATCCCAGAGATCTATATCATAGCCTAGAAAGAAATTTTCTAGTCTATCTTTTCAGTAGTCAAATTACTCTCCATCAAACACAAGAGGATTAACATTGTAACTATCTCTTTCGGCTGTATTAGCCGCAACCATAGAAAATTTTCTCACACTGGAACTCTCTACACGGTTAAGTGTTAGATTGAAAAATCAATAACATAGTCGTAGCTCTGATACCCTTTGAAGGTAGAGAGAAACACAAGAAAATGGAGTTTAATTTAGGTTTTCAAAAACTTTTTCTTTAGAAAATTTCCACACAAGAAATTAAGATAGACAAGCTAAGAAAGAAAAATGGCACAATTGATTTATACAACACCTTAAACAAGGCTAATCTTGTCCACCCGCCAAGGTAATTTCGCCTCCAAAAATGACTTAATCCACTAATCTTGAAAGATTAAAAATAACGTCTAAGAGTTTAGAAAGACACCTTAGCCTTCTCAAGTATACAAAATAAAACCTAGTCACTTGAGGAAACAAATATCAAAAGATTACAATCGTATAAGAGTTTAGAAAAACACCTTACTCTTTCAAGTATATAGATTATCATCTAGTCACTTGAGGAACAAATCTCAAAAGATTACAATCAAAGTGTTTACAATAGCGCTTCTTGAAAAGTAGATTTAACACTACAATAAAGAACAAATGTTTACACAATAATGAGCAACAACTCTTTTGTATTGATAATAAATATTAAGACAAAAAAGAGAAATAACTCCTTATGTTATTAATTATCTCTTTGAAGAATATTTTATCACTTGTATATTTTTTCACAATGACTTCTCTTTTCAAATGGTGTTGTTTCAACTTTGTTAATGGATTCTTTGTTTTGCAATGAAGGGTGAGTCCTTTATATAGGCCTAAAAATTAGACTGTTGAAAAGGAAAAAACATCCAGTAACAATTATCTTAACAGAAGAATGAGATCATGGGAGACAAATTCCTTTGGTCGTACAATTTTGTTCTTCAACATAGTGGAATTGGTATTGTATTGTTGTAATAATTCTTCTTGTCCAAGTTTCTGATCTTTACCATCTAATGGAGTAATTCTTATCTAAAATAATAATGAAGAGTCCATAAGAGATCGTGTTCTTTGTTCTTTATCTTCTGATGAAACATTTCTGATGAAATGGTGATGAATCCAAATGATGTCTCATTGTAATAATGTTTTCAATAGTATCAGATTCTTCATAATCAAAACCATGTCATCGGACTTGGAGAAAAAGTTTATATGACAAACAATACTTGATTTCTGATCTAGAAACAAAAGCTTATCTTAAGAAGTATGAGAAACTCTTTTTCTTAGAAACACATCTTGGTTTCTGAGTTGGAAGTAAAAGCTTATTTATGAAATACACAGAAATATTTTTCTAGAAAACAAATCCTGGCTTCTGATTTGGAAGCAAAAGATTATTTGAGAAGCACACGTATATCTTATTCTAGCGAACATTCAACATTCATCAGAATCGTTGATGTTTCTTGAGAAGTGGATGCAATAGTTTTTCTGAGGCATCCCAGCAATGATTCTAATGATCTTATCCATAATCAAATAGAATATTATATCTACACGCTTAAATAAACTATTAGAAAACCAAATTGTTACATATAAAATATATGTTGTATTATCATCAAAACTAGAGATTATATGCAGAACCAAATCTTGTTCTAACAGAACTATTCCCTGGTCAAATGAAGGACGCATATCAATAGAAGAATGTTATAGGCCATCCATGTGGATGAAAGTAGAGATGTTTTCCAAAAAATTTCAATCCAACCAGTCACCCGAAATATCTTTGTATGTCTTCCTAGTCGTAGGTAATGCAATCTCTACAGTAAAAAAAATATTGCGAAGAATATCTCAATACACAAAAATGTGATAAATAAGCAAGTTCAAACACAAATACTTATAGCATAAAATACCAATAATGGAGAATATTTCTTGAGAAAGAAATAGAGATACATAAAACCCTAGAAATTGGACAGAAGCAAAAGAAAAATGTTAGTTTTATAGTAGAGAAGTTGTGTCGATCAATCATGCATGTTAAATACCAACTAACAAAATCATGTGAAGTTGACTAAAGCTGAAACAATAAAATTGAGGGGGAAATATGACAAGGAAAGAAGAAAGAAATTCTTTTGTCGGCCATTAATTTCAGAAAGGGTCAAAATGATACTTCAAAGGATTCTTATACGATACTCACCCATTGAGGATCGTATGATCCACTACGCACGGCCAACAATTAGTATTTCATCAAAAGTTGTTCCATGTATTCAAGTGCTCTAACAAATAGGAAACATCATCTCATACTAGCATAGAGATACATACAATTAGAAGACAATTATTTCACGCTGTCTGCAAGAGCCAAAGACAAAGTCCCAAAAGATACAGTGAGAGAAGTCATGCACATAGAACATGTGAACACCTTCCTCCTTGAAGATAGGTTATTCCACCCACAGGAGCCTTATCGGCTATCAAGATCTATTTGACGCCTAATTGTGATCCATGCCTCATCACTTCACGCTTTTAGTTGTCAATCGGTTCCTCTATATAAGAGGAAGTACACATTATTTCTCAAGTTTTGGAATTCATTATCATTCTCACTCTACTTCGCATTCTCTGACTTGAGTGTTGGAATGATAATCTTGTAGGCCAGTCTCCTCTCAACCGCACCAGAAGTTCAAATCCACTACAACAAGATTTTCTCCTCCGTTCAGCAATCAATTTTAGTTCCTCGACTGAAAAAGTTTTAAACCTTAAATGCAACAAATCCAACAACTATAACAAGTCAACAAGAAAATCTATGAAAGTGAATATTGAATAGAGCTTTTCGTAAACAGAGAGAATGGAAATTGAAGCAAAGAGAATTCTTCGGAGAAAAGAAACTAAGGTCATTGCATTGTGTTGTGCATAGGTCACACCGTTAAATCTATAAAACTTTCTATCGGTGCCCATTTCTCAATTTGATAACAATTACTTTAAAAATTTAGGCAAAAGTATCCCCATGGTCCTTTAAAGTTATTTAATTGTAACAACTAAGTCCTTTATATTTTTTTTTTACTACATATGGGTCATTTATGTTAATTAGCGCCTACACCGTTGACCTTTTTTCTACTTTATTTTGTTTTATTAATTTTTTAAACTTCTAAAATTCATATTAAATCCGTTTTTGGTCTAAAAATTATGGACAAATTCCTAAAAATATTTCTTCTCATTTTATACTATGTGTAATTTTCTGAGAATTTTATTTTCTCGTTTACTGTTTTTCTTAAATTTTTCCTTTTACATGCATTTTAATTAGTTTAAAAATACTTTTATGCACTAAATAATTCTGAAAATTTTATTATATGATCTAATGATGGTCTGTGACCTATGTTAAGTGACATATCATTACCATTAGTGTTAGAATAAAGTTTGTTTCTAATAATATATTAAAGTTTTGATGATAACAAGCATAATAAATTTTGTATGAATGAATATGATACTCTGACTTGTACATGTTTCATTTCAAAAGATGTTCTGAGTCTAGTGCAAAATGGAGAATATATCATGATGAGAAGAAGATGAAGTTAGAAGCTCTAATGAGAGCATAACTTTTGGACAAAGCACGATCAAAGCAACTGCTAATAGAAACACGCTTTAGAAGTTCGAATGAGACATAACTTCTGATCGAGCACGCTCAAAGAAACTGTTGATAGAAACGAGCTTTAGAAGTTCTAATGAGAGAAGAACTTATGGGACACGCACGCTACCTATAAAGCTTCTAAAGTAATGAATGAAATTACACTTCTGAGAAAAGCAAGCAAAGCGCAACCTCTCATAAGAAGCACCAAAAGTATGTTCTGAAAAGAAGATGTTAACAAGGCTTACAGAAGATCATGAAGTATTAGAAGTTCTAACGAAGACAGAACTTCTGGTCACGCAAGCTAGGGAGCAACTTCTGATAGTAGCAAGCACATCGCAACTTCTGATAGAAGAAGATAAGCACAATTCTAATAGGAAGCACAAACATAATGTTCTGACTAGAAGATATTCTAACAAGGATTACAGAAGATCATTATAAAAATATACACTATCTTCCAAAAGACAGAACCTGCCACAAGTAACGTTAAACTACTTAGTGAAGAAATCAAAACACTTGAGTGGTTCAACTTTCAAGGTTTATATCACGTGAAGCTAAACAAGTCATAATTACTTTATCCAGTAACCAAGACACGCTACATGCAACTGAAAATTTCTGGAAGCACTATATAAGGAAATCAAATTCAAAGGAGAGAGTAGAACTTTAACGCATAACAAATATTAATTCATTTTCTCAAGTAAACTCACGCTACAAGAACAAAGAGTCATTTATGTAAATTAGTGTACTATACATTTGAACTTCATTTTTGTGTAAACTTCACTTTGAGAAAAATAGATGTTCTAGAAGCAATATTGTACACAGTCAGTCATAATTCATTTATCTGATAGTTGTTCCTTGAGAGACCAGTTTGGGTCAGTAATCTCGGTTGGTTGTGCAGTTTGTTCCTTGAGAAGACCAGTTGGGTCAGTGTTCTTGAGAGGGCTAAGACTAGTGAGTCTTAGAGGAAGTTAGTCACATAAGTTATATAGTGCACTCTGTAATCATTGATTATAGTGGATTAAGTCCTTGTTGAGAGAGGTGAAATCACCTTGACGGGTGGACTGGACTAGTTTGAGTTTCAAACGAACCAGGATAAAAATCCTTGAGTATTTTAGTATTGTTGTTTGGGTAAAAGAATTAAAAAGAAGAAAAACTTATTCAACCCCCCCCCTTCTAAGTGTTTTTCCAAGCATTCAATTGGCATTAGAGCTCTTGGTTTTGGGTGCACAACACTTAACTGTGTCAGAAAAGTTCTAGAAGGGAAGAACACAATGCCAACAAATCAAAGTAACAATAACATTAAAGCTCTAATGTTTGATGGAGAAGACTTTGAATATTGGAAAGACAGACTAGAAAGCTTTATCTTAGGATATGGTCCTAGTCTATGGGATGTGGTGTTGGATGGTTACAAGCATCCAGTAGATGCAAAAGGAAATAAGATAGATAGAAAGTCAATGGATAAACAACAGAAGATAGATTACAAAAATCATCACAAGGCCAGAAACATTCTATTAAGCGCCATCTCGAAAGTAGAATATGAAAAGATCTCAAACAAAGACACGGCACATGACATTTTTGAATCACTAAAAATGTCACATGAAGGGAACACACAAGTCAAGGAGACCAAGGCTCTAGAACTCATCCAGAAGTATGAAGCTTTTAAAATGGAGGATGACGAGTCTATTGAGCAAATATTCTCAAGGTTCCAAACTCTGACTGCTGGTCTAAGAGTGATGGACAAAGGTTACACAAATGTTGACCACATAAAGAAGATCATCAAGAGCTTACCCAGAAGATGGGCGCCTATGGTGACAGCCTTCAAAGTGTCAAAGGATCTGAACGCAATCTCCTTAGAAGAACTGATTAGTTCGTTGAGGAGTCATGGGATAGAACTTGACGAGTTTGAACCTCAGAAGAAAGTTAAGTCAATTGCGTTGAAATCTACAAAGAAATCTCATGTAAATATTTTTTCAGGTTGAAGACGGAAGCTCTGAAGATTCAGAGTCAGAAGATGAACTATCCATGCTCTCTAGAAGAATAAAAAAAATGTGGAAGCACAAGCAAAGGAAGTTCAGTCAATACAGAAGATCTGAAGACAAGGGAGAATCTTCTGGACATAAGCGGTTCAGCAAGAAAGTCATCCAGTGCTACGAATGCAAATAACTAGGACATGTCAAAAGTGAATGCCCCAACATACAAAATGAAAAACCAAAGAAGAGGTTTGAAAAGAGAAGAGGAATGATGGCCACGTGGGATGATTCAGAATCCCCTGAAGCTGAAACCGACTCAGAAGATGAACATGCAAACCTTGCGTTCATGGCAACTACAACAGATGACTCTGCCTCTTAATTTGAGTCAGAAGAGGTATTTTCTGAACTAACTAGAACTAAGTTAGAAGATAGTCTTTCATAACTTCTGGAAACCTATAGTCAACTCAAAATCAAATACAGGAAACTCATAAAGAATATTGTATCTCAAATTGAGGAACTAAAAGCAGAAAACTCCGAGCTTAAAGAAAATAACAATAAACTCAAAAATGGTTTTCAAAAAGCTAACATTATTTCCATCTCAGAAGATGCTTCAAGTTCTTAAGATATTCTGAAAGAGTATGACTATAGCTTTCAAAAGTTTCTAGCTAAAAGCATAGATAGAAGCAAGATGGCTTCCATAATCTATGGAGTTTCTGGAAACAACAAAAAAGGGTTAGGATATAAAGCCCCCAGAGGGAAAGAAATATATAAACCAAAATATGTTGATGAAATGAAAATCACGTATAAACCAGTGCACAAACAATTTGAGTATGGTCACACACACAACATTAAATACACGTCATACTCTAAAGATTTTCATGCTAAACCAAAGTTCAAAAAGAACTTCTGGAACACTAACCATAAAGGACCCAAAAAGATATGGGTACCTAAGGTGAAAATAATTTATGTTGCAAACATCCTTAATGGCCAAACTGAAACACCAGTCATGGTACCTAGACTCTGGATGCTCACGTCACATGACGAGAAGAAAGTCTATGTTCCAAAGCCGGAACTTAAAGCTAGAGGAGATGTGAAGTTTTAAGGAAACCAGAAAGGAAAAATCATTGGTTCTGGAACCATTGGTAACGGTAACCTCCCTTCCATATCTAATGCTCTGTTAGTAGAAGGGTTAACGCATAACTTATTGTCCATAAGTCAATTAAGTGGCAATGGTTATGACATTATCTTCAATCAAAAGTCCTATAGAGCTGTTAGTCGGAAGGATGGATCAATTCTATTTTCTGGAAAGAGAAAGAACAATATTTATAAAATTAATCTTTTTGATTTAAAATCTCAAAACGTAAAATGTCTTCTGTCAGTCAATGATGAACAATGGGTCTGGAACAGAAGATTGGGACACGTTAGCATAAGAAAAATTTCTTAGATTAACAAACTCAATCTAGTCAGAGGACTTCCTAATTTGCAGTTCAACTCAGAAGTTCTGTGTGACGCTTGTCAGAAGGGGAAATTTTCAAAACCATCTTTTAAAACCAAAAATGTTGTCTCTTCCTCTAGACCATTAGAACTTCTGCACATTGATCTATTTGGATTGGTCATTGTAGATGACTACATTAGATGGACGTGGGTAAAATTCCTAAAACACAAGGATGAGTTACATTTTGTGTTCTTTGACTTCTGCAATCAAATCCAAAATGAAAAAGAGTTTAGGATCATAAAAGTCAGAAATGATCATGGTGGTGAATTTGAAAACCAATTTTTTGAAAAATATTTTAAATAAAATGGCATCTCCCATGATTTCTCTTGTCCTAGAACTCCCCAACAAAATGGAGTTGTTGAACGAAAGAATAGGACTCTACAAGAAATGGCCAGAACCATGATCAATGAAACTAATATGGCTAAACACTTTTGGGCAGAAGCTGTGAACACAACATGTTACATTCATAATAGAGTTTCTATTAGACCTATTCTTGAAAAGACTTCCTATGAATTGTGGAGGAACAGAAAGCCCAACATCTCATACTTTCATCCATTTGGATGCACGTGTTATATTCTTAACACAAAAGATAATCTGAACAAGTTTGACTCTAAAGCACTGAAGTGTATTCTGCTTGGATACGCTGAACGCTCAAAAGGCTATAGAGTGTACAACACAGAAACTCTGATTGTGGAGGAATCAATAAAAATAAGATTTAATGATAAGCTTGGCCAGCAAATGCCAAAGCAAGTTGAAAACAATGCAGGTACAGAAGTTCACATGCCAACTTCTAAAGATTTAGAACAGAAGGACCACTCAAAAGTTCTGGGTATTGAAGAAAATCTGAACAACATCAGAACATCTGAAGAAACTTCCCACAGCAAATATCCAAGAATTACCTCAGATCATCCAGAAGATGCCATTATAGGAAAGAAAGATGACCCTATCAGAACTAGGTCCACCTTAAAAATAAATGAAGAATCTCTGTTTGTACTAGTCTCTATGATTGAACTAAATTCTGTAGATGAAGCTCTGAAACATAATGATTAAATTATAGCCATGGAAGAAGAATTAAACCAATTCTCCATAAATAACGTATGGGATTTAGTTCCAAGACCAAAAGGATTCGACATCATTGGAACAAAATGGGTGTTCAGAAACAAGTTGAATGAGCAAGGAGAAGTTATCAGAAACAAAGCACGACTAGTTGCACAAGGGTATAGTCAGCAAGAAGGCATAGACTATAATGAAACCTTTGCTCTAGTTGCCAGGTTATAATCTATTATGTTGTTAATTTATTTTGTTGTACAAAACAATGTTACTTTATATCAAATGGATTTTAAAAGTGCATTCTTAAATGGTTATATAGAAGAAGAAGTTTATGTCCGACAACCTCCTCGTTTTGAAGACTCAAAATTTCTAGAACATGTTTTTAAACTAAAAAAATCTCTCTATGGTTTACAACAAGCTCCCAGAGCTTGGTATGAGCGCCTTAGTAATTTTATTTTAGAAAAAGACTTTATCAGAGGGAAAGTGGACACAACCTTATTCAGAAAAACTTTTAAAAATGACATTTTAATCTGTCAGATATATGTTGATAATATTATATTTGGAACTTCTAATGTCTCTCTTGGAAGAGAATTTGTTAAGTCTATGCAGGAAGAATTTGAAATGAGCATGATGCGGGAGCTGAAATTCTTTCTGGGAATTTAAATCAATCAATGCTTAAAAGGTACCTACATACATCAAACAAAGTATGTGAAAGAAATTCCAGTTATTAAAAAGTAAAGAAGCCAAGACTCTAATGCATCCCACATGCATCATGGGAAAAGATGAGGTAAGTAAGAAGGTAGACTAGAAGCTCTACAGAGGTATGATTGGCTCTCTTATATATCTAACTGCATCTAGGCCAAATATTATGTTCAGTGTATGTTTATGTGCAAGATTTCAATCAGATCCCGGAGAATCTCACTTAACTGCTGTTAAGAGAATTCTGAGGTATCTGAAAGGTACTAATAATGTTGGATTATGTTACAAAAAATCCAAAGATTTCAATTTACTAGGATTTTTTGTGATGCTGACTTTGCTGGAGATACAGTGGAGCGTAAAAGTACTTTTGGAAGTTGTCAATTTCTGGGCAACAATTTGATCTCCTGGTATAGCAAGAAGCAAGCCACAATTGCACTCTGAACCACTAAAGCAGAGTATGTAGTTGTTGCTGGCTGTAGCACTCAGATGCTCTGGATGAGGAGTCTGTGATACGGTGAACTGACTTTTTAGTTTTTGTATCGCAAATGTGCGGATAGCAAGAGTCTCCACCGACTTTTATTTTTATCCAATTAAGGGAAGGTAAAAGTACAGAAAAAGACCTTCGTTAGATTCTCGAGTGGAGAATGGTTATGAAAAGGAAGGTATTAGCACCCCTTTCCATCCGTAGTTATCTACGGGCTCTTAGTTGCTCTAGATCACTTAAAAATTGTGCTTTCTGTGTGTTTGACAAAAATGTTTTGAAAAAGGCATTTCGCTTTGACTTTGTAATGATTCATGTAGGAATGTATACAAAGTGTTCGGAAATGTTTCGTTTTGAAAAGAGTTTGAACTTTGACAAAAGTGTGAGTTGTGAAAAGCATTTTGATAGAGCAAGCAACTAAAAGTCTTATTACCTACTCAGAATTGGTCGTTTTTTGTATTGTTTTACGTTCCTTTAGAATAGCGTCATCCATACCATTAGTTGGTAGGTAACTCCATTCGTTGGATGAAGTGGGACATTCGAAGGGACATCGGATGGTCATGGAAGGCAACTTGTAGGAAGTATCCTAGCACATTCGAAGGGACTATCATCATTTTTTGTAGGCGACAATCGAGGGTCAAGATCATGTATTCGGAGGCGACATCGTGGGTCTTATGATCTTTGTATCGAAGGGATTATGATGATTTGTTTGAAGGCAACGGTGCTAGAATACCTCTACGTTCGAGGGACATGACCATTTTTGAATTCGTAAGGCAACGAGAGAGAATTACCATAAGGGGTGCATGTGTGAAAGAGAGTGTGTTGATTCAGGTATTTTATCTTGAAAATTAGTGTGAGCTATGTCCAATTATTATCTTGCCATACACGCCTAGTTATTAGCAATTTATAGGGTGCGGAAATTAAAATGCGGAATGTAAAGTGCGGAAAGGTAAATGTCCTACGCTATTACATGGCTTTGGGGCAGATACATAATTTAAACTTATGGAAAATAAAACCTAATTTAAACTATTACATCCCATAAGTTACATTATTGGAAAAAATGAAAACGGTAAAGAAACGTCTGCGGAATAACCCGTGAAACGATAAGAGAAATCGAAAATATGATGAAATTGAATAAGAGAAAATGTTAGAAAAATGCAAATTTTAATCGGAAAAATATGACATGCTGGAAATAACATAAATATGCTAAAATAATTTTTGGGATTTTTGAATGCAATTTAATAATTTAAAATGAATTAAAAGTAATTAAAATGCAAAATTATGAATAAAAATAAATATGCATGCAAAATTATAATTTTTAATTTTATAAATTAAATAAAGATTTTCAGAAAATAATGTAAAAGAAAAATAATTTTGATGATTTTTAATGCGAAATAAAATTATGAAAAGAATTAAAATAATGCAAAATATTAAAATAATATGAAAGTATAGAAAATAATGCAAGTTTGGAAAAAGAATGAAAACCGGTCCGGCAGGATCGAATCGAGTCCTTGAGAGCATCCTCAACAAGATGCGCCTTTACCATCGCCATGTGTGCAAGTTTGTTTGAAATCCGGATCGAGTAAAAGAAAGACAAGTGTCATCTCCTGGTCTCCTCGTCCGCGCGCGAAGCTTCATCGTCCCCGATTTGAATTTTTAAAGCTAGCGTCGGTCATTGTTCGATGCTACAGACCTTGGCAAATTGGAAAATCAAGCACACATAATATAAATAATTTCTAAAGGCATGGTTCGATTCCTGAGATCATTCCGAATGCATTGGTATAGGTCTCATGATCCAATTTTTCCGTTTAAGGGAAACCCTAAATCGTGCTCAGGAACCCTAACTATGGCATCTCGAGTTTCCGGCCATGAAAATGCAATTAAAGTACCGAGAAAGCTTGCAATCTTCCTACTAATCACAAAAACAAACACAAAACATGTTAAAGATGCATGAAAATTAAAATACGATTTTGGATTTTTCAAGAACAAACCGATTTCGGATTTCACGATTCTGGATGGTTTTGATCAAAATAAAGGTCTGGATCGACTCAAGAGGTATCAAGGAATGTGTTGGACACCTCAAAATCGATTGAAAATGGTTGGAAGTATGATTGCCACTTGCTTGTTTGCCACGGTTTTTTGAGCTTTGGAATAGGGTTCTTGAGCCAATTTTCTCCCTTTTTTCTTGATAGGTATGCATCATACATTTATACTGGATGGATTTGGAATGGTTTTGGGAGAGAATCAATCAACATTCAATGCAAATCAAATTTGATTTTTGTACAAAATCAAATTTTCAAAATTTGATTAATTTTCAATCCAATCTTGCCATATTGATCCAATTTCGAAATTTGCTGGCCTTTGTGAGTTGCTTGGGTCTCAAGGAAGGAATAAAAATCAATTTTGCAATTAATTTTGATTTTATACTTTATTTTTAAATTTAATTTGTATTTAAATGAATAAATTCCAAATTAAATAGAAAAATAAAATAAAAATTCGTGGCATTGGGCTTGGATATTCCTAATTGTATGAGGAATAAGTTTGGATGAAGAAAAAGCAAGCCCATTTGCAAAAAAATTGATTTTTAGAAGTATCTCTCTTTGTGCATTTCTTCAAAAGTGCCCAACTTGTGAATGGTGTATCTTGCTCAATTTTCCACATTTTTGAGTGTTCTTAGACTTTTTGAAAAGATCTAAGAGTCCTCTAACCAACCTTTTTGGTCTCATCTCAATTGGAGTTTTCATGCTCAATATATCTTCAAAACAAAAAGTTGACTTTTTGTTGACTTTGAAAATGACCTGTAATGTTTTGAGCCATACCTCTCAAATGAAGCATTTTTTGGACATTCTTGTGAGACATGAAGTTGTAGAGAGTTGAATTTCCTTCAAAACAAGAGGTGGTGGAAAAATTTCTGAGAAAGTATGAAGAAGTTATGATCACCAAAGTTCATTGACTTTTCATCTAAACCCTAATTTAGAAAGTTTGACTTTTGAGCAAATCTTGAGTTTTCTTGATGAATCATGATCAACCCTTGATCAAATGATGAATGTAACTTCAAAATGAGGAAGTTGACCAAAAATTATGAAGTTTGACTGTATGTTGACCATAGTTGACTTTTTGTCCAATACAACTGATTTTCAACCATCTGAGCAATTGTCTGAGGAAACTTGACTTGTAAGGCTTGAAACTTGACATGGAGAATCTTTAAAGCATATGAGGAAGCATGAAAACCATTGGATATGTTGGAAGTCCATCTTGACTTGAGAATTGCCAAACCCTAGTTTGGGTTGATTGTCTAGGAGAGAGTTTGTCTGATCAACTCTTGAGGAATCCTTGAGTATGGATGTATGAAATATCTTGAGAGAATGGAGGGCAAATTTTGGGGTATGACAGCTGCCCCTGCTCAATCTTCTTGTATGGAAGGGTTAGATTGACACGCTGCCTTTCGTGACTCAAGGTAGAAGATGATTGAACACTCGAATACACCGAAAATTTGCACTCGTTGGTGGATGATGCGGAATGGGCTTACAGATGCCATTTGGAGAAGTCGGATACTTACTGGGGATGAGTCGACGCTAGACTCGAGAATGTCGATAGGAGAATTGACGGGATGGGCTTAAGATGCCATCCGAAAGATCGATGCCGGTGAGTGAGCCGTACGCTAGGCTCTACAGTCGTTTCTGGAAGGAGCATGGAGATGGGCTTAAGATGCCTTCCGGAGGGAGTCGATGTTAGACTTCGTGCTCATTTTTGAATGAAGTTATTGGTTTGTATTGATTTTTAACCAAATATGCATTTCGAAAGTGGAGAAATGTTGACAAGTAGTCGGAGATGGGCTTAAGATGCCATCCAAGGCAACCGAGTCGACGCCGCTCTGTAGTCGGTGGATAATAAGAAGGGATTCGAATAGATCTTCGTTGATTACTCGAGGGAATAGTAGTTGGCAAAATGTGGATAGCTTCCTGGCATCGGTGTTGATCCATTGCTGTTATCGGAGGATAACCAGGCGGTCTTTCGATAGTTTTCCGCCGGTTCGGGCTTAATCGACCGCCGTCGGAGGACAACTGTGGTGGTCTTTCGCTTTTCCGCGGCCGGAATAATCTCGACCACCGTCGGAGGACAACTAGGGGTGGTCTTTCGATAGTTTTCCGCCGATTCGGGCTTAATCTCGACCACCTGCGGAAGTGACTTTCACTGCTTTTGGAAAAATAAGAGAAACTTTGATAGAATATTTGTTAGTCTTATGCAAAGTATGATGCATGACAATGTATATGAATGACATATGCATGAATTATGACTTTATGAGTAATGTATGAATGATAGATGTTGTGGTATTTCAAAACATATCCATCTTGAAGAAGATGCGGATGTTCTGCTTGAGGATTTCGACTCGCTTGGGATTTGGGTAGGTGAGAACCCCGCTGAAGGAGAAGAAAGATATCTTGGATTCCTCCGATGCACTATCTGACCAAGTCTTGGGCCTAGATGTTGTTTGAGGAAAGTAGAGATTGAGAAATTCGTTGTTGAGATCTCATAGACGGGAGAGTCTGGGAGGCAATTTGTGGGGATCTTGCATGTAGATCCTGTTGGGAAGAATTAGAGGCGCCATCGGGATACCGAAAGCGGATCTCACAAGAGCATTTGATGGTTGTGGGAGACCGGTTCAGTCCATTGGAATCTCTCGACGGGAATAGAGATGTAGATTTTCTCCGTGTACTATCCGACCAAGTCTCGAGTCCGATACCGCCGGAGAAAAGGGAATTGTTGAGAGACATTCGCTAGGGATAAACATCTTAGGGATGAAGTGTTACGCTCGGAGACCGATGTAACATTTCTCATTGAGTGGAATCACCGCCGTGGATTAATATATACTCCACTGGGGAGGTTTAGTGAGTGACACCTCTCGGGGATCATGTTCTCTGGGGAATGTTTTGGTGACCTTCGTCATCTCAATTCCTAAAGCCCGTAGTAACTACTTTTGTATGCCCGCCAGATGTTTGTGATTAGATTCTTATTGTCAAATGCGATAGTCATTCAAAACAAACGTTGGACTTATTGCAAACGACAACAACAAAAATTGTAAAGAGAAAGAAGCTATGCTTATTTGAAAGGTGGCGATGGCCGAGTAGTTTGTACACAAGAAAGGTAAAAAGCTATGCGAAACAATCTCGTTAAGTTCCAACTATGCTAGTACTCATATATTTCGATTATCTCATCTCCTTGCTGTCGGTAGAAAGTGAGTGGATTGATTTTCGCCATTTGAATCTTGAATGCTGATAGTAGTCTAGAAGCAAATGATTTGGAAGAGACATAGTCGTACGCTTAAATCTCTAACTTTTGCTAGACCGCCTTTCGGTTTTCACCATGATACCTTTTTGCCCAAGCCGCTTTCGTGTTTTCGACTTGCCGGGTGTACATGTTTTGCATATATCTTTAACTTTTGCCCGAACCTTTTTGGTTCGCCAGGATGCCCTTATTTTTGCCTAGGTTCCGACCTAGCGGGTCTCTTTATGCGTAGTATTTTTGACTATGTCTGCGCTCACGTGGTGTGGAAGTCTTCGCCATCCATGGTGCTAAGTATCATAGCTCCGCCGGAACACCTGCCTTGACTACAAACGGTCCCTCGTAGGTGGGAGTCCATTTGCCCCTAGGATCACCTTGTGGAAGGATGATGCGCTTGACTACTAGATCACCGACTTGGTAGACTCGGCTTGACCTTCTTGTTAAATGCTCGATCATTCGCTTCGATAACCGTCCATGGCAAATGGATGCGAGTCGCTTCTCATCAATCAAATTAATCTGGTCAAGCCGTGTTCGAACCCAATCATCTTCGCTTAACTCTGCGCCCGGAGGACTCGTTGAGGGTATCCGAACCTCGATGGGTAGGATCGCTTCCATACCGTACAAGAGAGAAGGGGTTGCCCCTGATGTTCGCCAGGCGATAACCATGAAGAGCAAATGGTAACATCTCATGCCAATCTTTGTAAGTCACCATCATCTTCGTATAATCTTCTTAATGTTCTTGTTGGCGGCTTCCATCGCGCCATTCATCTTAGGCCGATAAGGAGAAGAGTTGTGATGCTTGATCTTGAAGCGTGCGAGTTCGGTGATCATCTTATTGTTGAGATTGGAACCGTTATCTGTGATAATCCTTTCTGGAGTGCCATACCGATGATAAGATTATGCTTGATGAAACGAGCCACAACATTCTTGGTAATGATGCGAACGAGGTCGCTTCTACCCACTTGGTGAAATAGTCAATTGCCACAAGGATGAAACGATGTCCATTGGAAGTCAGCTTGATTTCTCCGATCATGTCAATGCCCCACATTGCAAAAGGCCAAGGAGAAGTTAAAACGTTCAGAGGTACTGGAGGTTGTGATACGGTGAACTGACTTTGTAGGATTTTTGTATCCAAATGTGCGGATAGCAAGAGTCGCCACCGACTTTTATTTTTATCCAATTAAGGGAAGGTAAAAGTAATGTAAAAGACCTTCGTTAGATTCTCGAGTTCGAGAATGGTTATGAAAAGGGAAGGTATTAGCACCCCTTTCCATCCGTAGTTATCTACGGGCTCTTAGTTGCTCTAGATCACTTTTTAAAATTTGCTTTCTGTGTGTTTGACAAAAATGGTTTGAAAAGGCATTTCGCTTTGACTTTGTAATGATTCATGTAGGAATGTATACAAAGTGTTTGGAAATGTTTCGTTTTGAAAAGAGTTTGAACTTTGACAAAAGTGTGAGGTGTGAAAAGCATTTGATTTGAGCAAGCAACTAAAAGTCTTATTACCTACTCAGAATTGGTCGTTTTCATGTTATTTACGTTCCTTTAGAATAGCGCTAGCCGTACCATTAGTTAGTAGGTAGCTCCATTCGTTGGATGTAAGCGGGACATTCGAAGGGACATCGGATGGTCATCGAAGGCAACTTGTAGGAAGTATCCTACCACATTCGAAGGACTATCATCATTTTCAGAGGCGACAATCGAGGGTCAAGATCATGTATTCGGAGGCGACATCGTGGGTCTTATGATCTTTGTATCGAAGGGACTATGATGATTTGTTTTGAAGGCAACGGTGCTAGAATACCTCTACGTTCGAGGGACATGACCATTTGAATTCGAAAGGCATCGAGAGAATTACCCTAAGGGTGCATGTGAAAGAAGTGTGTCAAATTCAGATATTTTATCTTGAAGATTAGTGTGAGCTATGTCCAATTATTATCTTGCCATACACGCCTAGTTACTAACAGTTTATAGGGTGCGGAAATTAAAATGCGGAATGTAAAGCAGGAATGTAAAGGTGCGGAAAGTAAAACCTACGCTATTACAAGGCTTTGGGGCAGATACATAATTTAAAATGCGGAAAATAAAACCCTAGATTAAACTATTACAACCCATGAGCAATTACATTATTGGAAAAAATAGAATGATAAAATGATAAAGAGAAGATCGTCTGAATCGGATCAACCTGTACAAAAAGAAGAAATCGGAAAATGCAATATGAATCGAACAAGAAAAAATGTTAGAAAAATGCAAGTTTTAATATGGGAAAACTAATACATGCTGGAAATAAGATAAATAAGTTAAAATAATTTTTTGGGATTTTTTAGAAAAAATTTAATAATTAAAATGCAATTAAAAGTGAATTAAATGCAAAAATATAAATAAAAATAAATATGCATGCAAAAATATGTTTTTTAATTTATTAAATTAAATAAAGATTTTCAGAATATAAATGTGAAAATAAAATATTTTTTGGTAATTTTTGATGCTTAAATAAAAATATGAAAAGAAATTAAAATGATGCAAAAATATTAAATAAATTTGAAAATAGAAAATAGTTAGAAAATACAGGTTTGGAAAAAGAAAAGCAAAACCAGGGGCTGGAAAGGATCGAACCCGTGACCCTGGAGAGGATCTTCAAACAGCCAGCGCCTTAACCACTACACCATCATGCATTTGGTGTTTGAAAAGTGAGAAACAATGACACATAAGCGATGACGCGTCCTGGATATGTTGAAAATCAAAGTCGACGCGGGCCCAGACTTGCTTGGACGAATCGAACGCACGAAATTGCCACGCTTTCCTCGCGGTCCTCGCCGAGTCCATACTAGGGCTCTCATCTTCTCCGGTAGCCACGATTTTCAAACCTGCAAAACACGAATTTTCAAAGCAAAAGAAGGGTCCTATCCACCTATTTCGACCATTCCGAATTCAATGGAAGCATCGGTTTTGGCTGAATCGTCCTGTAATGGCCGGTTCGAAACTACCAGTTCTAAAAACCCTAAACATGGCAACTGGTGATTCTCACGTGCAAGCTCGCTAGCGATTGCCCAGATCCACTACATAGAACCTCATGAACACATTAGAAGCATTAGAATCAATTGAAACACGCAGATATTAAAAATGCAAAATCAAGAAATATTTGAATATGTATGAATGTATATGGCACGATTCAGCTTGCTTTGATCAATACCAATGATGTATTCTTACTCATACTTACCCGAGCACGCTTTGGATGGTCGGAAGTGGTGAGAATGGTCAATTTGAAATTCGAATTTTCAAGAATTCTTGAAAAAAATTGCAAGAGTAAGGGTTATGCTTGAGCTAGGGTTTCGTGTGGTTTGCTGGCTATGATGCTTGATATTTATAGAGAGGATTGGAAGGGAAAAAAGGAATGGAAAAGATTTGATTTGGAGCATTCAATATTTTTCAAATAAAATCAATTTTCTTGAAAAAAAATTGATTTCTTCTTCAATGCAAGATCAAGCACGAATTTGGCAAGTATATTGGGCTATCTTGGACTTCAAGAAATATAAAATCACCCTTTTGGAAAAAATATGATTTTCATATTTTATATAATTTAATTTTGAATTAAATGTTCTAAAATTCAAAATAAAATCAATAAAATAGAAAATTGCCATGCCCAAGCATTTATGGGTCAAAACTAATGTTATGAACAAGTTTGGATCAAAATATTATAGGCCCATTTGGAAAATTTTGCAATTTGACCAATATGTCCTTTTGTGCAATTGTCCAAAATTCCCCAACTTCTGAGTAGTGTATCTTGCTCATTTTTCCACATTTTTGAGAGTTCTTGGACTTTTTGGAAAGCTCTAAGAGTCCTCTAAACAATGTCTTTGGTTTCATCTCAATTGGAGTTACCATGCGCAATATATCTTCAAAACAAAAAGTTGACTTTTTGTTGACTTTGAAAATGACCTGTAATGTTTTGAACTATACCTCTCAAATGAAGCATTTTTTGGACATTCTTGTGAGACATGAAGTTGTAGAGAATTGAATTTCCTTCAAAACAAAAGGTGGTGGAAAAATTTCTGAGAAAGTATGAGAAAGTTATGATCATCAAAGTTCATTGACTTTTCACTAGAAACCCTAATTTAGAAAGTTTGACTTTTGAGCAAATCTTGAGTTTTCTTGATGAATCATGATCAACCCTTGATCAAATGATGAATGTAACTTCAAAATGAGGATGTTGACCAAAAATCAGAAGTTTTGACTGTATGTTGACCACAGTTGACTTTTTGTCCAATACACTCGACTTTCAATCATCTGAGCAATTGCTTGAGGAAACTTGACTTGTGAGGCTTGAAACTTGACGTGGAGAATCTTTGAAGCATATGAGGAGGTATGAAGACCATTGGAGATGTTGGAAATCCATCTTGGCTTGAGAGATACCAAACCCTAGTTTGGGTTGATTGTCTAGGAGAGAGTTTGTCTGATCAACTCTTGAGGAATCCTTGAGTATGGATGTATGAAATCTCTTGAGTAGATGGAGGGCAAATTTTGGGGTATGACAGAGGTACGTGTACTTTGTCGGCATATATCTGGCATTTGTGACAAGATCGAGCGTAACGGTGACAATCAGCTTCCATGGTGGACCAATAGTAACCTGTTCTCAAAATCTTCTTAGCCATGGTGTGTCCACTGGAGTGAGTACCAAATGCGCCTTCGTGTAACTCTTCCATGATACGTATTGCTGTTTTCTGATCTACACAGCGGAGTAAGCACAAGTCGTGGTTGCGTTTATATAAGATGTCGTTGCTAAGGAAGAAGTTGGATGCAAATCTTCTCATGAACTTCTTATCATTGATGATGCTCTGGATATTCCTGAGTCTCAAGATACCTCTTCACGTCGTAGTACCAAGGTTTCTCTTCTGTGTTAAGCTCATAACAATACGCTGGTTCGTCAAACTTCTCAATGATGATCTGGGGAGCCTCGTTGTCCCATCTAACCTTGAACATAGACGACATAGTAGCCAATGCGTCTGCCAACTGATTCTCTTCTCGTGGAATGTGATCAAAAGTAATTTCTTCGAAGTAGGGAATCAAACTCAGAACATGCTCTCGATAGGGAATAAGATTTGGATGCTTCGTATCCCACTCGCCCTTAATCTGACTGATCACTAAATCTGAGTCTCCATACACTTGCAAGAACTTGATTCTTAGGTCAATAGCAGCTTGGATACCCATGATGCACGCTTCATATTCGGCCATGTTGTTCGTGCAACTGAAACATAATCTGGCGGTGAAAGGCGTATGTCCGCCTGTAGGGGATGTGATAATGGCGCCAATGCCATTGCCAAGTGCATTTGAGGCTCCATCAAAAACCATAGTCCATCGGGATCCTTGTTCAGGTCCTTCGTCCGGGCCTGGTTCTTCGCAATCTGTAACTAGTAAAACATCTTCGTCGAAATTGAACCGCATAGATCGATAGTCATCTACGGCTTGATGAGCCAAATGATCGCTACTACACTTCCTTTGATTGCTTTCTCGAGAAGTGTATGGATGTCGTATTCGGTCAAGATCATTTGCCATCTTGCTATTCTTCCTGAGAGAGCTGGTTTCTCAAAGATGTATTTTATCGGATCCATCTTGGAAATCAACAAGGTAGTATGGGTCATCATATACTGTCTTAGTCGACGAGCAGCCCAAGCCAAAGCATTGCAAGTTTTCTCGAGCTGTGAGTATCTTGTTTCACAGTCGGTAAACTTTTTTCTAAGGTAGTATATTGCATGCTCTTTTCGACCAGACTCGTCATGTTTCCCCAACACACACCCCATTGAATTCTCTAATACTGTCAAGTACATGATAAGAGGTCTTCCTTCGGCGGACGGCATCAGGATGGGAGGATTTTGTAGGTACTCCTTGATTTTGTCAAAAGCGATCTGGCAATCGTCATTCCATTCCACTATTTGATCTTTCTTAAGTAACTTGAAGATTGGCTCACAAGTAGCGGTTAGGTGTGCAATGAATCTGGCAATGTAGTTCAATCGGCCCAAGAAACCTCTGACTTCCTTCTCAGTACGGGGCGCTGGCATCTCTTGAATAGCTTTAACCTTGGCGGGATCAACTTCAATACCTTTTCCACTGACAACAAATCCTAGGAGTTTTCCAGATCTGACTCCAAAAGTGCACTTGTTAGGATTGAGTCTCAACTGTATTTCTTCAATCAAAACAGCAAATGATCAAGATGTTCCTCTTCACCGTGATCGAGCTATCATGTCGCCGACGAGACCTCTATCTCGTGATGAATCATGTCATGAAATAATGTCACCATAGCACGATAAGTGGCACCCGCGTTCTTCATCCGAAGCAGCATAACCTTGTAGCGTAGTGCCCCATTGTGTAACGAAGTAGTCTTTTCCATGTCTTCGTGGAGCCATTTTGATTTGATTGTAACCGAGAAACCATCCATGAAGGAGAAAACCTTATGCCGAGCGGTGTTGTCAACCGTAACATCAATATGAGGAAGTGGGAAATCGCTTTCGGACTCGCTTTGTTCGATCTCGTAATCCACACACGCGTATTTTGCCATCCTTCTTAGGTACGGGCACCACATTAGCAACCCACTGTGGATAGGAAGTAACAGCTAAGAAACCGGCGTTGAACTGTTTCATAACTTCAGTTTTGATTTTCTCTGACATCTCAGGACGCATGCCAACCTTTCGTTTTACCGAGAAAACCTCTTTGTCGGCAATGTGTACCACAATATCAATGTCCAAACCCGGCATGTCTTCGTACGACCAAGCAAAAACTTCAATATAGTCTCGTAGCATCTGAACCAACCTTTCTTTAACACTATTCTCAAGACCCGCTCCTATCTTGATCTCTTTTCTGTCTTCATCAAGACTCAAATTCACAACCTCAACTTGCTCTTCATGTGGTCAGATAACTCGCTTCTTCTTGTTGTAGATCGACAAGTTCTCTGGCACTTCACAATCTTCCTCACTTTCGCCTTCGCTTGGTAGATCGGATTATCAAGTCATATTTAGCAATAGCATAGTCATATTAACGAGATTCGAGTGTATGGTGTGTGTAAGAAACACATAGCTTTTGAAGGGGTGATAAAGTAAAGAAAGAAAACAAACAATTGAATGCAAAAGTCCAATGAATTTATTGAATGAAAACGCAAACGATGATAATAACCCTCACAAACGAGCCTTGATGCCCGGCAAGGCACTAGGCTTTCAAAGTTTATTGTTCAAAACATAAAGAAACGAAAAGCAAAACAAAATAAGAGCAATTACTCCGGCTAAAGGAGATAGGTATGATCTTCCAATTGTTGAGCCCATGATCGCGTTGGAAGATCCACTTGCGATGTCAAGCCGTTGTCGCGTTTCTATAGCATGGATTCCACTGGCTGATGCGAAGTTGGTTGGACACATTCGCGGCGTATCATCTTTCGACCTTTGATAGTGAAGCCTAAACCGGTCTTGTCGGATTTGAAAGGAAGATCGTGGAGTCGACCCCAAATAGTACTACCTTCTTTTGAGCATCCTTCAATGAGGACATCCTAGGCGGAGTCTTAACAACCTCAGAGCGCAGGAGAGTCAACAGCATGACTGGGCATTGTTTCAAAAGCTTGACAGGAGTCTCAAAGAATTCACCCTCCACCGAGGTATCGGAATGATTGTAGATGGTGACCATATACTTTCTTCACCACACACTGTAACAACTTTCCTTTCATGGTACTTTCGATGGTAGAGGTAATACCGCCCCATGTATCCAAGGGCCCAAGTAGGCAAGAGTAAGTGGACAAATTTCCATGACAAAGAATATGGAGTCAAAAGTCCGGAACCGACTTTACAGTGCAGTGAGTTCTCCAAGATCGTTCACTTAGAACCATCAAAAGCTCTCACAATAATGTCACCGGGTCTCGAACCAACCCTTCGACATCAAGTCGATCAAAAGCGCTTCGTAAGATATTCGAGCGTAACCGTGTCAACCAAAACATGAGACAATGTAACGCCTTGCATTCCATGATGTGCAAGGCGTTGTTGTGTTCTTTCCTAAGGAGTCAAATCAAGATCGAGAAGCCTAGGCCGTTGTTGGCAGCCGGCTAGCAATACAAACTTCAAACTGGTCGTGGTAGTGTCTTGCGGCACATGAGCATTCTTCTTTAAACTTCACCAAGGCATTAGCTTGAGCCTTAGAGCACAAGAGCGAGCAAGCATGGATATCTTGGACGGAGTTTGTCCTAATGCTCCACAACATTGTAGTCACTCTTCTTGATAATCTTGAATTTCCTCCATTTCTTGTTTGGAGGTGTCTTCAAGAACTTCCTTTGGTACGGCCGAGCAGATGAGTCAGGTTCTTTCCTCTAGCTTGGGAAGGGATTGAATAACCGGAATGCGAGCTGGAGTCGCGGTGTCTTTTGGAGGAGAGATTTGAGAGAAACCCTTCCGTTCGTCACCTTACTTGATCCGTGATGTTGTCGATGTCGGAATGGTAGTTTCAACCGTAAGATCTTCAACGGTCGAGGGTCTTGCTTGACGCCATGATAGTAAACATCACCCATAATTCCAAGGGATAGCCTTGTCGAGGAATACGGAACGGCCTTGAGAAGTGATGATGAGAGGTGCCACTCTAGGCACAGGATCGCAGAGGAAATCCTTATGTGTTAACATCAAGATAGTCTTCGGAAATCGTCACCCCATCCGGTCGCTTTAACATCTTCAATAGGAATCTTGTAACTCTCGTGAATGTACTTCACCATGTAATCATACTTTCCACTTGGCTGCCCCAAGGTATCCCACACAGATGGTACAGTTTCGTTTGCATTGTCGATCTTCAACTTAGACATTTCTTCACACACCGCACGGTGGTTTCGTAAATAGTATCTCACGGTTATCCATCATGCATCGAACACGTCTTCTCAACCAAGCACAACCATCAAAGCGGATGGGCACCAACGACAGTTCTCGGGCATCCTAGGTTGACACCGCTTGCAACAAATTCTTCTTAATATCATGAGGGATGGTCAAGTCATCTATGTTGAAAACATAAGTATCGCCACCAACAAAGATTGGAACCCTTGTCATGATTAGGCATAGGCGTTGATCACATTCGAGTCTCAACAGAGGATCAAACTCAATCGCTTAGCTTCAATCATATCTTGAATCTTGTTCTTCGAACCCAACAATCATCAAGACTATGTCCGGCTATTGGAATGGTAAGCACACTTAGCATTAGGATTGTATTTCGAGAGGAGGTGTTGACATTCGAGGAGGATCCCTCAAGGTCACCGCTTTCAACATGTGTTGTAAGGCACGACAAAGGCATGTTGATCTGAACCGCTTCTCGGGCGCATTCTCGCTCGCGTTGTCTCGCTAAGGTTGTCTTGATGTAGGATTGGAGATCACAACCGCCCCTACGATTGAGCACGGTCGGTCTTGGCTCGGCTTTTCTGACCATACACAGCATTGGCTTCTTTCTTACCACCAAAAGATCTCTTCGCAGCGTTTGAAGATGTCTCTATCTGAATCTTCCCACTCTTGATACCAGCTTCAATACGCTCGCCTGTAAGTATCAGCTCGGTGAATCCGGCTGAAGAGTTTCCAATCAGATGATTGAAGAATGGGCCTGTCAGTGTTCCCATGAACATATCAACCAACTCCCTATTGGACAAGGGTGGTTGAACTCTGCCTGCTAAATCTCTCCATTTTTTAGCATACTCCTTGAACTTCTCATCACGACCCATAGACATGCTTTGTAATTGCATGCGAGTGGGTGTCAATTCAACATTGTACTCATACTGTCTATAGAAAGCATCAGCTAAGTCACTCCAAGTACGGATACGGTCATTCTCTAGCTGATAGTACCATTCCAACTGGGTTCCGGACAAACTCTCTTGAAAATAGTGCATCCACAACTTTCTGTCATCAGTGTGGGGATTGATCTTCTGGACATAAGACTTCAAATGCAGCTTAGGGCAAGACACGCCATCATACTTAGCAAAAGTAGGAACTTTGAACTTGGGAGGAATCACAACACCAGGGACGAGATTCAGATCATCAAAATTCAGCCCGGACATCTTCAGGTTTTCCACAGCATTCAGACGGTCTTCAAGTTGCTTGTACTTGTCATCCCCATCAGAGTATTGGCCATCATCATAGTTCTTCTCAAGCTCAGCCGCCTTCACCATCACCCTTGTTACTTTGTTCAGTCTTGACACTTCCTTCTGAGAGCTCTATCCGACTGACCCTCTTAGGACCACCTTTGTAGCGTTTACCCATGTTGAGAAGACCAACAACCTTCTTCTTTCTGTTGATGAGCTTCTTCAGATCTTCTTGGCCTTGGACCAAGCTGGTGAACCTCTCAAACCGAGCATTCGAGCCGGAGATCTTTGATGATGTTCAAGAGCCACGCTAAAATAAATAGCGAGCAAATGAGAAAACCAATCTTCAATGTACCTGTGATGCAATGTTATGCTATGACATGCAATGTTTATGCGAATGCAATGCAATGTTTTCAAGGACCTTAGAGATTTAAATTTGTTAAACAAGCAATGAACAAACATTTATTAGTACTCTTTTCATTATTCTTTTTCTTTTTAAGTACAAGAGATAGTTCAAAACAAGAAAACATATAAATCCTAAAGCTCTAAGTCTCCCATGGGCGCTTCCTCTTGGTGCCGATGTAGGCGTTGATGTTTCGCTCCTCGTGAAGTAGCTTGGTCAACTCTAGCACTTTCTTCTCGCTTGCATAACACTGAGCTTCAAAGGTATCCTTCTCTTCCTTGAGCTGAATCCAGGATCTCTTCAAGTCTTCAAAATCAGTAGGCATGTTGGGATAGAGAACGGTATAGGGAACGTCACCTATAGCAACAGTTCCATAATTTGGTAAAGCGTGAATGGCATCATGAGGTTTTGAGCTCGAGCTCGCACCCATTTGAGGTAAGGTTCCCAAGGAATGGAGTTTTGGTGCCCCAAAGTCTTGGTATCAGTTCTCTTTACCATGCCCCAAGCGTGTATGAACCTTCGTCGGTAATTTTGGAGATCAAGATTGTAATCGAACACAATATCTTGGAGAAGCATATCATGCGGACCATCTCTTCGAGCAAAACCAAACTGACGTAGAGCTAGAGAAGGGTTGTAAGTAATACCTCCCCTTATACCAAGTAGTGGTACATTAGGGAATTCCCCACAACGCTCAATGAAGGTGAAATCCTTTTGAGAGAAAAGACTCCAACGGATATCTGAATGAGAGAGTGACATTAGTCTTTGAGACCACTTCATCCTTTGTTCGTTCTTCAAAACTGATGGAGGAAGGTGCGAAATAAACCACCTTGAAAGTAACGGGACACAACACATGAGAGTTCCTTGTCTCTTAGTAGTACGAGTGTGGAGAGAATGTAGGATGTCTCTAAGTAAAGTAGGCACTGGATTGCGGGTAAGAAACAACTTGATGGCGTTGACATCTATGAATTGATCCGAGTTAGGGAATAGAACCAAACCATAAATTAGCAAGGCCACAATATCTTCAAATGCATGGAAACTCATAACTTTGAGGAATTCTCGGGCTTTCTTAATTAAGAATTTGGAAAGTAAACCCTTAACTCCACTGTTTCCCAATTGGCTTCAATGTTTGAGCGCTTAAGATGTAAGGCTGATGCGATGTCTTCGTACTTAGGAACCTTTTCCAAACCGGTGAATGGCATTTGGTCAAGAATAGGTACCCCAAGTAGCTTAGAGAATTCTTCCAAGGTAGGAACCAACCGATAACTGGAATGTAAAGCAATGGTGTTTCGGATCAAGAACGGAATAGGACATGCATCATATCTTCTTCAAAACCGAGATAACCAAATCAAGTAGATAACCATGTCTTTTGATGAACCGAGCATGGTCGGAATTTTCAAACCAATTCTTTGGTGAGAAGGTATACGAAGTTGATTCGGATAGTCCTTCTAGAAGCCATAATCCCTACAAAAGCAAAGATAAATCCTAGGTCCTTGAAATAGTTAGAAATTATATGCAATGCAAATGATGTCATGATGTCATGTTTAGCACACACAAACAATTCACACAATGAGCCTAGGGTTAAGGCTTGCATGAGGTATGGGTGATTACCCCACCAAAAGTTTGAGTTGGTTCATCCTGTCCTATAATAGTAACCGGGTTCTAGGAATCTCACATCATTGATCTTTCTCAGGCGCTTATTTCAATACGACTACCAAGTGGTCGACCGAAAATGTCCCAAAAGTCTGATCTCAATGAGCGTAGCATCGAGTATCAACCAACCTCGGTCTACACCAAAGCCGGCCATCTCACTACCTTCTAATGGCCAAGATGGGTCAATTAAGGTTCTAAAAGTTTAGTTAGTGCTTGATGACACCACGCAGAAGCCAAATACTATCCTCAACTTGGAAATGAAGAGTATCAGGACATCCAAAGTGTCACACTAACGTAGCCATCATGTTGACCGCTTTGATATATCTAACGGTCGCGACGATTTATTGCTACTTACCTAAAAGGAAACCGGATCCGGTGTAGGATCCCAACAATATAATACCCAAGCAACCATTAAAGATAAAGCAAGCAAGTCAAACAGAAAGCGATAAAGGTGATTTAGAAATCCTTAAGGCATTCTCTTTAGGGTGTTTCCAAAGAGAGCCGCCTGTGATACGGTGAACGACTTTTTAGTTTTTGTATCGCAAATGTGCGGATAGCAAGAGTCGCCACCGACTTTTATTTTTATCCAATTAAGGGAAGGTAAAAGTGAAAAAGACCTTCGTTAGATTAGTACGGAGAATGGTTATGAAAAGGAAGGTATTAGCACTTTTCCATCCGTAGTTATCTACGGCTCTTAGTTGCTCTAGATCACTTAAAAATTGTGCTTTCCGTGTGTTTGACAAAAATGTTTTGAAAAGGCATTTCGCTTTGACTTTGTAATGATTCATGTAGGAATGTATACAAAGTGTTCGGAAATGTTTCGTTTTGAAAATAGTTTGAACTTTGACAAAAGTGTGAGGTGTGAAAAGCATTTTGATAGAGCAAGCAACTAAAAGTCTTATTACCTACCCAGAATTGGTCGTTTTTTGTATTGTTTTACGTTCCTTTAGAATAGCGTCATCCATACCATTAGTTGGTAGGTAACTCCATTCGTTGGATGAAGTGGGACATTCGAAGGGACATCGGATGGTCATGGAAGGCAACTTGTAGGAAGTATCCTAGCACATTCGAAGGGACTATCATCATTTTTTGTACGCGACAATCGAGGGTCAAGATCATGTATTCGGAGGCGACATCGTGGGTCTTATGATCTTTGTATCGAAGGGACTATGATGATTTGTTTGAAGGCAACGGTGCTAGAATACCTCTACGTTCGAGGGACATGACCATTTTGAATTCGTAAGGCAAGAGAGAATTACCATAAGGGGTGCATGTGTGAAAGAGAGTGTGTTGATTCAGGTATTTTATCTTGAAAATTAGTGTGAGCTATGTCCAATTATTATCTTGCCATACACGCCTAGTTATTAGCAATTTATAGGGTGCGGAAATTAAAATGCGGAATGTAAAGTGCGGAAAGGTAAATGTCCTACGCTATTACATGGCTTTGGGGCGTATACATAATTTAAACTTATGGAAAATAAAACCTAATTTAAACTATTACATCCCATAAACAGCTACATTATTGGAAAAATGAAAACGGTAAAGAAACGTCAACGGAATAACTCGTGAAACGATAAGAGAAATTGGAAAATATGATGAAATTGAATAAGAGAAAATGTTATAAAAAATGCAAATTTTTAATCGGGAAAAATATGACATGCTGGAAATAACATAAATATGCTAAAATAATTTTTTGGGATTTTTTGAATGCAATTTAATAATTTAAAATGAATTAAAAGTAATTAAAATGCAAAATTATGAATAAAAATAAATATGCATGCAAAATTATATTTTTTAATTTTATAAATTAAATAAAGATTTTCAGAAAATAATGTAAAAAGAAAAATAATTTTTGATGATTTTTTAATGCAGAAATAAAATTATGAAAAGAATTAAAAATAATGCAAAATATTAAAATAATATGAAAGTATAGAAAATAATGCAAGTTTGGAAAAAAGAATGAAAACCGGTCCGGTGGATCGAATCGAGTCCTTGAGAGCATCCTCAACAAGATGCGCCTTTACCACTGCGCCATGTGTGCAAGTGTGTTTGAAATCCGGATCGAGTAAAAGAAAGACAAGTGTCATCTCCTGGTCTCCTCGTCCGCGCGCGAAGCTTCATCGTCCCCGATTTGAATTTTTAAAGCTAGCGTCGGTCATTGTTCGACGCTACAGACCCTGGCAAATTGGAAAATCAAGCACACATAATATAAATAATTTCTAAAGGCATGGTTCGATTCCTGAGATCATTCTGAATGCATTGGTATAGGTCTCATGATCCAATTTTTCCGTTTAAGGGAAACCCTAAATCGTGCTCAGGAACCCTAACTATGGCATCTCGAGTTTCCGGCCATGAAAATGCAATTAAAGTACCCAGAAAGCTTGCAATCTTCCTACTAATCACAAAAACAAACACAAAACATGTTAAAGATGCATGAAAATTAAAATACGATTTTGGATTTTTCAAGAACAAACCGATTTCGGATTTCACGATTCTGGATGGTTTTGATCAAAATAAAGGTCTGGATCGACTCAAGAGGTATCAAGGAATGTGTTGGACACCTCAAAATCAATTGAAAACGGCTGGAAGTATGATTGCCACTTGCTTGTTTGCCACGGTTTTTTGAGCTTTGGAATAGGGTTCTTGAGCCAATTTTCTCCCTTTTTCTTGATAGGTATGCATCATACATTTATACTGGATGGATTTGGAATGGTTTTGGGAGAGAATCAATCAACATTCAATGCAAATCAAATTTGATTTTTGTACAAAATCAAATTTTCAAAATTTGATTAATTTTCAATCCAATCTTGCCATATTGATCCAATTTCGAAATTTGCTGGCCTTTGTGAGTTGCTTGGGTCTCAAGGAAGGAATAAAAATCAATTTTGCAATTAATTTTGATTTTATACTTTATTTTTAAATTTAATTTGTATTTAAATGAATAAATTCCAAATTAAATAGAAAAATAAAATAAAAATTCGTGGCATTGGGCTTGGATATTCCTAATTGTATGAGGAATAAGTTTGGATGAAGAAAAAGCAAGCCCATTTGCAAAAAAAATTGATTTTTAGAAGTATCTCTCTTTGTGCATTCCTTCAAAATTGCCCAACTTGTGAATGGTGTATCTTGCTCAATTTTCCACATTTTTGAGTGTTCTTAGACTTTTTGAAAAGATCTAAGAGTCCTCTAACCAACCTTTTTGGTCTCATCTCAATTGGAGTTTTCATGCTCAATATATCTTCAAAACAAAAAGTTGACTTTTTGTTGACTTTGAAAATGACCTGTAATGTTTTGAACTATACCTCTCAAATGAAGCATTTTTTGGACATTCTTGTGAGACATGAAGTTGTAGAGAATTGAATTTCCTTCAAAACAAAAGGTGGTGGAAAAATTTCTGAGAAAGTATGAGAAAGTTATGATCAGTCAAAGTTCAGTTGACTTTTCACCTAGAAACCCTAATTTAGAAAGTTTGACTTTTGAGCAAATCTTGAGTTTTCTTGATGAATCATGATCAACCCTTGATCAAATGATGAGTATTACTTCAAAATATGGATGTTGACCAAAAATTATGAAGTTTGACTGTATGTTGACCACAGTTGACTTTTTGTCCAATACAACTGATTTTCAACCATCTAAGCAATTGTCTGAGGAAACTTGACTTGTAAGGCTTGAAACTTGACATGGAGAATCTTTAAAGCATATGAGGAAGCATGAAAACCATTGGATATGTTGGAAGTCCATCTTGACTTGAGAATTGCCAAACCCTAGTTTGGGTTGATTGTCTAGGAGAGAGTTTGTCTGATCAACTCTTGAGGAATCCTTGAGTATGGATGTATGAAATATCTTGAGAGAATGGAGGGAAAATTTTGGGGTATGACAGAGTCCTCTAGAAGATTACCAGTTGTATGAGAGTAAGATTCATATCTTCTGTGATAGTACTTCTGTTATTTGCCTTTCTAAAAATCCTATTTTACACTCAAAGGAAAAACATATTGAAATTAAACATCATTTCATTAGGGACTATATTCATAAAGGAATTTTAAACTTAAACGTTATTGATACAGACCATCAATGGGCTGATATTTTCACAAAACCACTTTCTGAAGATAGGTTTAAATTTATTTTGAAAAATTTAAGTATGGAAAATTTCCCAGAATGAAATTCTGTTCAATATCAATTTAGTCATAAGTTCTGTGTTAAATGAACCTCTAATTAATTAACTCTTCAGAAGTGAGAAGAGAAGTTAATTTAGAAACCATATCTAGAAGTTCTGAAACCTTCAAACGTTTCAAGTTCTGATTATGGTCAGAAGTTCATTAAAGTTAAACAGCTGTTACGCTATAACCCATAAGTTGAACACGTGTTCAGAAACTTTTGATAGGTTACTTAACATGCGTGTTAGCTATTGACAAGAAATTTCATAGTAACTGTTGAAATCTTTTCAAATCTCAAGAAATCCCTCCAATGTCAGACGCTACTTATGTGTGATGACTGTTTTTCTCTTAATTTTTTTTAATATTTTGGTTTGTGACAAACATTCAATAACTATATTTTTAAAGTCATCAGAACTTCGTTTCTCTGTATATTTTTTTCAAAAACATTTTTTTTATTATGACAAAAAGGGGGAGAAAACTGAGATTTTGAACTGATTCATTATAACATGTTGCTGGAACAAAATGTCAAAAATTTCTAACAAAATATACTAGTGTACATTTTTGCTTCAAAGTGATACAAATATACGCAAGCTCTGAAAGAACAAGCTGAGAAGAAAAGACCAAGTGTTGAAAATCAATATTCTAAAACCTATGGATGAAAAGAATTATGCAAACTCTGAAAAGTAAACTCTGGATGAAAAGAATTAAGCAGAAGCTCAAAAGACCAAGTGCTGAAAGTAAACTCTGAAAAGTAAACTCTAGATGGGAAAAATTAAGCAGAAGCTCAAAAGACCAAGTGCTGAAAGCAAACTCTGAAAAAGTAAACTCTGGAAGCTCAAAAGACCAAGTGCTGAAAAGTAAACTCTGAAAAGTAAACTCAAGAAGAAAAGAAAAACTCAGGGAAGTTCTACCTTGCAACTTTTTCTTTTCAATATTTAGTTCAGGGGGAGACTATTAATTTCAGGGGGAGATTATTAATCTCAGGGGGAGAAATTTTTTTTACATATACAAAATTTCTTAAATCAAAATCTAGATAGTTTTGTCGTCATCAAAAGGGGGGAGATTGTTAGAATAAAGTTTGTTTCTAATAATATATTAAAGTTTTGATGATAACAAGCATAATAAATTTTGTATGAATGAATATGATACTTTGACTTGTACATGTTTTATTTCAGAATATGGTCTGACTCTAGTGCAAAATGGAGAATATATCATGTTGAGCAGAAGATGAAGTTAGAAGTTCTAATAAGAGCGTAACTTCTAGACAAAGCACGCTCAAAGTAACTTCTGATAGAAACACGCTTTAGAAATTTGAATGAGACAGAACTTCTGATCAAGTACGCTCAAAGAAACTACTGATAGAAACGATCTTTAGAAGTTCTAATGAGAGAAGAACTTCTGGAACACACACGCTACCTATAAAGCTTCTAAAGTAAAGAATGAAATTCAACTTCTAACAAAAGAAAGCAAAGCGCAACCTCTGATAAGAAGCACAAAAAGTATGTTCTGAAAAGAAGATGTTAACAAGGTGTAATACGATGGGAGAACTGACTTTGAGATTTATTTTGCTTTTTATCGCAAATGTTGCGGATAGCAAGAGTCGCCACCGACTTTTCTTTTATCCAATTAAGGGAAGGTGAAAAGAACAGAAAAAGACCTTCGTTAGATTCTGAGTAAGGGAGAAGGTTATGAAAAGGGAAGGTCTTAGCACCCCTTTCCATCCGTAGTTATCTACGGGCTCTTAGTTGCTTTTAGCTCACTTTAAAAATTGCTTTCTGTGTGTTTGACAAAAATGTTTTGAAAAGGCATTTCGCTTTGACTTTGTAATGATTCACGTTGGAATGTATACAAAGTGTTCGGAAATGTTTTGTTTTGAAAAGAGTTTGAACTTTGACAAAAGTGTGAGGTGTAAAAAGTATTTTTGATAGAGCAAGCAACTAAAAGTCTTATTACCTACTCAGAATGGTCGTTTTCGTGTTGTTTTACATTCCTTTAGAATAGCGCTATCCATACCATTAGTTGGTAGGTAACCCTATTCGTTGGATGTAAGAGGGAAATTCGAAGGGACATCGGATGGTCATAGAAGGAAACTTGTAGGAGTATCCTAGCACATTCGAAGGGACGATCATCACTTTTTGTAGGCAACAATCGAGGGACGAGATCATGTTTTCGTAGGCGCCATCGTGGGTCTATGATCTTTGTATCGAAGGGACTATGATGATATGTTTGTAGGCAACGGTGCTAGGATACCTCTACGTTCGAGGGACTTGACCATTTATTCGAAATGCAACGAGAGAGAATACTCTAGGGGGTGCATGTGTGAAAAGAGTGTGTTAAATTCAGATATCTTATCTTGTGATTAAAGGTGATCTACGTTCGTTTTTATCTTGCCATACACGCATAGTTACTAGTAGTTTATATGGATGCGGAAAATAAATTGCGGAAAGTAAAGTGCGAAAAAGTAAATCATACGCTATTACATGGCTTTGGGGCAGTTACATAATATAGGAGTGCGGAAAGTAAAGGCAGAAAATGTAAATCTACATTATTACATGATAGAAAAAACTTTGCGACCTATACATCCTTTCTAGAATTGTAAATGCGGAATAATAAATAGATAATCAGAATAAGAAGAAAATGTTAGCAAAATGTATTTGGAAATTGGTAGAAAAAGGTTTTTAGGTTAGTAACGATAATTAGATGATAGAGTAATTTTTTGGGAATTTTCTGGATTGGTTTTGATGAAGAAAAATAATTAAAAGTCAATTTAATGGTTAATTAACAATTAATTAAAATATGCATGCAAAAATATTAATTTTAATGTCAAAAATTAAATAAACATTTTTCTGATTAAAATGCAAAAGGAAAATATTTTTGGTGATTTTTAAATGCATGAGAAAAATTATTTGAAAAGAAAATAAATTAAATAAGAAAAATAAGAAAAGAAATAAGAAAATATGTTAGTTTTGTAAAGTGGTAAAAAATATTTGACATTGCCAGGGATCGAACCCAAGCCATGCCTCTCACACGCGCGCGCTGCTACCACTAGGCCAACCTGCATATGGTGTTAGGTAAATGAAACGAAAACATTTTAAACGAAACTGATTTCTGAAAACCCAAAACACGGGCGGAGATCTTCATCTTCTTCGTTTGAATTTTCAAACCTATAGTGATGGCCTTGTTTGTCGCTACAACCCCTGCAAAATTTCAAAATCACATACAAGCAATATAAATTCATTATGAGTACATGGCTCGATTGCAAATTGGTCCCTGAGTTCAATGGTACCGGTCGTTTGGTCCAATTTTTCCTATTTCAGAAAACCCCAATTAGAGCAGATGAACCCTAACCATGGTGAATTCCGATTCAGGTGTCTAAACTCGAATTAACCTATGCAGAAAGTTTCGAAACTCCATTCTAAACACAAACAAAGCATCAAAACATGTTAAATATGCATGAAAATCAAAAATCGAAATTGAGTTAGAATGTGCAAACCAAAATTTGGAATTCACGATTCTTGATGTTTTTGTGATCTATAAAGGTATGGGATGAACCAATGAACCTCCAGGAACGTGTTTGGATGCTTAGAACTGGCTGAATCGAAGCAAAAACAAGGCTGCAAGTTGCTTGAGTAGCACGGTTTTTTTGAGCTTTGTTAGGGTTCTTAGAGGCAGAACTTCCGTCCTTTGCTCATGTAGTAACATCATGTATATATAGTGGATGGATTTAGGTCAAGAATTATGAGGAAATAATGTACCAATCAATGAGAAAATATTTGATTTGGTATAAAACCAAATATTGCCTTTTTGATCAAATTTCAATCAATTCTCTTGCCAATCAATGCCAATTTCGAATTTGCCAGCTTGTGTGGATTGCTTGGACCTCAAGAATGAGAGAAAAATCCAATTTGCATTTAATTTTGATTTTCTACCTTTTATTTTAATTTAATTAGCTTTTAAATGATTAAAATCCAAAATAAATAGAAAATAAAATTTAAAATTCGTGGCCTTGGGCTTGGTGGTTCCAAATTAGCTGAGGAACATGTTTGAACCAAGAAAAGTTAGGCCCATTTGCAAAATTTTGGATTTTGACAAGTATTTCTCTTTGTGCACCTCTTCAAAAATGCCCAACTTTTGCAAGGTGTATCTTGCTTAATTTTTAACATTTTTGGGTGTTCTTGGACTTTTTAGAAATCTCTAGATGTCCTCTAAACAACCTCTTTGGTTTCAACTCAATTGAAGTTTCCATGATCAATAAAACTTGTTTACAAAAAGTTGACTTTTTATTGACTTTGAAAAGGACCTGTAATATTTTGATCCATATCTTCAAAATGAAGCATTTTCTGACCATGCTTGTGAGACATGAAGTTGTAGAGAATTGGTTTCTCTTCAAACTGAGAGGTGGTGGAAAAATTTCAGATAAAGTATGAGAAAGTTATGCCTGGTCAAAGTTCTGTTGACTTTTGCCTAAGAAAGCCCGATTTAGAAACTTTGACTTTTGATCAAATCTTGAGTTTTCTTGATGAATCATGATCAACCCTTGATCAAATGATGAGTATTACTTCAAAATATGGATGTTGACCAAAAATTATGAAGTTTGACTGTATGTTGACCACAGTTGACTTTTTGTCCAATACAACTAATTTTTAACCATCTGAGCAATTGTCTGAGGAAACTTGACTTGTAAGGCTTGAAACTTGACATGGAGATTCTTTGAAGCATATGATGAGGCATGATGATCACTAGAATTGTTAGAGGCTCACCTGGATTTGAGGATAACCAAACCCTAGTTTGGGTTGATTGCTTAGGAGAGGGTTTGTCTGGTCAACCCTTGTGAAATCCTTGAGTATGGATATGTGAAATGCTTTGAGAAGTGGGAGGGCAAATTTTGGGGTATGACAGCTGCCCCTGTTCAATCTTCTTGTACTGGAAGGGTTAGATTGGCATGCTTGCCTTTCGTGACCTAGAGGTAGAAGATGATTGAACACTCGAGTACACTTGAAAATTTGCACTCGCTGTTCATTGATGATGCACGAGAATGGGCTTGCAGATGCCATTTGGAGATGCTGGAGACTTCACTGGGGAATGAGTCGTACGTTAGACTCAAGAATGTCGCCTGAATAGGAGAATCATCGGAGATGGGCTTAAGATGCCATCTGGAGAGACTGATGCTGGGGAACGAGTTGTACGCTAGGCTCTTACAGATAGTCCTGAAGGTAGAAGGGAGCACGGAGATGGGCTTAAGATGACATCCGGAGAGAGTCGTACGTTAGACTTCGCGCTCGTCTTTGAATAAAGTTATTGGTTCGTACTGGTTTTTTAACCAAATATGCAGCATTCTGAAAGTGGAGAGAGGTCGACAAGTAGTGGAGATGGGCTTAAGATGCCATCCAGGCAACGAGTCGTACACCGCATCAGAGTTGCTGATAATAAGAGAGAGTCAGAATAAACCTTCATCCTGGTTACTCTGGGGATAATATTTGGCAGAATGTAGATAGCTTCCCTGTCGTGTTTCAGGTGTCGATCCAATGCCTGTTGTCGGAGGACAACCTGGGTGGTCGTTCGGATAGGGTTTCTCGTCTTGCTTCGGGTATTAATCCTGGACCTGTTGTCGGAGGACAACTTGGGTGGTCGTTCAGATAGAGTTTCCCGTCTTGTTTCGGGTATTAATCTTTGACCTTTCGTTTAGAAGTGATTTTTACCTGTTGGGGAAAATCAAAAGAAACTTTGACAGAATATAGTTAGTTTCTTGCAGATTATGATGCATGACAATGTGTATGAAAGATATATGCACATGTTATGACTTCTATGAATAATGTATGAATGATAGATGTTGTGGTATTTCAAAACATATCCATCTTGAAGGAGATGTGAATGTCCTGCTGGAGATTTCGAACTTCTGCCTGGGGATGAAATTGATGAAAACCCTGCTTTGAAGGAGAAGGAAAATGTCTTTGATTCCTCCGATGCACTATCTGACCAAGTTTCGAGCCTAGATATCAATGCTGCTGGGAAAAATAGAAACCGAGAGATACTCCACTGGGGATCTTGTGCGTAGACCCTGTTGAGGATAGTGGAAACTGGGAGACACTCTGTTGGGGATCTTGTGCGTAGACCTCACCATCGTCTTCGGCTTGGTAGATCGGATTATTGAAGTCATATTTAGTAATAGCATAGCTGTTATCAACGAGATTCGAAGTGAATATGCAGTGTATCACGTGGGTGTGTGTAAGAACACATAGCTTTTGAAGGGGTAGTAAAAGTAAAAGAAAGAAAACAGTATTTAAATGCAAAAGTCCAATGATTTTATTGAATGAAAATATGCAAATGACAGATAATAACCCTCACAAACGAGCCATGATGCCCCGGGAAAGGCACTAGGCTTTAAAGTTTATTGTTCAAAGCATAGAAAACGAAAAGCAAAACAGAAAACAAAAGCAATTACTCCTGTCTAAAGGAGATTGGTATGACGTCTTCGGTCTTCCAATTGCTGAGTCCGTTTTCGGGAGTTGGAAAGATCCATTTGATGATGTCAAAGTCGTTGTCGATGTCTTCTATAGCATGGACTCCATTCTGGCTGATGCGGAAGGGAAGTTGGCCGACACGTTCGCGGCGCATCATCTTCTGACCTTTGGTGGTGAAACCTAAACCAGTCTTGTCAAATTTGAAAGGAAGATCAGGGAGCTCACCCCAAATAGTACTACCTCCTCCTTCAACTGCACCTTGAGCATCCTTCAACGAGGCCATCCTAGGCGGAACTTGCGTAACTTCAGGAGTGACAGGAGAGTCAACAGGCATGACTTTTGGAACTGTCTCGAAAGCTTGACAGGGAGTTTCGAAAAATTCACCTTCCATCTCGAGGTATCAGAATGACTGTAGATGACAAACCATGTATTCCTCTTCATCGCATACTGTAACAACCTTCCCCTTCACTGGGTACTTCAGCTTCTGATGCAAGGTATAGGTAACAGCGTCTGGCGTCTGCCCCATGTATCCAAGGGGCGTCCAAGTAGGCAAGAGTAAGCTGGACGGATGTCCATGACAAAGAAAGTGGAGTCGAAAGTCTGGGAACCAACTTTAACAAGCAGAATGAGCTCTCCAAGTACTGTCCGTTTAGAACCATCAAAAGCTCTCACAGTTATGTCACTGGACTTCAAGACCAATCCTTCAACATCAAGTCGGTCAAAAGCATTTTTTGGTAGGATATTCAAAGCAGAACTGGTATCTACCAAAACATGAGACAATGTAATGCCCTTGCATTCAACAGATATGTGCAAGGCTTTGTTGTGTTTCCTTTCGGCAGGAGTCAAATCAGCATCAGAGAAGCCTAGACTGTTGTTGGCAGCCAGGCTAGCAATACAAACTTCAAACTGATCAGTGGTAGTGTCTTGCGGTATGTGAGCATTCTTCAGAAACTTCACCAAGGCTTTGGCATGAGCCTCAGAGCACTAGAGCAGAGCAAGCATGGAGATCTTGGAAGGAGTCTGTCCCAATTGTTCCACAACATTGTAGTCACTTTTCTTAATGATCTTCAGAATTTCCTCAATTTCTTGTTTGGAGGTGTCTTCAGCAACTTCCTTTGGTACTTCTGTCCGAGCAGGATGAGTCACTGGTTCTTTCCCTCTAGCTTCGGGAACTGGTTCAATAGCTGGAATGCGAGCTGGAGTCGCACTGTCTTTTGGAGGAGAGATCTCTGGAGAGAACACTCTTCCGGTTCTGGTCACCTTACTTGATCTGGTGATGTTGTTGATGTCAGGAATGGTAGCTTCAACTGTAAGATCCTCAATGGTCAGAGGGTATTGCTTGATGCCATGATAGTAAACCACGGCTCCATAGTTCCAAGGTATAGCTTTGTCAGAGGAGTATGGAACTGTTCTGGGAGAAGTAATGATGAGAGGTGCTACTCTAGGCATAGGATCAGCAGAGGAAATCTTTATTGTGTTAACATCAGCATAATCTTCTGGGAAATCGTCCCCCCATCCGGTTGCCTTAACATCTTCAATAGGAATTTTATAGCTTTCAGGAACAGTATATTTCACCATGTAATCGAACTTTCCACTTGGCTGCCCCAAGGTATCCCATACTTCTGGTACAATTTCGCTCACATCTTCGATCTTCAATTTCTTAGACATGTCTTCACACAGATTCTCCACAGGCGAAGGTTTCAAAAATAGCACTTCTCGGTTATCCATCATGCACTGAAGACGTCTTCTCAACCAAGCACATCCGTCAGGTGCAGACGGGCACCAACGATAATTCTCTGGGCATCCTGGATTGACACCGGCTTGCAGCAAGTTTTTCTTAACAGTCATCAGAGGAATAGTCAAGTCATCTATATTAAAAACATAAGAGTTCTTGTCAGTAGCATTGGAACTTTTGCCATGGTTAGGCATAGGTGCGTTGATCACATTCGGAGTCTCAACAGGAGGATCAAACCCAATCTCTTTAGCTTCAATCATGTCTTGAATCTTGTTCTTCAGAGCCCAATAATCGTCAGTGCTATGCCCTGGGCTGTTGGAGTGGTATGCACACTTAGCATTAGGATTGTATCTCGGAGAGGAAGTGTTGATGTTTTGAGGAGGATCCCTCAAGGTAATCAGCTCTGCTTTCAACATGTGTTGCAATGCTTGCGACAATGGCATGTTGATCTTTGTAAACTGTCTTTATGGCGCGTTCTGGTTAGGCGCGTTGTCTCGCTGAGGTTGTGTTGATGTAGGATTGGAGATCACAACTGCCCCCACAGATTGAGCACGGTCGGTCTTAGCTCGGCTTTTCTGACCATACACAGCATTGGCTTCTTTCTTACCAAAAGATCTCTTCACAATATTTGAGGATGATTCTACCTGAATCTTTCTGCTCCTGATTCCAACTTCAATGCGATCTCTTGTCAGTATCAGCTCGGTGAATCCGGCTGAAGAATTTCCAATCAGATGATTGAAGAATGGGCCTGTCAGTGTTCCCATAAACATATCAACCAACTCCCTATTGGACAAGGGTGGTTGAACTCTGCCTGCTAGATCTCCCCATTTCGTAGCATATTCTTTGAACTTCTCATCACGTCCCATAGACATGCTCTGTAGTTGCATGTGAGTGGGTGCCAATTCAGCATTGTACTGGTATTGCTTGTAGAAAGCATCTGCTAAGTCATTCCAGGTATGGATGTGGGTACTTTCTAACTGATAATACCACTCCAACTGAGCTCCGGATAAACTCTCTTGAAAGAAATGGATCCACAACTTCCTGTCATCAGTGTGAGGATGGATCTTCTGAACATGGGACTTCAAATGCAGCTTCGGACAAGAAACGCCATCATACTTGGCAAAAGTAGGAACCTTGAACTTACGGGGAATCACCACACCAGGAACAAGACTTAGATCATCAAAATTCAGCCCGGACATTTTCAGATTTTCCACAGCATTCAGACGGTCTTTAAGTTGTTTGTATTTGTCATCTTCAAAAGAATACTGCTCGTGCTCATAGTCTTCCTCTTTGTTTTCAGACTCACGTTGGTCTCCTTCGTTGTTCTTGACATTTCCCTCAGTTTCGACATTTTTATCTGAGAGTTCTATCCGGCTGACCACTCTAGGACCACCTTTGTGACATCTGCCCAAGTTGAGAACACCAATGACCTTCTTCTTTCTGTTGATGAGCTTCTTCAGATCTTCCTGGCCTTGGACCAAACTGGTAACCACTTCCTGGAATTGAGCATTCTGAGCCTGAAGATCTTTGACAGTCTGTTCAAGAGCCATTTTTCTGCTAAAATAAATAGCGAGAAAATGAGAAAATCGATCTTCAATGTACCTGTTATGCAATGCTATGCTATGATATGCGATGTTTATGCAATGCAATGCAATGTTTTCAAGGACCTTAGGAATTTAAATTTGTTAAACAAGCATGAACAAACTTTTATTAGTTTCTTTTTTTTTCTTTTTTTTTCTTCTCTTTTTAAGTACAAAAGATAGTTCGGAAAATAAAAGAACAAAAATCCTAAAGCTCTAAGTCTCCCATGGGCGCTTCCTCTTGGTGTTGAAGTAGGCGTTGATGTTCCGCTACTCGTGAAGTAGCTTGGTCAACTCTAGTACCTTCTTCTCGCTTGCATAACACTGAGCTTCAAATGTATCCCTTTCTTCTTTAAGTTGAATCCAGGATCTCTTCAAGTCTTCAAAATCAGTAGGCATGTCGGGATGGAGAACGGTATAGGGTACGTCACCTATAGCAACAGGTTCCATAATTACTGGTAACACGGGTGTAAATGGCATCATGAGGTTTTCAGCTCGAGCTCGCACCCATTTGAGGTAAGGTTCCCAAGGAATGGAGTTTCGGTGTCCCAAAGTCTTGGTATCAGTCTTCTTTACCATGCCCCAAGCGTGTATGAACCTTCGTCGATAATTCTGGAGATCGTGGTTGTAGTCGAACACAATATCTTGGAGAAGCGTGTCATGAGGACCATCTCTTTGAGCATAACCGAACTGACGTAGAGCTAGAGAAGGGCTGTAAGTGATACCTCCCCTTACGCCAAGGAGCGGTACATTAGGGAATCCTCCACAACACTCAATGAATGTGAAGTCCTTTTGAGAGAAAAAACACCAACGGATATCTAAATGAGAGAGTAACATCAGTCTTTGAGACCACTTCGACCTTTGCTCGTTCTTCAATACCGATGGAGGAAGGTGAGAAATAAACCACCTGGAAAGTAACGGTATACAACACATGAGAGTTCCTTGTCTTTTGATAGTACGAGTGTGGAGAGAATGCAGGATGTCTCCAAGTAAAGTAGGCACAGGATTACGAGTGAGGAATATCTTGATGGTGTTCACGTCAATGAACTGATCCGAGTTATGAAATAGTACCAAACCATAAATTATCAAGGCCAAGATATCTTCGAATGCTTGAAAACTCATAGCTTTTAGGAATTCTCGAGCTTTCTTTATCAGGAACTTAGCAAGTAAACCTTTAACTCCGCTTCTTGTTTCCCAATTGGATTCAATGTCTGAGCGCTTTAGATGTAATGCTGATGCGATGTCTTCGTACTTAGGAGCCTTTTCTAAACCGGTGAATGGCATTTGGTCAAGAATAGGTATCCCAAGTAGCTTAGATAACTCTTCCAAGGTAGGAACTAACTGATAAACTGGGAATGTAAAGCAATGGTGTTTCGGATCGAAGAACTGGAATAGGACGTGCATCGTATCTTCTTCAAAACCGGAGATAACCAAGTCAAGTAGACAACCGTGTCTTTTGATAAACTGAGCATGATCGGGAACTTCTGAAACCAATTATTTGGGCTGAGAAGGTATACCCATGAAGTTGATTCGGATAGTCTTTCTGGAAGCCATAATCCCTACAAAACAGAGCAAAGATAAATCCCTAGGTCCTTGAAATAGTTAGAAATGATATGCAATGTTATGATGTCATGATGTCATGTTTAGCAAGCACAAACAAATCACACAATAGCCATAGGTTTAAGGCTTGCATGAGGTATAGGTGTTTACCCTACCAAAGTTTGAGTTGGTTCATCCTGTCCTATAATAGTAACCGGGTTCTAGGAATCTCATATCATTGATCTTTCTTGTAGGCCTTCTTTCAATACGACTACTAAGTGGTCGATCGAAAATGTCCCAAAAGTCTGATCTTAATGAGCGCAGCATCGAGTATCAGCCAACCTCGGTCTACACCAAAGTCGGCCATCTCACTACCTTCTAATGGCCAAGATGGGTCAATTAGGGTTCTAAAAGTTGAGTTAGTGTTGATGACACCACGCAGAAACCAAATACTATCCACAACTTGGAAATGAAGAGTATCAGGACATCCAAAGTGTCACACTAACGTAGCCATCGTGTTGACCGTTTCGGTATACGCCTAACGGTCGCGACGATCTATTGCTACTTACCTAAGGAAACCTGGATCCGGGTGTAGGATCTCCCACATGTATAATACCCAAGAAACTCTTAAGATAAAGCATACAAGTCAAACAGAAAGCAGTAAAAATGATCTAAAAATCCCTAAGGTATTCTCTCTTTAGGGTGTCTACCCAGCAGAGTCGCCAGTTCTGTAATACGGTGGGAGAACTGACTTTGAGATTTGTTTTGCTTTTTATCGCAAATGTTGCGGATAGCAAGAGTCGCCACCGACTTTTCTTTTATCCAATTAAGGGAAGGTGAAAAGAACAGAAAAAGACCTTTGTTAGATTCTGAATAAGGGAGAAGGTTATGAAAAGGGAAGGTATTAGCACCCCTTTCCATCCGTAGTTATCTACGGGCTCTTAGTTGCTTTTAGCTCACTTTAAAAATTGCTTTCTGTGTGTTTGACAAAAAATGTTTTGAAAAGGCATTTCGCTTTGACTTTGTAATGATTCACGTTGGAATGTATACAAAGTGTTCGGAAATGTTTTGTTTTGAAAAGAGTTTGAACTTTGACAAAAGTGTGAGGTGTAAAAAGTATTTTGATAGAGCAAGCAACTAAAAGTCTTATTACCTACTCAGAATGGTCATTTTCGTGTTGTTTTACGTTCCTTTAGAATAGCGCTATCCATACCATTAGTTGGTAGGTAACCCTATTCGTTGGATGTAAGAGGGAAATTCGAAGGGACATCGGATGGTCATAGAAGGAAACTTGTAGGAGTATCCTAGCACATTCGAAGGGACGATCATCACTTTTGTAGGCAACAATCGAGGGACGAGATCATGTTTTCGTAGGCGACATCGTGGGTCTATGATCTTTGTATCGAAGGGACTATGATGATATGTTTGTAGACAACGGTGCTAGGATACCTCTACATTCGAGGGACTTGACCATTTATTCGAAAGGCAACGAGAGAGAATACTCTAGGGGGTGCATGTGTGAAAAGAGTGTGTTAAATTCAAATATCTTATCTTGTGATTAGAGGTGATCTACGTTCGTTTTTATCTTGCCATACACGCCTAGTAAATAGCAGTTTATATGGATGCGGAAAATAAATTGCGGAAAGTACAGTGCGGAAAAGTAAATCATACGCTATTACATGGCTTTGGGGCAGTTACATAATATAGGAGTGCGGAAAGTAAAGGCAGAAAATGTAAATCTACGCTATTACATGATAAAAAAAACTTTGCGACCTATACATCCTTTCTAGAATTGTAAATGCGGAATAATAAATAGATAATCAGAATAAGAAGAAAATGTTAGCAAAATGTTTTGGAAATTGGTAGAAAAAGGTTTTTAGGTTAGTAACGATAATTAGATGATAGAGTAATTTTTGGGGAATTTTCTAGATTGGTTTTGATGAAGAAAAATAATTAAAAGTCAATTTAATGGTTAATTAACAATTAATTAAAATATGCATGCAAAAATATTAATTTTAATGTCAAAAATTAAATAAACATTTTTCAGATTAAAATGCAAAAGGAAAATATTTTTGGTGATTTTTAAATGCATGAGAAAAATTATTTGAAAAGAAAATAAATTAAATAAGAAAAATAAGAAAAGAAATAAGAAAATATGTTAGTTTTGTAAAGTGGTAAAAAATATTTGACATTGCCAGGGATCGAACCCAAGCCATGCCTCTCACATTCGCGTGCTGCTACCACTAGGCCAACCTGCATATGGTGTTAGTTAAATGAAACGAAAACGTTTTAAACGAAACTGATATCTGAAAACCCAACACACGCGCGAAGATCTTCATCTTCTTTGTTTGATTTTTCAAACCTATAGCGACGCCCTTGTTCGTCGCTACAACCCCTGCAAAATTTCAAAATCACATACAAACAATATAAATTCATTATGAGTACATGGCTCGATTGCAAATTGGTCCCTGAGTTCAATGGTACCGGTCGTTTGGTCCAATTTTTCCTATTTCAGAAAACCCCAATTAGAGCAGATGAACCCTAACCATGGTGAATTCCGATTCAGGTGTCTAAACTCGAATTAACCTATGCAGAAAGTTTCGAAACCCCATTCTAAACACAAACAAAGCATCAAAACATGTTAAATATGCATGAAAATCAAAAATCGAAATTGAGTTAGAATGTGCAAACCAAAATTTGGAATTCACGATTCTTGATGTTTTTGTGATCTGTAAAGGTCTGGGATGAACCAATGAACCTCCAGGAACGTGTTTGGATGCTTATAACTGGCTGAATCGAAGCAAAAACAAGGCTGCAAGTTGCTTGAGTAGCACGGTTTTTTTGAGCTTTGTTAGGGTTCTTAGAGGCAGAACTTCCGTCCTTTGCTCATGTAGTAACATCATGTATATATAGTGGATGGATTTAGGTCAAGAATTATGAGGAAATAATGTACCAATCAATGAGAAAATATTTGATTTGGTATAAAACCAAATATTGCCTTTTTGATCAAATTTCAATCAATTCTCTTGCCAATCAATGCCAATTTCGAATTTGCCAGCTTGTGTGGATTGCTTGGACCTCAAGAATGAGAGAAAAATCCAATTTGCATTTAATTTTGATTTTCTACCTTTTATGTTAATTTAATTGGCTTTTAAATGATTAAAATCCAAAATAAATAGAAAATAAATAGAAAATAAAAGATAAAATTCGTGGCCTTGCGCTTGGAGGTTCCAAATTAGCTGAGGAACAAGTTTGAACCAAGATAAGTTAGGCCCATTTGCAAAATTTTGGATTTTGACAAGTATTTCTCTTTGTGCACCTCTTCAAAAATGCCCAACTTGTGCAAGGTGTATCTTGCTCAATTTTTAACATTTTTGGGTGTTCTTGGACTTTTTATAAAGCTCTAGATGTCCTCTAAACAACCTCTTTGGTTTCATCTCAATTGAAGTTTTCGCGATCAATAAAACTTCTTTACAAAAAGTTGACTTTTGTTGACTTTGAAAAGGACCTGTAATGTTTTGATTCATATCTTCAAAATGAAACATTTTCTGACCATGCTTGTGAGACATGAAGTTGTAGAGAATTGGATTCTCTTCAAAATGAGAGGTGGTGGAAAAATTTATTATAAAGTATGAGAAAGTTATGCCTGGTCAAAGTTCTGTTGACTTTTGTCTAAGAAAGCCCGATTTAGAAACTTTGACTTTTGATCAAATCTTGAGTTTTCTTGATGAATCATGATCAACCCTTGATCAAATGATGAGTATTACTTCAAAATATGGATGTTGACCAAAAATTATGAAGTTTGACTGTATGTTGACCACAGTTGACTTTTTGTCCAATACAACTGATTTTCAACCATCTAAGCAATTGTCTGAGGAAACTTGACTTGTAAGGCTTGAAACTTGACATGGAGATTCTTTGAAGCATATGATGAGGCATGATGATCACTGGAATTGTTAGAGGCTCACCTGGATTTGAGGATAACCAAACCCTAGTTTGGGTTGATTGCTTAGGAGAGGGTTTGTCTGGTCAACCCTTGTGAAATCCTTGAGTATGGATATGTGAAATGCTTTGAGAAGTGGGAGGGCAAATTTTGGGGTATGACACAAGGCTTACAGAATATCATGAAGTATTAGAAGTTCTAACGAAGACAGAACTTCTGGTCATGCAAGCTAGGAAGCAACTTCTGATAGAAGCAAGCACAACGCAACTTCTAATAGAAGTAACTTCCGATAGAAGTAGATAAGCATAATTCTGATAGGAAGCACAAATAGATTGTTCTGACTTGAAGATATTCTAACAAGGCTTACAGAAGATCATTATAAAAATATACGCTATCTTCCAAAAGACAGAACCTGCCACAAGTAACGTTAAACTACTTAGTGAAGAAATCAAAACACTTGAGTGGTTCAACTTTCAAGGTTTATATCACGTCAAGCTAAACAATTCATAATTACTTTTTTCAGTAACCAAGACACGCTACATGCAATGAAAAATTTATGGAAGCACTATATAAGGAAATCAAATTCAAAGGAGAAAGTAGAACTTCAACGCATAACAAATATTCATTCATTTTCTCAAGTAACCTCACGCTACAAGAACAAAGAGTCATTTTTGTAAATTAGTTTACTATACATTTGAACTTCATTTTTGTGTGAACTTCACTTTGTGAAGAATATCATTTCTAGAAGCAATATTGTACACAGTCAGTCAGAGTTCATTTATCTGATAGTTGTTCCTTGAGAGACTGGTTTGGATCAGTAATCTCGAGAGGGCTAGGACTAGTTGAGTCTTAGAGGTGTTAGTCACAACGGTTGGTTGTGCAGTTTGTTCCTTGAGAAGACCAGTTGGGTCAGTGTTCTTGAGAGGGCTAGGACTAGTGAGTCTTAAAGGAATTTAGTCACACCAGTTGGGTAGTGCACTCTGTAATCGTTGATTATAGTGGATTAAGTTCTCGTTGAGAGAAGCGAAATCACCTTGACGGGTGGACTGGAGTAGTTTGAGTTTCAAACGAACTAGGATAAAAATCCCTGAGTATTTTAGTATTGTTGTTTGGGTAAAAGAATTAAAAAGAAGAAAAACTTATTCACCCCCCCCCCTCTAAGTGTTTTTCCAAGCCTTCAATTAGTAGCACTTCAACTTTTTTAGAAAGAAAGTAGAAAAAAAGATCAACAGTACAGGCGTTAATTAACATAAATGACTCACATGTAACGAAAAAAACATAAAAGACTGATTTATTATAAGCAAATAACTTAAAGGACCAGACATAACTTTGCCAAAATACTATTTATGAAATATTGAAAGGATGGTGTATGAGTTTAGTTGGTTTCGTACTTTAAAAAAAATTGGGTTTAATGTTTAGATCGAGTATGGATTAACTATTTTTGAATTCGATGTAAATTTGTTTAGATTTAAAATGAATGTGTATGAAAGTCGAGATGAAAATGAAGAATGAGAAGGGGGGCGTAGACAAAAAAAATTGTTAAAAAAAATAAATATTAGATATTGATAGTTGATTGTTGATTACATAAACTTTCAATATTCAACCATGTAATATTTATTTAAAAAAATTTAATCATTAAAATTATAAAAAAATAATAAAATTTATAATAGATACTGAATAATATTGTACTACCTTAGATATTTAAAATTCAACATGAAAAGATCAATTTAACTAACATAAGTAAATTTAATGAGCTAAATTGTGTAGTTTGCTAAATAAATATCAACATAAAATCAATAATAAAGTTAAAGGATGGAAAGATTAGTTAAATAAAAAATAAATTAATGTTTATTTGCTTAAAGATTAATTGTTTCATCCCTGAGCTCATGACGGATGTTAGAAATTAAAAAGAAGATTATATGTAGCACTAAAAATATTTTTTTGATTTTTAGAGATATTTTTAAAATTTCACGCGGTATCTAAAAAAAATATAAGGTGGGTTAAAAATTTATTAATTAATTGATTAAATAATTATATGTATAGAAATATATCAAGGCTATATTGGTTAGTGAAGATGAGTGGGTTTGGTTGAGTGCTTAACTTAATGAATACTTGTTGCACCTTAATTTTAGTGGGATGTTATGAACATTGACATTGTCTCCACTAAATTAATGGGCGTTGAGATGTAATTATTGTGCATTAACTCCACTTCTATTTTGCGCCATTCTGATTTTTTAAACAAAGGCAGTGTCTCAAATGTGGAAATATGGAGACTTGTTTTTTTCCAAGTAGGTACACTGGCAAGCCTAACATGCCTTAAGTATGGATAAGTCGACGAATACGAGTTTGAATTCAGGTCCCTGCCAAGTCTACTGCCAGGTGAATTAGGTTCGAATTAAGACATGTGTTTTGTCTTTATCAACTACTATGTTATAAATTGAAGAGTTTAACTTCTAGACTAACCAATAATAATGATGTGTGAGTTAAAGAATAATGACAAGAAATATTAAACAGATTCAAATGATAACAATCCATCTATCTACTAATGTAAAAGTAAAATCACAACAAAATCAATAATAAAAATATGAAAATCAACAGTGATAAAATTGTTTATCCAATTTAAAATGATTTAATATGGAGGAGAGAGCCGTCAACAGATTCGTTAGTCTAAAACATGTTATGGATCTAATTCAATCCTATAAAATTGAACGAGACTCTAATATCATGTTTAAATACGTGATTGACCTAACTCAATCATATAAAATCAACTTAAAAACCGACTTATAGAGTAAAGATTGTCATCGTTTATAAACACATATTCATGTCATATATTATTCGATGTGAGAATCTTAACACATTATCAGTAGAACATATCAGACATATTACACAATTTTATAAGAGATTATAATGCGACTTACAAGAAAACATATCAGTCTATCAGACAACTCCAAATGTTTTTAGCACTAGAACACATGACATATGTAGCATCCCAATTTTTTTAATGGCTAATTATTAATTATTATTATATATTATGTTATGTGATAATTAATTTAATTGGGCGATTTAAATGAATATTTGAAATATTTGAATATGTGTGTTATTTAATTAATTGGATTTTTTGAGTAAAATTGTGGTTATTTGGTATTGGGCCTAAGTTTATGAATAAAAGTAATAGGGAGGTGTTAAGTATTAAGCCCAATAAGACACTACTAGTTAGTAAATGTTAGAAGGAAAAAGATAATTAGTGTTGTCATTTGGAGAAAAGAAAGAAAAAGAAGAGAAGAGAAAAGAAGGTGAAATCCTACACTACGCCAAAAAAACCTACGAAAACACTTTTTTTTGCATTTAAAAGCGTTGTCGTAGGTGGCGCTGCTATAGATTTTAGCAGCGCTTTTTGTTTAGGCAAAAGCGCTTTCGTAGGTCTACCTAAGACAATAATTTTTTCTAAAAAGCGTTTTCTTAAGTAGGCTTTTAGCAACACTTTTTTCTGAAAAAATACTTTCTTAGGCCTACTTTAGAATGCCTATTATGCTTTCTGTAGGCATTTTTAGAAAGCGTTTTTCAGGAAAAGCGTTGTCTTAGGCCTATCTATGAAAGCGCTTTTTAAGAAAAAGCACTGCCTAAGGTATACATAAGACAACGCTTTTGAAAGCGCTGCCTTATGTGTACCTTAGGCAGCGCTTTTTCTCAAAAAGCGCTTTCATAGGTGGCCTAAGGCAACGCTTTTCTTGAAAAAGTGCTTTCTTAGGGTTTTTAATAAATCTATAACTTATATAATTCATAAATCTGCATTTTTTGCAGCATTATCTCATAAACCTATCATTCATAAACCTGCATTTTTTGCAGCATTATCTCATAAACCTGTCATTCATAAACCTGTAATTCATAAACCTGTAATTCATAAACTGGTAATTTACAATCGTAATCTTATTATTTCAACAAAGAGATTATATACAAATATCATTATATACCATTGTGATCCAAAATATATATACATCATTGTAATTCAATTCACATATTTTTAACATTACCAAAATCTGCCTTACAAAATCAACCCTAACAAAGTCAGCCATAACAATAGCTAAATCAGCCCTAATCTATGAACAAAACACAGTCAATTATGTATTAAAGGTCATGGTCCTGCAAGGTATGAACATAATAACACGGTCAATATTATATTCACACAATAACGTATTCATAACACTTTTCACACAATAATGTATTAATACCTTATATGATTCTTTGCTCAATAAAATATTGACACAATTCCTCTTTAATTTCTTCCAACTGAAGTTTCGTGTAATATGCACACTTGTGTTCATCGAGGTACTACATAACAAAACATAATATGAATGATTTAGTTAAAAGTAATAAATTATATGAAATATCCGATAAATAATAAAATAAATCCTAAGTTATAAATTCATACCGTGACTGGAATCTCTATGTGATTCATTTGAAGGATTTCTTTGATAAACCTCAAAACGAAGTATCCGCAATCTATACTGTTTTGATGTTGAGGACACTACATAGAAAAAAAAATAAGAATATATAGTTGTCTTATTTTATCAAGTATCATAAATATTATAAGCAAAATTGTGGAAATTAATATACATGCACTTTGATCCAATTAATGTTGTTTGATTTAGACTGTCGTATCCGAGCTTCTCTTTGACATCAGAATACTTGTATTGCTCTAACAAAATAAAAATATATATTTAGAACAATGTCACAAAAATATTTAAATATATAAATACACGCGAATATTTAGAATAATCTCACTTACATATCAATCATTAACTTCATATCCGGATAATTTGTCCAATCATCGTCAACCAAATTCAGATAATAGACCACTTTTTTTATAGGATCGATAGCAACCAACAACCAGTTACGTCTATAAATTAAAAACAACAATTTAGATGGAAATTTTCTACGCAAACAATACAAATATTAAAATGAACTTAGAATGAAAATTTAACCCTGTAGGAATAGTATTATACGCCCAAAGATACAAGCTTTTTGTACTGCCGGTGGCCATGAATCTCTCGACTAAGTGCTCTCTTACTGACTCCGGTTCCCTAACAATTGTCGCTCCGCTGACACGGAAGGAAGACACGAAATAGAATCTGTTTGACAATTGATTCTCGCGCATCAATTTGTCATATAACAACCTTAAATAAAAACATAATTAATATTAGACTATTTTCATTTAAATGTTTAAAAAAATATATTCAACTAATTAAATAATATATTGATCAAGTTACTGGATATATGAGTGCATAACACTGACGCCTAATTCTCTATAAAGAAAAATCTCTTCCATGTCCTCTTGTCCAATTATTTCAGTGCAAGGAAAACCAAAGATACCTTCATCCATATCCATTTGACGAATACCACCATTCATCAAATCTGATATTCCCACTATTGTTTCAAGACACCGCCGGAATCTAGGCAAAAAAATTCTAACAGGAACCCTTTTCTTGGGTGGTACGCTACCAATTTTCTAGCTCACTTGTTGTGACCCTTGAAAAGGTACTTGAAAATCATATAGACTTAGGTAAACTATAAAGGTGTAGGACGCCTTTATGTTGGTATAAATCTGGTGATAGTGTTGTGGTTGGACCTAAGATAGTTCACCAGACTACATATAAGATTAAGATGATTCGGGAAAAGATGAAGATTTCCCAAAGTCGTCATAAGAGTTATCATGATAATAGGAGAAAGGATCTTAGCTTTGAGAAAGGGGATCATGTGTTTTTGAGAGTTACTCTTGTGACTGGTGTTGGTAGAGCATTGAAGTCAAGGAAGTTGACTTCATGTTTTATTGGTCCTTATCAAATTGCTGAGAAAGTTCGTGGAGTAGCCTATCAAATTCATTTGCCGACGTCACTTGCTAATCTTCATGAAGTATTCCATGCATCTCAAATGAGGAAATATATAGCGGATATGTCTCATGATGTGCCGCTAGATGATGTGCAAGTTAGAGATAATTTGACAGTTGAGACTTTACCAATGCGTATTAAGGATCGAGAAGTTAAGCAACTTCGAGGTAAGGAAATCGCTTTGGTGAAAGTGGTTTGGGGAGGTCCTGCTAATGGTAACGTGACTTGGGAGCTTGAGAGTCAGATGAAGGATTCGTATCCTGAGTTGTTCGCTTGAGATAATTTTCAAGGGCGAAAATCTTTTAAGTGGGTGAGAGTTGTAACATCCCGATTTTTTTAATAGCTAATTATTAATTATTATTATTATATATTATGTTATGTGATAATTAATTTAATTGGGCGATTTAAATGAATATTTGAATTATTTGAATATGTGTGTTATTTAATTAATTGGGTTTTATGAGTAGAATTGTGGTTATTTGGTGTTGAGCCTAAGTTTATGAATAGAAGTAATAGGGAGGTGTTAAGTATTAAGCCCAATAAGACACTACTAGTTAGTAAAGGTTAGAAGGAAAAAGATAATTAGTGTTGTCATTTGGAGAAAAGAAAGAAAAAGAAGAGAAGAGGAGAGGAGAAGAAGAGAAAAGAAGGTGAAATCCTAGGAAGTTAAATCTTCAAGTGGTTAGGGGGGAAATCTTCATTATTATGCATTTGTATGTTGTTGGGTAGTGATTAGTAACATGCTATAGGATTGGGTATCTCTAATTATAGGTTTTTGGTTCTCAAATTGAAGTTGTAATTTGGGGTTTTTGATGATTAAAAATAGATTTGATGATATGAATAGGTTCGCTATAGTGTATACATGTTAGATGATGCTTAAATGGTGATAAATTAGGATTAGGATCTGTTTTAGGGGTAAATTTCGTAGGCTGAAATGAACTGTCCGTAGTAGAATTTTTGCTGAAAACTGTGATGCCGCTGAGCGGGATTGAGGCCGTTGAGCGGGATGGGCTGAATGCAGAAAAATTATTTCTTTGTTTTATGCATGAATGGCTTAGGGAATTGCATGCTTATTATTTATCATTAATTTACATGAATTTTAATAATTGTTTTGATGAGTTTTGGATTGTTGTAGATGTGATTTTGATGAATATATGCTACTTGAATTAGTGTATGTATGTTATGTTTTGGATGGATTGTTGAGAATAACATGTGTTGGCTTGAATTCTATATGTTATTTGTGATGTGTGATGATATTATATGCTATGTGCATTGCTTGTTATTGATGAAACATGATGTTGTGCAATTGATGGAAAATTCACATGAGTTGAATTATGGTGATATGCTTGAATAATTGAGGTTGGTGTATAATCTTAATTTGCATATGATGCTTGATGAACTGCACATGCATACATGGCTGGCCTTAAAAATTGAGGTGGTGAAACTTTGGGTTCACATTTGGCTCGATTCTTGAATGGATAAGTAGCGGTGAAACAGTGAGTTCACAATGGTGGCTTTGGTCTTGTCCGGATCGGAAGTGTGGCTTTGGTTCTAAGTTAATGAATCGGAAACGAGGAGAACAAATTGTTCCCAATGGTACCACATGCATATTGAGTCACATTGCATTGTTGTCTCATGAGTCATTGATGAATATAAATTATGTGCAATGGCATTGTGATACTTGATTATGTGAACAATTGGATTGTTTGGATTCATGACAATTGTGCTAATTGTAATAAATGTGAATATGTTATACTTGGAATGTTTGTATAATCATATTATGTTGGAATATCACTTGAAGTGTGTGGAATTCGTGAATAGGTGATGTTTCTATATTGCTTTCAATTATATATATTTGGATAATGATGTGAATTCTCACCCTTCTGTTGTGATGTTGCCTCTATGTGGGTAACATGCAGGTTCTAAGGATAGTGGTGCTTCGCACGAGACTAGTTGAGGATTTTATTTATTTATTCCTTATACTAGGTAGTGAGTCATTTCTCTAGTCATGTAACACGGGGATTATCTGGATTTCTGCTTTTATGAGATGTTTGTTATGTATTCTCATATATTTTGTATTCGTATGTTGAGATACTATATTGATGTGGTTGTGGTGCCGATGTATGAATCTTTATGACTTGATTATGTTATGGATTTATTGTCGTTTCATCCCATTATTATAGTATGGGATGTAATCATTGCTAGTATCTGAAATATTAAATACTCCGCTATAAAATGCATAGTTTTATTTTAAAGCATGAAAGTCAAATATGTGTTATTAGTATGATCGGGTGCATGTTAATGTTTGTTTTGGTTTTCCTAAGTATGGAAAATAACATGTGACACCCTTTAATATGCGCGCATTTTATTTTACTCTGATTTATACCACGATTATTAGGGGATAAAAACGGGGTGTTACATTAGTGGTAATAGAGGAATGGTCAGTCAGATTTTGGCCAGGTTATTAATTAATTTAATTTTTATTGTATTCAATATGTGTGTGAAACACTATCGATACTTGTGTGTTACCGCTTATTTGCATAAGTGGGTTTGAAACAAGTGTGGTAGAAGCCTTCGCTTTTCTAAGTTGTTCAGTGGTTGAGAGTTGGTTCAGTGTTATGTTGATTGCAAGAGTGTGGATTTAGTACAGATAAAGGACGCTATTGCGGTTGGGTAACGATAGTTTATTCTCCATTATGGTTTCGGCTATCTATTGACAAATTTAGAAACTGATCACCCTTCATCTCTTGTTGATAGTAGATGTCATCGTATTGGATGAGATATGCTTGTATTACCAGCGTGATAGTATGTAGAGTAGGATTTATGATGAGGATAGGGAGAGTGCTTCTTACTATAAGGATGTGAATGATAGGAAAGGAAAAGGTCAAATTTGTGGGAAACCTTGTGATGATAAGAAGAAAGCTAGTGGTGGCAAGAAGCCAAGTGGGGGAGGATCTTCTAATCCTATCAAGTGTTTCAAATACGGTGTGGAAGGACATCGTGCTTCAGATTATGGAAAGGATGGTGGAAAGTGCTTTAGGTGTCGCAAGGCGGGTCACAAGATTTCTTATTGTAGGTTTAGTACGGATGTGACTTGTTACAACTGTGGTGGACAAGGTCATGTTAGTACTAAGTGTGAGAAGCCGAAGAAGGAGCAAGCTAAAGGGAAACTGTTTGCATTGTCTAGTGCTGAGACTCCGGTTGAGGATAGACTTATTCGAGGTACGTGCTTTATTAATGGTACACCTTTGATTTCTATCATTGATACTGGTGCAACACATTCTTTTATTTCTGCGGATTATTTTAAGAGGTTGAATCTTGAATTGTCTGATATGCATGGAAATATGATTATTATACTCCTGCTATGGGTTCTATTTGTACTTCTGTTGCATGTATGAATTGTCCGTTGAGTATTTTTGGTAGAGATTTTCGGATGGACTTAGTTTGTCTTCCGTTAGATCAATTGGATGTGATTCTTGGTATGAACTGGTTGGAATATAATCATGTATTTATCAACTTTTTTGACAATTTGGTTATCTTTCTTGATTTTGGCATCGAGAATGATTTGTTTTTGTCTGCTAAGCAAGTGGATGAATCTTTGAAAGATGGTGATGTGTTGTTTGCTTTGTTGGCATCGTTGGATCTCGGTGAGAAACAAGATATGGGTAAATTGCTTGTTGTTTGTGATTTTCCTAAGGTATTTCTTGAAGATGTAAGTGATTTTCCACCTGAGCGTGAGGTTGAGTTTTTGATTGATTTAGTTCCTATAAATAGTCCTGTTTCGATGGCTCCATATCAGATGTTTGCTTCTGAGTTGAAAGAGTTGAAAAGTCAACTTGAGGATTTGCTTGAAAATATGTTTATTCGTCCGAGTGTATCTCCGTGGGGTGCACCTATTTTGTTGGTTGAGAAGAAGGAAGGTTCCATGAGGTTGTGTGTTTATTATAGACAACTAAACAAGGTGACTATTAAGAACAAGTATCCATTTCCGAGGATTAATGATTTGATGGATCAGTTGGTTGTTGCTTGTGTTTTTAGTAAAAAATTTATTTGAGGTCTGGTTATCATCAGATATGTGTGAAATCTGAGGATATTCAAAAGACTGCTTTTAGAACAAGCTATGGTCACTATGAGTATTCTGTAATTCCATTCGATGTGTCAAATGCTCCTGTTGTGTTTATGGAATATATGAATAGGATTTTTTATGAGTATCGGGATCAATTTGTTGTTGTGTTCATTGATGATATTCTGATTTATTCTAAAAGTGAAGAAGATCATGCTGAGCATTTGAGGATTGTGTTATCAGTGTTAAAAGAGAAGAAGTTGTATGCTAAGCTTTCTAAGTGTGAGTTTTGGTTGAAGGAAGTGAGTTTCCTTGGGCATTGTAATACCCTAATTTTTGACCTAAGATACCATATCATATCATTCACATATGCATCATTGCATCACTAACAATTTCAGCACAAGATAGATCGTGTGTGTGCTCCTTGAGCCAAATTAGGGTTTTGATATAAAAAAATCATCTGTTCAAGATATGATCAATTACGGTTTGAGTCTTCACTCACTTCTAATGATATATCTTCATCAATCATCAACATTTGATCTTCAAATTCCAATCATTTCCTCAAGATCTATCTTGAATCAACCAATTAGGGTCTTGATCGAGGATGGTTATCATTGACTTGCTGATCAATGAATGACCCAATTGCTTGGAGAATGATCTCAAAATCATCAATGAAATATCTTGACCTAATTTCTTGGTTCAAAACATCTCAAATGCCATGTTTGATTCTCAGAGAAATTCTGAATCGTCTGACAAAAAGTCAACTATTCAAATCAGTCAAACTTTGACTTTTGGTCAACTTTTTGAAAATCAAATTTTTTCAATCATCAAATCATTTCAAATTATCCATCATGATCATAAAAAATCAAAATGTTTGAAAAAGTCAACAAAAAGTCAAAACTTAAAATTTTTGTAACACTTAGAAAAAATTTCTAAGTGTTTTTATCATGTTTTTCACCATTTTCATGGCCATTTTTCACCTAGATCCATTTTGATTAAGGAAAAACTCAAAACATAGAAGTTGTAGTTATTGTTCCAAGATTTCCAAAATGTCCAAGAACGTTCAAAAACATTTTGTGTAGCTAGGATTTTGAAATTGAAACTTAGAGGTCCATAACCATAACTTACAAGTCATTTCTTCAAATGTTTCAAGTTTTTTTGCAATTTCTTCCTTCTAGAAGCCTTGTCACCATAAGAGATAGGATTTAACTTGGAAATATCTTATGAGAATGATTAAGAAGAGGTTAAGATCACTTGAGTGATTTAACCATGGTTGGAAAAATTAACCATGTGCATTAAATGTGAAAGATTCCATTCTTACCTCTTAAGCCAAGCTGCCAAAGTTTCAATCCTATCCTTGCCTTGCTCTTCAGACCTTTTGGCCTATAAATAGAAGTTATTTCTCAATTATAAATCACACCAAAGAAATCCTAAACAAGCTTTCTCACTTCTTTCTTCTTTTCCAAGTTTCAAAGTTCCAAAATCTGAGAATTTGCAAATCTCCAAACCTTGCAATTTCTAAGCAATCTCAAGCTTCAAACACTCTCCAAATACCCTTAGGAAGTTGTTAGAATCATCAAGCCATCACAAAAACAACCAAAACTCATAATCATACTCCAAACTCCATAAACTTGTAAATTGAGCCTTAACTTGCCATATCTCAATCCACTCGTGCAAACTTTAAACTTTCACTTCAAACATCATCCATATACCCCATATAAGTCATCCAAACTGTAACGCCCTGTTTTAATTAATATTATATTATATTAATATTTTCGAGTTACCGATTGATATTTACTTTGCGACGAGAATATTTATATTAATCAATATATATGATAATATATTTGACGATGTTCCGTTCGGTCCGGTAAAATATTATTCATATCCGATATTTAATTCCCCGGAATTATTTTAATTGATTGAATTAATAATATTGGTAGATATTATTAGTGTGTTAGTTTATAAGAATAGATGGGGGTGTGAGGATTAATTGATGAGAATTGGGTTTTCACCCTTGTTGCTAGTGAGGAACACTTTATAAACCATTTCTCCTCATTTTCCTTCCATTCAAAACACAAAACCAAACTTAGAAATTGGAAGCTAGTAAGAAAACAAGTTATAAAAACCATTTTCTTTTCATTTTCTTCCCATTTGGAAAACAAGCCAAACTTGGTCTTAGAGAGAAAAAGAAAGGGTTTTGGAAAGAAGAAGAAGAAGAAGAGCAAGAGAGGAAGCTTGAGGTTGGAGTTGTGGAATCATCTTGGATCATCCAATCTCTAGAGGTAAGGGGTTTGATTTCTCTATCTCATATGATTAGGTTTTGATAGTTGTATTTTGGATTTGGGGGTAAAATTGATAGTTGGTTTATAGGGTTTAGTTGGTTGATTGTGTAAGTGAAATAGATTAGAAGAGTTGGAATAGGAGTAAGGATTATGAGGTTGATGATGATTAGAATCAATGGGAATGGTAAAAGTGAGGTTGGGAATGTTAAAAATGGGGTTTTCACGCAGTTCAATCGACACGGGCCGTGTTGATTCACACGGGCGCCCGTGTTGACCTATTGTAGAGGGAAGAGTTGTTGACAGGACAATCAACACGGGCCGTGTTGATCCACACGGGTGTCCGTGTTGATGCACTGACTTGGGCATTTTTGCACGTTCGGGTGGCTTTTCAACATGGGCCATGTTGATGCACACGGGGGCCCGTGTTGATGCATCTGTAGCCTCCAAAATTCTGATTTTTCGCACTTTCTTTGGAACCCAATTGCGTTTCGATTTTCCGATTTCGGCAAATTCGACGACGGAGCAAGTTGCTCCGAATTCAACGAAAATTGACGTGCTAGCTAAGTTCGATGTGTAGAACGTAGTGGTGAGGTTAGTTTTTAGAAGTTGCGAGTTTTTACGAGATGACCCGAAATAGGCCAACTTACAGTTAGATTGAATCGGATTGCGTTTTAGGGAATTTAAGGCGCGTATGGACAATCCAATTTCGATGTTGATGATTATGATTAATGCCGGTTCTTAGGAATGGCTTTCGCGATGATTATAGGGGTTTGACTATTTTTCCGTATTCGGAACTTAGTGAATGAATCAATAATGAAGTGGTGTGATTAAACATAATGTTGCGACGACGTATTACTTAATGAATACTTGTGATATGCGATGAGATGATACATACCTTTGTATACGATGGTGTGCCGATTATATTGATGTTGTTAATAAATGCTTCCGATTGATGAATGGAAAACTATTGTTGTAGGTAAACTCAATCAATGGTAGATAACTATCCCAAGCTCCACCTCTCACAACAAATCCTCTAGTGATCAATTTCTCTAACTCGTACTGCAACCGTCTTCGCATAATCCATTCTTATCGGAATAAAATGAGCGGACTTCGTCAACCGATCAACAATAACCCAGATAGAATCACAATTCTTTGATGTCCTCGGCAAACCCGACACAAAATCCATAGAAATGCCATCCCATTTCCAATCTGGAACAAACAACGGTTCCGTCAATCCCGACGGTTTCTGATGTTCAATTTTCGACTTCTGACAAACCAGACAAGCATAAACAAACTCATCGATTTCCTTCTTCATTCCAGGCCACCAAAACAACTTTTTCAAGTCATGATACATCGTAGTAGCACCGGGATGAATACTCAATCCACTACGATGTCCTTCTTCCAAAATAATCTTCCTAAGTTCTGCAATATCTGAAACACAAACCCTATCACCAAATCTCATAACACCATTCTCGTCAATTCGGAATTCACCTCCTTGACCTTAGTTGATCAATGTCAATTTATCCACCAACCCAACATCAGATTTCTGTCCAGTTCGAATTTCCTCCAGAATACCACTAGTCAACTTCAACATACCCAACTTAACACTATCGGAAGTAGTCTCACATACCAAACACAAATCTCTGAATTGCTCAACTAAATCCAATTCACGAACCATCAACATAGACATATGAAACGACTTCCTACTCAAGGCATCTGCAACAACGTTTGCCTTACCAGGATGGTAATTCAAACCAAAATCATAATCTTTCAGGAATTCTAACCACCTCCTCTGCCTCATGTTTAGCTTTTTCTGATCGAAGAAATACTTCAGACTATTATGATCGTTGAATACCTCGAATCGAGAACCATACAAGTAATGTCTCCACAATTTCAAAACAAATACCACAGCTGCCAATTCTAAATCATGAGTCGGATAATTCCTTTCATGAACCTTTAACTGTCTCGAAGCATAAGCCACTACTTGCTTATCTTGCATCAAAACACCACCTAAACCCATCAATGAAGCATCACAGTACACAACAAAAGATTCCGCCGGATTCGGCAAAAAAGGAATCGGAACACTAGTCAACCTCTTCTTCAACTCTTGGAATCCTTTCTCACATTCAGAATCCCAAACAAACACTTGACCCTTTCTTGTCAACTTAGTCAACGGCAAAGGTAACTTCGAAAATCCTTCAATGAACTTTCTATAATAACCTGCAAGACCAAGAAAACTACGGATTTCAAAAGCATTCTTTGGCGCTTCCCACTGAGATGCCTCTTCTACCTTTGTAAGATCAACATCAATGTTATTCTTGGAAATCACATGACCAATAAAGCTTACTTCACTTAACCAAAACTCACACTTAGACAACTTCGCATAAAGCTTCTCCCCTTTCAACAATTCCAACACAATTCTAAGATGTTTTGCATGCTCTTCATCATTCTTTGAATAGATCAGAATGTCATTAATAAAGACTACCACAAACTTATCAAGATACGGATGAAATATCCTGTTCATATACTCCATGAAAACACCAGGTGCATTAGTAAATCTAAACGGCATAACAGAATACTCATAATTTCCATACCTCGTTCTGAATGTAGTTTTCTGAATATCTTCCGTCTTCACACGAATCTGATGATATTCAGACCTCAAGTCAATCTTACTGAATACACAAGCTCCAACCAGGTTATCCATCAAATCATTAATCCTCGTAAATGGATAACGATTCTTGATTGTAACTTTGTTCAACTGCCTGTAATCAACACACAGTCTCATCGAACCCTCTTCCTTTTTAACCAACAACATAGGAGCACCCCACGGAGAAACACTCGAACGGATAAAATTCTTCTCAAGTAACTCTTCCAACTGCTTCTTCAATTCAGATAATTCAGACGCTGACATGCAATAAGGCGCCATCAACACCGGACTACTTCCAGGAATCAAATCTATAGTAAAGTCCACTTCTCTCTCAGGTGGCAATTCACTAACATCTTCCAGAAACATTTCTGGGAATTCATTCACCATTGGCAATTCATCACTCTTAGCTTTTCCTTTCACCTCCGTCGAAGAATACAACATAAACACCACAGCACCATCATTAACAGCTAAATTCATCTGCTTAACTGACATAGTCACATCTTCAACACTAGCTTCTTCAGGGAAAATAATCGTCTTCGCAAAACAGTTGATATAAACCTAGTTGAATTCCAACCAGTTCATTCCAAGGATGATATCAAGTTTTTCTAACAGTAGGCACACTAAATCCATACCGAAACCTCTACCAAAAATCACAATAGGACAATTTCTACAAACAAATGAAGTAGTCACTGAATCCGACGCAGGAGTGTCAATAACCATACTTTCATCCATATTAGATATATCCAGATTCAATCTTTTAGCACAATCCAAAGCAATAAAAGAATGTGTCGCTCCTGTATCAATAATCGCAATTAAAGGTATGCCATTAATAAAACATGTACCTTTAATCAACCGATCATCTGGCTTAGTCTTTGATCCAGACAATGCGAACACTTTACCACCAGTTTGTTCCTTCTTGGGTTTTGTGCATTGCGGACGAGTATGACCTTCCTCACCACAGTTGTAACAAGTTACCTTCTGTGCTCTGCAATCACTAGCTACATGACCAGGTTTCCCATAATTGTAGCACTTCTTCGCATCATTCCTGCATTCATTAGCTCGGTGTCCCATTTAACCACACCGATAGCACTTGATATGAGCATTAGAATCTCCCCCACTAGGATTCTTCTAACCACCGGATCTCTGATTATTCTTATCATAAGGTTTCCCACGATCCATCTGTTGCTTACCCTTCCGATCAACATACCCTCGAGCATTCGTTCGAGTATTAGCAAGATCCTCTTCCAAAATCCTACTACAGTCCACCAAGTCAGAAAACCTTTGGATACGTTGATACCTGATACCCTGCTTGATCTCATCACGAAGACCATTCTCAAACTTGATACATTTGGAAAATTCTCCATCTGCATCATTGTTGTAATGAGCATAGTACTTCGCCAACTCGGTAAATTTTGAAGCATACTCACTCACGGTCTTGTTGCCCTGCTTGAGCTCCAGAAACTCAATCTCTTTCTTTCCCCGAATATCTTCAGGAAAGTACCTCCTCAGAAAAGCTCTCCTGAACACAGCCCAAGTTAGTGCAACACCATCTTGCTCCATCTCAGTCCTGGTAGCAACCCACCAGTCATCAGCTTCCTCTGCCGGCATGTGAGTACCATACCTCACCTTCAGCTCTTCAGCACAATTAATCACTCTGAAGATCCTCTCGATCTCCTTCAACCATCTCTGAGCACCTTCGAGATCATGTGTACCCTTGAACAATGGAGGATTATTCCTCTGAAAATCCACCAACTATCTATCAGCACTAATACCAGCTCCCAACTGATTCCCTCCAAGCACACCAGCTAGCATTCCCAAAGCATCAGCGATAGCAGCATCGTCTCTTCCGTTACCTCTTTCGGCCATTGTTCTCTAACATTACAAAACAATCTCATTAGAACACAAGTATTGACAGTGTTACCTTACACTAGTCGCATACAAAAGGGATAACGACACTAAGACACGACCGACTATGCTCTGATACCACTGTTGTAACACCCCTTCTAAAATACCCTGCAAATTAATATTTAAATCAGAGTTAACATAAAAAGAAAGGGCGTCACAATTATTTAGAAACAGAAAATCCCATTCATCATGTCATGCTTCACTGAGGACTTCATAAAGTATAATTCAAAATCCAATAATATGTTTTACACAGCGGAAATAACATAAAAATCCGAAATAAATTCAAATCATGATCATTCCAACATAAACCAAAAGAAACAAGTCAATTCGAGGCTTCCAAAACAATCGTTCCCCAGTGTTACAACTACCAGAGCATGACACTGACACGCGGACAATCTAAATAGCGCAGCTCAAGGCTATCCTCACCAGCTCCTAAGCGGCTAACACTTTAATCTGAAATCATCAAAGTAAGGGTGAGATTTCATCAATAATTAAAATGCATTATACGTTTCTTTAAAACAATAAAACAATCAATACATTATTCCACCCTCATTAGCATAATCAGATTACAATCCACAGTTATATTCCATATAGTTCATTATTATATTAACAATCAATGCAATTATAACACTGGAAATCATCCTAACATGTTATAATTACATATGCAATGCAGACTCTATGCATGTGGTATCAAACGTGAACTCAATTCACACCCTGTTCCGTTTACACCCCAGAAAGAGTGTTAATCAACGATTCGCCCATAAACCACTGGGACACGAATCCAGCCTCACCACCACTAAACCACTGGGTACGGGTATTGGCTCTGCAGGTCCAATTCCACACAATGGGAATTAACCACCACCAGAATGCATATGCATGCGCAACATAAAGCATGCAACATTCAAATAAGGAACATGATATCACAACATCATTCCATACATGGTTAACACCATCAACAGCACAGCATAATCACGCATATACAACGTTAATCACAACACATGGTATTAACATCTATCAAACATACACAATGTCAATGATGCACAATCACGAATTACAAGAATTCCTCATATGAAAAGCCATATCAATCCATCAAGATTCAATTATTAAGTGCTAAGAATGTTTTTATAAGAAAGTATATGCTCCCAGCTTTCCAACGGATCCAACTATGCCTAATTCAGAGTTACGGTCGCAAAGATATGACCAAAACAGTTTTTCAAAAATATATGTTTAATTCATCGACTTGGTCGACGCATAAGCTCATGCATCAATGCAAAACTAGCTTGTGTCGACACAAGCATCGTATGCGTCGATGCATACGTTTTCAAAATTTATTTTTTCCATTTTCCTTCAGTATGTATCGATGCATAACACGCATGTGTCGATGCATAACTCCAAAATTCACCACATCAATCGATACATAGGGTTTTGTATCGATGCAAGCCTTATTCCAACTTCTGTTTTTCACACGTTTGACTACTTGCATCGATGCATAACAGCATGTGTCGATCCATGCTGCGTTTTTTTCACTAAAAATCAGTTTTGTTTTCACTGTTTACAATTCCAATTGATCTCATTCATCACCAACAGTCATAGTACATCAGAAACAATAATTGTTATGTGTTTTCACATCTAATTAACAACAGAATTACACTTCTTAATTAATCCACAATCAACCTACTCATATTCACCATTCTTATTAATTCCAATTGAGGTTTTTACGTCGGATCATATCATTATGACACAACCTAGAAATTCTAATTCGAGATTCCTAACGCATCAATTCATCCTATTGATTATCAAAACCTATAAGGCATATTAACCAAACAAAATCACCCCTTACCTCGCGATGATTCTTCGAATTTCCGACGCCTTAGCTTTTCCTCTTTCTCTTCTCTTCTCAAAAGCACGTACAGTGAGTATTCCAATTCTTCTCACTATTCATTTTATTCCTTTATTTATACCTTTTTATTATTCCAAATAATAGAAATAAATTAATTAGAATAATTAGAGTAATTTACTCCACACATCCTCCAATTCAACTTCACACCCCCAACACTTCCATTATTTAATTATTTAATTAAATCCAATAATCCAAAAATACCAATAATTAAATTTTTAATTAAATTAATAATTGAATTATTTGGGGTGTCACACATTGCACCTCTCTTGTTCATTCTGCATGTTGCTCTAGCTTTATATATCTAGGTAATAGTCGTAAGGTTTTCTGGATCTTTGTCTTTTAAAATAGAAACTATGTACCTTGGAGCCATGTTGTACTTCGTCATGTCATTCACAAACTTTCTTTCTTCCTCTTTTAGACGGCCCAAAATGCCATGCCCTTCCAATTCCTTGTCTAGTTTATGATTGTGCATTCCACATCTTACCATCACCTTCCAACCATCACCACTAGGAACAGATCTCAGCCTGAATGGACATTTAACCTTCATAGAATAAGTGCCATCGGAAGGAGCTGCAACTTTATTTTTCTTTTTGTAGTTACCTCCTTTGTCATAGCCCATAATCAATTTATCCTTCCTCCCTGACATTACCATTAGCAGCTTCGGATCAGATTGTAACAGCAATACCATGAGTTTTTCCAATTGACCGTTCCCATTCAAGAACTTTCTCTCGTGATTCAAAAATCTGGCAATCACATAAACGAATAATTGGCTAAATTAGATCAATTTATAAAAAAAATATGAAAATGCGTCTAAAATCAAGTATAGTGTACTGTATTGGTGATGAATACTGCGTAAGATCAGTACATGAATTTGTTGAAGAAGCTGAAGGTGTCGGTTCAGGACCATAGATATACAACACTTCCTCTGCCATTCTGAAAATTTCAGGTATTAACGAAATTTCCGGAAAATTTCAGGTATTAACGAAATTTCCGGTATATACCGTAAATTTAGAATTTCCGTTATTGTTTATGTACCAGAAATTTTAGAATTGTTGGTACCTGAAATTATGAAAGCAAAATACCAGTTTTTTGACAATTTTTGATAAATCATACCGGAATTTTCGAAAATTCCGGTAGATCGTACCGATATTTGTAAATATCTGATATATTGGTACCAAAAATTTGAGCAACAAAGAATTTTCAGACTGAAAATTTCAATGACCTACCGGAAATTTTGTTTTTGGTTTTAGTAAAATTTTCTTTAAAAAAAATAAAAATTTTAAATAAATAGGATCAGGGGTATTTTTGAAATATGCAAATATGGGAGGTGTCAGGTTTAAAAATGAGGGTGGCAAGAAAAATTCTCGTTTTCAATAACCAATTTTTTGTTTTGAAAGCATTTTATCAATATTTTTTCTGTTTTAATAAATTTATATTTTAATAAATTTTGATGAACATTTGATCGCGTCAACGAGTAAGATTGAAAAATGCTAGATTCAGATGAGTGAGTTCTGTTCAAAGAAATAGAATGTAGAGAGAAAAGACTATTCACACACAAATGAATCTGTCCGAAGAATTTCAATCTTCTGACTTATTTTTTACTTGTATTTAGCATGATTCTGAGATTGAGTTTTTTTTTTATCTAGGGGTGCGTCCGGATTTTAATTTTTAGATTCTAACAGTATTTGTAAAAATTTCGCCAGAATCAATGAAAATGTATGTGGTGCATGCAATGAACAATGCCCTTTGATTCTGCTGTTGGGTTTCAGGCAAATAGAAATCTCGCTGGAAAATCATTGGAAGGGTGTCATTTCTAAAACATCCTAAACTATAAAATGTGAGAAAAACACAAAGCATGGAGCAGATGAAAATTCACATATACTAGTGCTCTCGACCAAAATCCTATTAGATCACAACCTCAAAATTTGGCATCAAAAACTGTAATAAACTACTTATATTTTCATACTCTTTATTCTATCTCAGAAACAACACCGTATAAGAAATTCACTTAGTATCACAAGTCTTGGTTGTTGTACTTATGGGAAACAGCGACATTCTCTTGATGAAACAGCTTAAGCACAAAATTGCTATGGGCAAATTACATCTTATTGGTTCTGACCATCCTCTTGGGGTTTTGCTTTGCCACGAAGCATGTCGCTGAAATTTCCCATCATGATACGTCTGAATCTAGTGTCCTCTACAGCTGGTGGAGTGGCGGTTTTGGGGGACAAAACTGCCTCTGTTGGTGAGTCACTGGTTTCTTTCTTTCCCAGCAATCCACCCTCACCAAAAATGTTGCTAACTGATGTTGGAAGTGCAAGATGAGCAGCACCCATTACCTTGCTAATAGTTTCAAAAGTTCCCCCTGATCTTTCCTTCATAATAATTTCAAGTGCTTCTTTGTGAGCTGGATCCAGTGCATCCAAGTCTTTCAAGAGGTTCTGTATAGCAGGCAGGAAGAAGTCCCTAACACTATTTGCAGGAAGATCTACAAGAAGAGAAACTAGGAATTAAAAATACTTGAGGGAAGAAATAAATGTCAACAATTTGTGACATCTCCATGAAATTAGAACATTGATGGGTTTATCTGGTACAAATCCAAACATTAATACTATCAATTAAACCTTGACGAGAACACTATAGAAAGAGCACAAATGAATTTAGGCATGCCTGAATAATATAATTTTTAAATGAGCAAACCTGTAGCATCCAGAGCACGGATTGCCTCACAGAATGCATCAGCTCTCTCTCGTCGACGCGTTAAATCTTTTGCTGCATTTGGCATTGTTGTAAGTTGGAAAATCTTGGACAAAAGATGTATGTCAAGTTAAGGAAAAAAAACACAACTTCAGAGACCTTGAAAACCAACATAACTTGCAAATGACAAAAAATGAGACACAAATGTCAGGACATTAATAACTTCTCCAAACATTTTTCCAGAAATAAGGTTAAGGATATAATCTCTAAGTCTGTCTATTGTATGTGGTACAGCAATCACCAACGCACGAATAACAGCAATAGTAGCTTCGTGAGAACCATCTTCAAGAAAAGCATCCATTTGAACACGTATCTTGTCAACAATCTGGAAGATATCTTATTTGATCAGGAATTCGAATTGAAGAACTGCATTAACATCATAACTTCAACAGAAACCAGCGAGAAATACACATAGCAGATACCATGTCATTTTTGAAGTGCTGAGCCACTGCTCCAAATGCATCTATGCTAGCATACTTCACATTCAGATTTTGATCAGATCCAAGAGTAATTAGAGCAGGCAAAACATGAGTTGAAGCAGCCTTTGCATCAATATATGGCACCTATTAATTAAGAAGATGTCTTAGTTTAGGCATTTACACGAGATGCGTCTAGAAACTAAGAAAACAGCACTCTTACAATAACTTTCAGCAACTGTGCAGCATTTATTTTCATACTCATGTTAGAGCTGACCACCATTTCCCATAATATATTAAATACCATGCCATGGTTCTCTTCACGTGTGCTACATTATAAAAGAAAACTCATAATGAACATTGGACAAGGATACATAGAATATTAAAAATGTTTGTGGTGGTAATCAAACCAAATGAAGCGGATAGCATTAATAATCTCAGGAGTGTGCTTGGTTGATCGGTTTTGCATGGAACTATCTTCTAGAAGAAGCTTCTTTAAATATCCTTCTAACTGTCCATGTTTTCCAGGAGCACTCAAAACACCAGCTAACAGAAGCGGTAAGACACACATTGTAGAAAGCCTATCAGCAACGGCAGATCTTGGCCTCAAACCTACAAGTGAACGGTCAAATATGAAGCGGTTATATAAAAAACTCACAGGGAAAAATATTACCTTTAATTCTTGAATGGATTGTAGTAGGAAAATAAGTCAAATCTGCATCATCCCCTACTGCAATTAAAAATACTGGTAGCATTATGCATGTCACATAGGACTCCCCAAAATATTCAGAAACAGATGACAAAAACTGCATTTACATGGGTTGTATCAGCAAAAACTCAAATTTTGGTTAATAAAGCATATAAAAAATTTGAAAAAATTCAAAGGGAAGGCAAAGTAACCTTTGAAATCCGGCTCCGTAAATTATCTTCTTTCTGTGGCAACAAGCAGGCCAGCTGTATCAAATTTGGAAAACACTCAGCATGCATCCACTCAAACGTAACCCATTCAACTTGTTCCCTAGCAAAAGGGAAACCATTAAAGATCAGCCAGCTTTGATCTAGTGGTCATGCATGGTTTGTCTTTTAGTATATGCATAAATTGCATGTTTGGAATATAGAAACATTACACATGAATCAACAAGACTCAGAAGGAAGGATGTGTCGTCAAGACTGTCAGTGGCATTGACTCATCCAAATATCCTAATGGCATTATTCAAAATCAGCTGTTCTCGCTAAGCTTACCTGGCATACAATTCAAGCAATGGGATAGATAACACAGTTGGTGCAGTTTCTGTGGTGGACAAGAAGGGACAAGTGCCAAATGCTTTTTGGTGCACGAAAGGAAGCAATTTCATCAGCATTTTCAACAAAACATCTACATTCCAGCGCTCTCTTTCACCCAATACACGGAGATGAGACTCTATAGACCCTTCAACCCCAGAAAGAGGCGGACAACGCTGCGGATTAGGGGAAAAAAGCTCACTCAGAAAATATTTCGACAAATAATGAAATTGTTAGTCCAAAAGGGAGGGTACAGTGAAAACATATACCAGAGCTGAGTTTAAAACATGAGAAAGTAAAACTCTCAAAACGTGATCTAAATTGTTTCCCCACTTTATAACTGCAGGAACCAATTCCTTGAGAGCAGTTTCCACCACCACTCCAGCCGGGTCACAGACTAATTGGAACATCAGCTCCTCCACCTATCAATAAGAGGTGAAAAAAAGAATTAGAGCAAATCTTAATTTTCATTATTACTTTTCTGTAAATGTTGCCATATTATGGTAAGGTAAAAGGCTCCATTCCCTAGACCATTTTTCGTTAGCCTGTTCTATAGCTTACATTGTAGCCAAGTCTCAGGTCAGAAACCTTCTCCATGACTGCCTCGAAGCAAATATAGTGAGGCTGACCTTGAAATATTTATCCATGTTTGGGAAAAGTGGAAGCAGCATAGCTAGATTTCGAGCTGCACCCTCTCGAACAACACTGGCAGAGTCTTCTATTAGTTGCTGCACAATAGATAAAATAAGAGAATCGCGAATCTCCGGCCGTACATATTCTGCAAGCTCTCCGCAGGACTGAGCAACGAGCAATCTACGCTCCTCGTACATGTGACTTATCTAATAAGCACAAGACCAACAAACTGAAAACCCGGTCCATGTTTTATAAAGGCAAAAGGTAAGTTGAAAAGTGAGGCACAAATTTACTTGTTCCCAGCACTGTGGAAGCAATTCTGTTTCTGTTCTCATCTCTCCAACATTTTTTGCAAGGTTGACACATGCCTGAAAAGATGACAGGTAAATTCAAATTGTATTCAGACGTTCACTAGAAGTAAGGAAAATAGCACAACATACATCCATTATTATTCGTCTCTGCTGCTCATCTGGACGCTTGATTAAATTGAACAATGTGTGGGTCAAAGAATCTCGAGTGTTGCTGTCTGGGTGGCGCTCGATAGAGCACATTATTAGAGGAAGGAGCTCCTACAAATAAACAAAACTTATTCAGCATTCATGGGACAGAGAACATATGAAACAGATTTGTAGAAAAGCCAACCTCGCGATGATTGATCAAGACAAACGGAACGATTTTAGGCAAAGCATCTGCAAGTATCTGAACTGTTCCTAATCCCTGTCAAAATTAAACATATATAAGAATGGAATATCAGTTTAAAATTGATATGGACAGGGACAAATCTACTTAGCTAACATTTAGCCATCATGACAGTTCATCATTTCTTTCAGATGAAAGGGAGGATATTCTTCATCTCTATATTTTTCAAAAGTGCTACATAACAGGTAATAAAACAAAAAATAGTACTTCCGGTTCACCATTGTTAACACTAGATCAAACCTTTGACCAAAACAAAACAACTCCCAGTCAATCAGTCTCAACGACATTTTCAAAAAAGCAAATCATATCATATGGAACCAACAAGTAATATACAGATATCATTAAGCTAAGAGTACAATGAACTTTTTGTTATCCAATCTACTAATTCATCACTTACACTGTCTGATATTTGAAGTAACCTACTGTCCTCATGTTGACCAACAATTTGTTCGGAGTCGTTTTTCATATCTTCAGAAGCACTATTTGTATTTGCAGCATTAAATGATTTAGAAAAGGTATCTTCTTCATTGTTTGCTTTCTCATTCAGCGATTGAACAGCTGATGATTGAGCATCTTCATTGCGTATAGCACCAACCACCACGGCAACAGGATTTGAGATTGAACCTTGGTCTTCATGAATCTCAATCACTTTATCTTCTGTCTGTAAATTTTCCACTTCAGAACCAACATAATTTCCAGGTTCAGGAGCTCTTACATTCTTTTCCTTCAGTGAGTCAATTTCCACCTGCAATTTCCTAATTTCTTCCTCATACTTCTCTAAAGATTGAGACTGAACATTATCAACATCCTTGACAACCAGATTATTTCCTGAGAGAGACCCTTCAAGATGCATTTTCAGGGAAGTGATCTCAGCTCTGCAATCATTGAGCTCTTTTCTTTGGTGCTCCAAGGACTGTTTTAAAACTAGCACCTGGAAGTTACAATTGGTACATCACAATTTTGTAAATATAGATGCTGTTTGACAGAATCACCAAAACTAAAAATGAACTACCTGGTTCTCTTTGTCTCTAATATCTTTCTGCATTGCCTCCAGGGATTTAGTCAATGTTCCAATTTGAGTATCAGTCAAATCTTTGTTCTTCAACAAGGTTTCCTTTTCTAGATTCAGCTTCTGATTTGAATTCAGCAATGTTTTATTCTCTTGAAGCAGAGAAAATTTTTCCTGCATTTTCATGTGGATTTCAGATTAACTTGAATTTATCTAAAAAATTCAAAAGAACAATTAAAATCAATTCAAAACAACCAATGCCTCTGAGACGTATCTCATCAAGCATACCAGTAGACAAAATCAAGAATAGAAAACAATAGAAGCCTCAAAGAAGGGTCAGAGTGAGATATGACAAGCAATTTAGGATATTAGGGAGCTATCCGGAAAAATTGGTTTTAGGATTAGAATACCATCTAATGAGAAGAGGTATGTTTATTGTTTAGAAAAGGGATAGAATGACTTAGCTTGTGGCTCTCAACTCTAATATTTCTATATTCGGATCAGAGTAGTCATTCCCGGATAGCGGCGAAAAGCGGCCGACCCCAAAGGTGGGATAGCGGATAGTGTATAGCGGTATGACCGCTCTATTTTATCATTTTTAGCACAAATTGCATATAATAATTATAAACATATATTTTGTGTAAAAATAAAATTAAACAAATAACTAAACTCATACAATACTCATAAATCAAAGCACACATGACTCTTGAAAGTGCATAAACGACTATGAAGGAAGGTTAAGGTTGAGTCTCGTAACTCAAATTTGATTGAAAAACACATAAAAATTCTTAAAAACGTTGTAAACTTAAGAGATAATTTCGGTTTTTTATAAGGGAAAAGGGAACAGTTTGCTTTTCAATGTAAAGAATCACCTCAGCAGCCTCTGAAGTTGATGAAAGATACTGATAATAATAATGCCGCAGGGCATCAGGTACAGATGCAGGTGTGTTCTGCCAAATGTCCAAGTTCTGGTCTGTAACCTACAGGAATAGTTTTAGTGTAGAATAACAAATCACTAAAATTAAGCACCAAATAGGAAGGACAGACATAATTTTATATATTGAATAAACATGTTCACCACCTGACCACCATATATAATTTGACAGAATTTATGATGTTTACACACGAAAAATAACCACGGATCTGTCGGATTGTATCCAAACTACCAATAATTTCTTTATTAAATGGTCCCTCGTGTATTACTCTTATTTGTAATTCATGTGCAACCCCTGTTCCTTTGGATCATCTTTTGATCTCTACTACTCATTAGTTGCCTTGCAGTTTTCTTTTTTGGGCAAAGTATACAAAAACACAAACTAATCATTTAAGTATATAAAAATCAATCATGTTAGTCCCTTAAGTACGTGAAAATTCATTCCATTAGTCCCTAGCATCTTAACAGAGACTAATAAGACAGATTTTAATTTACTTTAAGGAATAATTAGGAGAGAGTGTTACTTGAAACGAACTGAAGTTTTACTCTAAGTAAAATGATAGAAAGTCTGTTTTATTGTACCCAAAAAAAAAAACTTTTTTTTTATTTGGGTTGTGCCATAGACATGTGGTACCTTTTGTTGTTGTTGTTACTTATTAGAAAAATAGGGTTATTCATGTATTTTAAGTATTCCTTTTCAAGTTGTCTTATAGGACTGCACCATTACTAGTTATACTTGTACCACACTAGAACTTCACCAAGGTTCTGAGTATAAATAATAAACGATATTTATCAAATACTATTATTTAGAGTCTCTCCTCTCCTTTACCATTGCACCCCTAATCCCTATAACTTCAACAGATGTGGTACACTATATGTTATTGGAGTATTAACTTTTGAAAGATTGTTGAATGAATCCGGGAGCAAAATCAAAATGCATAAGAATGATAGTATATATACCACAAAAGAAAGTGCCATAGAAACCTCCTTTAGTTTTTATTTTTTCTTTTTTGAGGGAAGGGTGCATTAAAGAAAAGGAGATAATATAAAGGGAAAATATATTATCTAGGACAACCCGGTCCTATAAAATTCGGATTATGATTATAGAATAAAGGGAAATCAAAGTAGTTAAGAGTTGTTATAGAAGTGAGTTAGTTAGTTAGTTAGTTAGTTGAGGTGATTATAGAGAGAACGCGTATAAATAAGAGAACACAAAGGGTAGAAAGCATCTTTGAATATCGTAAAGTTTGTGAATAGAGTAGCAACTCTTGTAAAGGGGAAACTCTTGGAGGAGTGACTTTTTCCTATTATTTTCTTAATTCAGCTGTCTTTCAATTACATCAAATTTCTGGATCCCTAACAGTTCTGCCATGGTGAGATCTAGAGAAGGCTTTTTTTTTTGTTTCTGTGTTTATTTCCCTTCAACATACTGGATTTATTTCCCCTCTTATATTTATAATATATTGGTTGAGATTTAAGAAGAGTAGCGTTAAAATAGAAAAGTCATTTTGAATGGAAATTCACGATGTGGTCAAGGCAGAAGCACCACACCATACCCTACCCACCTCAAGTAGACGATACTCTCTCAAGGCTTTCTCCTTAAGATTAAGGTGCCTACTAGCCCAAAACCATTTAAAAATAAAATAGCTAACACCCTCCTCCATACATACTATATTATGACTATATTTGAGTAATTCCAGATCCATACAATAGAGGGAGCTACTACAGTCACTGGGAGTGTAACTACTACATTTTCAAATTGCTTACTGAAACAGGTAATGAACAAAACAATTAAGAACTGAAAGAATGGAAAGTTCCCCACCCCCACCCAAAGAAACTACAGAAGAGAAATAAAATCAGAAAGTAGCGGAAAAAGGGTGATACAGCAATACCAACCTCTTCATAAAATGTCATTGCAGTAAGACGGTAACCAGCTATAAGCAAATATTCCTTTACGGCACAATTAAGATCTTGGCGTTCAGTATCCTTTAACGGACCCAAATCAGTGAAGGAAGTATTATTTTGCTGATGAATTTGTTGCCCGTCATTCACAGAAACATCTCCACTAAACTGCGTAGCTGCATTCAAAAAGAAATATGCAATAAAGCAGTGACAACTAGAAAACATCCCAAGTATTCCAAGTAATCATTATACAACAACAACAACCAAGCATTGTCCCATTGTCCCACTAAGTCGAGTTGGCTACATGGATCAAATTCCATTCTATCCAAGACCATGTTTCTATCCAATTCGTTAATCTGGAGATCCTTCTTAATAGTTTATCTTATAGTTTTCCTAGGTCTTCCTCTACCTATAGTTGTTTGACTCCTCTCCATCTGATCTATATTAGGGGGGGAAATCATAAGAGGAAAAATCATAAGATAAAGAAGCAGAGTATAAAGCCAAATTGCCTAACAGCGAGTGAAGGAGCATTAGCATTGAGGTCACTGAGACTTTTAGCCCAGGGTTAACGAAAGTCAAATTCTAGATAGCTTTAAGTGATAACATTTAAAAAGTTCAGGTAGGCTGTCTAGAATCTTGACTTTATAAGGACAGAAAAAGATTTCCCAACAAAAATGTTGAGGTTTACAGTATTTTAAGTTCAGGGAGGTTTTCGGAAGCAATGAAAAGTTGCCTACTTTGTTTAAGGAAAAGGCTTTGCTGTTTTATAAGTATAAGATGATTAACCGGTGGGAAGTTGTGGCGGTTCTCTTTTTTGTTTTATCCTCGGCTTGTTTTCCTGTTTGTGGTTTCTAGTCGGAGTTTTATTTTATCTTTTTGTATTTCTTCATCTCTGTTCTGTTTTGAATGACCCGACACCTTATCCTCTCTCCTGTCCCCCCTTTCCTATAGCTAATAGCATTTTTTTTTCTAGCCAGCGAGAAAGGGAAAAAACCAACACACATCATTCATATATAAATGTCATCAATATAATTGTACATAATTATGCAAGAACTACAAGACATCAAAGTCCAGAAGATGATCACATAAAAAATAAAAGATACAGAGGTAAAAATGTCGTGTAAAGAAATACCACTTAGTTCATGAAGCTTTTCCGTCTTCTTCTGCAATTCACTCTTGAGTTTTGAGATGTCTTCTAGAGCCAAACGTAGTTCATAATCACTTATAGCTAACTTTTCTACTGCTGCTTCTTTCTCTTCCAGCAAACTTTGAGGATCTGCCACTGCATTTCAAAATACAAAAAAAAAAAGTTGAAGAAGAAAATTATCAACATATCAAGTACAGGATAACATCAATCTACACCTAAACATCATACCTGCTCATATAAGTCAAGTTAGATTACAAGTAGAGAACACTGTTGTCAAATAGCAGCAAGAGTAAGTAACACTATAGTGCTATAGCTTAACAAAGTTTTTACAAACTTCTATTATTCCATGCTATTAAACAAATTAGCCAAATTGAAAGATCTTATGAATAAAATACACAAAACACACATGATTTGTATCCATTACTATCTAAATTATTCAGAGTTGACCGAAACAAGGAAAATGCGGAAATGGAAGGAGTGAACGTGGATGAGTTACCTCGGAGAGAGTTGAGGCGAGAGATTTGATCGTGAGGAAAAAGAGATGGATCGGAGAAGTAATGTTTAAGACGAATAGCTTGATCGTCGTGGCCATCATCGAGAAGCTCGTGAAGAAGTTCAAATGCGGTGAGAACGTAGTTCTCTTCTAACAGAAAGTTGACAACGCAGTTGCAGAGAGAGGATCTGTCTACGTCCATGATTCGGTTACGAATCCTCAGATCAAAACCCTAGAGTCTCTGATCTGAGGCCATTGAAATTGAAGAGGGTGATGGTAGCTAGTTAGGTGGCATTTTTTTATGACTTTAATTTGTTTATAGAAGATTGCAGAATTGCGTCCGGATGAAGAGTGAGAGAAAAGAAATCGGATTGTGTTGGAAAATGGATAGTTTAGAGGGAGAGAGTTATTGAGTGGAGACATGTGGATTGGTTTGCTTATGCACCGTCAAATTTTACCATTGATTTACTCTCTATTTGGAAATTGCGGTGCATATGATTCTAAAAAGTATGTTTAGAAATAGAAATACAAATTTGGCCTCTAAATTTTTACTTTCATTATATTAATGTTTTTGAAGTAAAGGACAAAAATGAAATAAAAAGATTATAATATTTTCCGCTCCGTTCAATTTTCAAACAATGGAATGGAATATTAATTCAGTTTCGTTCTAAAATACTCATCCAAACAATGGAATGAAGTTTATGTTTTGTTTCATTCCATTCTACTCTGTTCTATTCTATTTCATTCCGCTCCGCTCCATTATTTCTAAGTTATCCAAATATACCCTAAAAGGCATGGAGGTAGAGGGGATGTAGAATTTTCGAGAAGGAGTAATGTTGGTGATTTAACTATTTCTTTTCTCATTACAGCCTTTGATGATAAATTGAGAGCCAAAGATTTATATGGAGTTCTTAAGGGGTTAGGGGACATTGATGAAATATTTATTCCTCCGAAAAGGGATAAAAGAGGTAATAAGTATGAGTTTGTGCGCTTCTTCAATGTTAGGGATGCAAGGTTATTGGCTGCTCAATTGGATAGTATGTTTATAGCGGAAAGAAAGCTTTTTGCAAACATTCCCAAGTTCTTTAGGAAGGAGGTGGATGGGAGGAGCAAGGAGACTAGTAGGAGTAACGTTGGTTTGAAGATGTTTGTTACTCATAAGCATAAAGTAGAAAAGAAGAGGTTTTAAGGTTTCATAAGCCATAGATCGTATGTTGAGGTTATTCACGGCGAACGAGTCTCCAAATCTAATGTTGTTGTTTTGAAATAGAATCGTGTTCATTTAAAGTTCGCTCTGCTCGAGGAAGAACTTGTTAGGTTCAACAAAGTGTTCATTAGAGTGGTGGTTACTTCGGGTTTATCATACGTAATGCAGGACATTTTCCACTCTGAAGGTTATTTCAATGTCAAAGTGACGCCCATGGGAGTGAACTTTTTCCTTCTTGAGGAGCAGGTTGATGGAGAGTTACAGGCTTTGGTTGATGAAGCATGTAGTTGGCTTGGTAAGTGGTTTAAAGAGGTTAGAAATTGGCAACCAAAAGATGTGGATCCAGAGAGAACAATGTGGATTCGGTGTTGACTCGTAGAGTAGTTCAGATCATTTTGATGTCGCTTTAATAACAAGAGTTGATGAAGGAGATATTAACACAGGTCTTGAGGTCATTAATGTAGAAGTTAGAGAGTCTTTCGAGGAAGAGGTGAGAGCGTCTGTTCTCTGTGGTAATTTGGACATCGTTGATATGATTGATGCATCGCATAAGGAGGATAGAGCATTGGTGGTCTTTGGGATAGAGAAAAAATCTTCAGATTGTTCACCTTTACATTCTCTTCAACTTTGTGCAAAGATAATATGTAGTACGAAAGTTGTAGATTTGGTGAATGTCATCACTGACACCTGTGCTAGGGCTACTAGCTATTCGGAGGTTCAAGTAATGTGTGACAATCTTGTGGATAAATCGAGGATGACTAAGTGGTGTAAAGAGAAAGAAGTTTTGTCTTTTTTTAAAGGGGGCCTTTTGGGTGGGCTTGGGAAGGTGTTGTCTAGAGGCCCGTTCTCTTTTGAAGAAACTTGTTTGAATCTGCAAAATCAGAAGCCCGGAACGAAGAAATTGAAATTTTTGGAGGATATCCAACATCATGAAGTAGCCCAATCCTCTTACTTTGCTATCCTTCAACCAAGTAAAGGCAAAGGAGCATCTCTCTCAGTGGCTGAAAAAAACAGATAGAAAGTGTTTATTTGTGACTGTTATCGAAGAATATTTTATAGTCAATAATTTTCTAGTATTTTCGATGGTAAGGCATCGAGTTCTTCTGTTGAGCAATCATCAGGTGGTGTGGTCTTATGTTGTGAATCTACAATGTTTGTTGATTTCTTCCAGAGCAATAGCAGACTTTGGAATAACAAGAAGTCTGAGTTGGACAGGATTGTGTGGGAAACTGTTTCCAGATTAGCGATTACTTTTGTTAAAGACAAGGCATAATCTATTGAGGCTATCAAATTGATGGAAAACAGAGACAAAGAGGACATGTTCAAAAAGGAGGCGATTAAACACTGTTCCTCATTAATAGGGTGAGGAATTAGAATTAAGAGGAAAAGAATTGGTTTATGGATTCAATCAGGGAAATTCGACATTTTCTTCATTCAAGAAACCAAAATTTAAGTGATGGATTATCTCTTAGTTGCATATTTCTGGGGCAATAAGGATGTTGAGTGTTCAAGCTGCTGAGCGGAGGGAGCGTGTCGAGGTATGTTGATTATGTGGAAAAATAATTTGTAATCTCTTAATTGTAGTTTTAGGAGAAGGGTTTGTGGGTGTTAATGCTAATTGGCAATGGAAATCTTATAATTTTGTGAACATATATGCTTCCCTGCAATTCTGGCTAGAGAAGGAGTATGTGGAACAATTTGTTGGTGAAACAACCGGCCGAAAAAAATCAAAGAGTATAACTATGTATCAATGAAGTCGCCATCGAACATTTTTTATCCCACCGATAGGGAAAGGTAAACATCGAGAAAACCTGAAACGGAGAAATCACGGTCTTGCGACCAAGAGATCGGGTAAGGAAGTTTATTATGCAAGGGGAAGGGATTAGCACCCCACGCGCCCGTAGTGCGCGGGGGGAAGGGAAGTCTGTAAGAAGAAATGAAGAATAAAGAAATAAAGAAAAGAATAAAAGAAAGAAAGAAAAAACGGGGAAAAGAATAAAATATTTACAAAGATTGCTCGATCAAGCCACGCGACAGGATGCCTACGTATTCCCTTGTGCAATGGAAAAGTCAGAGCGTCGTATTTTGGCTAAATTATTTTGGTTGGTTTGTGTTTTTTAGATTAGAAGACGAAACAGCAAACAACGATGATGAAACACCTCCACGATGACGAAACATCAGCTACAGACAAGACGACGAAACATCAGAAGATGGAATGGCGAAACATCAGCAACGGGATGACGAAACATCAACAGCAAACGGGACGACGAAACATCCTAAAACTAATTGGTTTGTATCTTTTACTTTAGGAAAAGTTTCATATTATTAAAGTATTTTAATGCACTTGATAAAACAAGGTTTTAATTTTAGGGATGCAAAAGGATAAAGGTAAAATGGCTAGGGGAAACTAACTTATTTCTAATCCTAATTATTATCATACAAAGTTGTTCCTAAGTTTATGGGTATGAACAAGGGAAACTACCTATTATCTACCTAATGTTGGCATGCATGGATACTTAACCTAATGTCTAAACTCGATAACTAACCTAATCAAGTGATCCTAAGGGGAAACTATAAAATAAATCATCTTGGTTAGAAAACCAAATGAGAAGAGGGGAAGAATCAAACAAAATGCTTTGGTAGAAGCACACAAACCGAGCACCAACAAGTGCGAAGAAAGAGAAGAAGAAGATGAAGTGGAAACAAGTGAATGAGTAATCATACAAAGTGTCATGTGAAGTGAGGATATTAGACACAACATACATATACAAAGCTTATATAAACCATAAACAAACATCAAACATTATTATGAAGACATAAATGCAAATTTAGTACACAAACTAAGGCAAAACTAGTCTTAAAAAGCATACGGAAAGCAAATTGCGTGAGATTCTAAGCATAGATGAGATGAAGGGATAATTAAAAGATAAAATGACATAAAAGTCAGTAGCTAACATGTTAATATTTCATTTACATCATGCAAACAAAACCACAAAAATTCATGAACAAGAATTCTACAAGAATGTGCAAACACGCAACAATCGTGTGTGGTGAAGTGAGTCTAAGTGTGTGACATACATAACATGAAAAGAGGGTGTCAAGATGAATTGACTATAGTAGCAGCATCATATAAAATAATTCACAATCAATTCACAAAAAAAACACCACAAGGATACAATTACAACACTAGTACAAAAACTAGTCGAAACTTTGACCTAGAAGACGCTTACAAGTCAAAAGAAGTCGAGAAAAGGCAAAGATGAGAAGAAATGAACCATGCAATGTCAATATACATATAGTACAGTATCAAACACATCAATATATAAATCAAATTATACAAACATGCATAAGAAATATTCACAAACAAAACACTTAAGGAAAACACATTTAATTCATACAAGTGTGGGCAAAGGTGTGTGTGCATGTGTGTGTGTGTGCTTGAGCATACTTGTGTTAAGTGTCACATAAGAGTGGTATAAGAAGCAACACATGATGAGGCAAGACTCATGTTATACACACAAAAATTTCAAGCAATTCAAAAGAGCACCTACACAACACTAGTATAAAAACTAGTCAAGAACTTGGCCTGAAATGCATCTAAGAATCAAATGAAGCATAGTAGTGCATAGATGAAGAGAAATGAGATTTTAGAAGACATCAAGACATTAAATTCAGTGGTTATCATGGTAATAACACATTCATATCATATACACAATCATCATAAAAATTCACAAACAACTTATCATAAGAAAACATAAACATGCATCCCAAAAGTGTGTGATAAAGTGTGTGCATGTGTGTGTTCAAGCATGCTTGTGCTAAGTGTCACATCAGAGTGAGGTCAGTGATGAACAAATAGATATTATATTCATACAAAACACAAAATTCATTAGCATGCATCAATATCACAAATAGCACAAAAGCTAGCAAAGGAAAAGATCGATATTCAACCCTAAAGTTAACTTAAGCAAACATACAAATCAATAAGTCAAATATGGTCAAGAGACAAGGTGAGGAGGTGATGTAACACACAAGTTAAGTAGATTAGGCGAGATAAGCAAAATATATAAACAAAATTCATTCAAAGCTCATATACAAAGCACTTAACAAGCTAGAGCAAAACTAGCACCAACATACACAAACAAGCCTTTTAAAGGCAAAACAAAAACAAACCAAGTACCTATGAATAAAGGTTAAGGATAAATGATATTAGAACATAAAAGGTAAGTAGATTAAGAGCTAAACAAATCACAAACAAAAGTATCTCAAGCAAAGGAGAAGGCTTGTACTCAAAGACACACAAAATTAGGGTTCGAATACACCAAAGCTTATGCAATTTCAAAGCAATTGATAAAGATTAAACAAAATGGTCTTAATTAGATAATTAAGACATGTGTGACTTGTGTAATAAGCTAACTCAATATGAGATTCATGAGCAACAAATGTATAAGACAAAACTTCAATACACAAAACAAATCACCTAATTGATTATCAACATCACAAAAGATGGAAAACACTTGTCTAAATCAATGATGGATGATATAAATCAAGTGTGAAAATAATAATTGATACTTATAAGTCCTAGGTCAGTGGAATATACCTATTAGAAGTATCTATCATGATCTTACAAATAACTTCAAGCAATGTTATCAAATTAACAAGTTAAAGTGTCATGACAACATATAAAAAAGCAGTCTCTAATGCATAAAGGAAAAGGTGATCATGAAGGATCAAAATTAGGGTTCTCAAATGTTATGTACTATAGAATACACTAAGTAAACATCGAGTAACAATAAAGAGACATAGCACAAAAGCTCATGAACAAATATTAAAGAATTAAACTATAAAAAAAACACCAAAAGGGACCAATTTAGTTTTTCACATGATACCAAAAATAGATGACAATGAAATGTCACTCTATGGTTCAAATAAGAATAGGAAGTAAGATGAAAGAGATGCATGGAAACAAGATTCAAACATCAAAAGAAATGAACATAAAAGTCCTCAAGCAATCTCACACATACAATTAGGTCAAAACTAAAAAATGTGACTCCTAACTTGTCACCATGATGGGTGGACAATGCAATGTCTATAAAGCATCATTGGATCATGAGAAATAAAATGAAATAGAGGTATGAAACAAGATTCAAAATATAAAAATAAATGGACATGAAAGTCCTCAAGCAATCTCAAACATACAATTAGGTCAAAACTAAAAGATGTGACTCCTAACTTGTCACCATGATGGGTGGACAATGAAATGTCAAATAAGTATCATTGGAGCATTTTATGATAGAAATATAATCACAAGATATCAGAACCAAGATAGGTTATGTTTGAAAGAGCTTCACACGAGGTTCTCAAAGTGGTGCACAAGAGCTACCCCTAAACCTTGATCATGAGCATCTATCTCATAAAGGGGACAATAGATGAGCAAATTGTAAGAACTTGAATGGTCCAATGATGAACTCAAGTATACAAAATCAAATGAGGGTGAAGAAAAGAAGAACATGTCCCTCATGGATTGCACAAGTGCATTCCTTATATGTAGAATCTAAACAAAACATTGATGCATGCACAAAAAGTAATTGGACAAAGGAATAGAAGCATGAGTTATAAAATTGGAACAAAAATTTTATAAGTCCTACAAGATGTCAACAAGTTAGAAAAAAAATCTTGGAACAACACAACCTGTGTTAAAAACAAAATCAAACAAGTTAGTATAACCTAGAAGGATCACTAATTGGAAACCTTAATTTGACTTAATGGGGAAAAATAGTAAACCTAATCCTAAAAATTTAATATAATCAGTTATAAGACCCTAGGTTACTAAATTACCATATTATAAACATAAATGGTCACAAAATTTAAGAAGGGTTAATCAAACAATTGTAACTTCTACCCTAGGTAACCAAAGTTGACTAGATTTAGATAAATCAATCAAAAATAGGAAAATTACCTATAAAAACTGAAATTCCTGGCAGCAGATACGTGATGTCACAGAGAATGTTATGACACACTATCTGACACTCTGTTAACAATACACACAATAAATATAAACAGCAGTAAAGAACACAATAAGTTGTTTACCCAGTTCAGTGTCTAACTACACCTACATCTGGGGGCTACCAAGTCAGGGAGGAAATTCACTATTAGTAGAATTAATTCAGGAATAAACCAACCAGTTTATCTCCTTCACTTAAAACCTACCCAATGCAACTTCAACCTAAGTCCTACTTAGATCTGAGTTCCTACTCACTCCCCCTCAATCACAGCAGTGATATCAACCTATTGAATAATTGAATTGTGAAGACACACTTCAATAAACTATCTTGATCTTGCTTCAAAGCTTCAATCAAGAGACAAACACTCGTGCTTCAAAGCTTTGAGTGATAAACTACCCTTACAAACAAATCCTAGTCCAATGCACTTATCAATTGATAGTTGCTTGGCTCACAAGAGAAACTAGAATTACACAATACAACTGTTAACTCTCCTAACAGTACAAATAACAACCTGCTATATCTTCAATACATTCTGGAGGCGCAGCAGCAGTATAAGGGTTGAATTTCTTTTATAGAAGCAGTCCTGAAACTTCAGTTTTGGGCTTCCATAAAGATAGCTAGGGTTCACTTAATTTATTCCTAAAAACATGGTCTTTTCAACAACCAATTTAGGTCTAATTAAGATTAACCTAGCAGCCACGTGAGCATGCATTCTAGTAACAGAAAAACATAATATAGCAGCTCAACAAACTTCTTGAAAAGTCTCAGGAAAAAAACAGATTCTGCAGAACAGAATGTCACACTGAATGTCATAACATCTGTTATGACATCAGACTGTTTTCTGCAGAATTGCCAACACAGCTATAGCTTCCAGTTCTGAGCTGTTCTTTAACATCCTTGTCAAGTAGGATTTATCTTCAATCTCTGAATGTCATGACCTTTATCAAGACATTTCTATAGCCTAGTTTTACCAAAATTAATGCCAACTAAAAACACTAACAAACTCCCCCTTTGGCACATTTTTGGCTAAAACTACTTAACACATCAGAGTACCTATGCAGCAGAAGACAAACTAGTTCTAAGCTTAAAGAAACTAGAACCTAGAGATAAGATAAATTCTACCCATACAGAAATCCCACAATTCCCACAATTGCCCCACATACAAAACTTAAAAATCCATACAGTTTCCCAAATTCCCAATACTACTGTCACACAGTAGTTCTTCTCCCCCTTTTTAGCCATAAAGGGCCAAAGGAAACAATACAATTGCCCCAAACATTCAACATAAAATTAAGTACCAGCATTTTTTGGGGTACATCTCTGTCAAGGCATTACAAATCTGTCAATAAAGGAATTTACAATCATCCAGAATACACAAAACTTGGAAAATACAAGAACAAGAAATAATTGATAGAACAAAAACAGAAGCAACAGGGCACAGGAGTACAACTTAAGTGCTTTCTTCTCCAGAAGAAGCACTGTGGAAGGAAACATCTTCAGAATCTTCTTCACCAGCAGCTGCCATCTGAACATCCTCATTTTCAGCATTATCAACAGCCTCATCATCAGCTATTCCTTCATCCTCAACCTCTGTGTCCTGCTCTAGTTGAGAGATCAGTTCTTCAAGACTTTGTTTCCTTGCTTCAAGCTCTTTGCAGGTAGCTCTTAGCACAGCTAGAACTGTTGCCTTTTGAGAAGTTGTCTTGATGTTGGATGTTGTCATACCCCAAAATTTGCCCTCCATCTATTCAAGAGATTTCATACACCCCTACTCAAGGATTCCTCAAGAGTTGATCAGACAAACTCTCTCCTAGACAATCAACCCAAACTAGGGTTTGGTATCTCTCAAGTCAAGATGGATTCCCAACATCTCCAATGGTCTTCATGCCTCCTCATATGCTTCAAAGATTCTCCATGTCAAGTTTCAAGCCTCACAAGTCAAATTTCCTCAGGCAATTGCTCAGATGGTTGAAAATCGGGTGTATTGGACAAAAAGTCAACTGTGGTCAACATACAGTCAAACTTCATAATTTTTGGTCAACATCCTCATTTTGAAGTTACATTCATCATTTGATCAAGGGTTGATCATGATTCATCAAGAAAACTCAAGATTTGCTCAAAAGTCAAACTTTCTAAATTAGGGTTTCTAGGTGAAAAGTCAACTGAACTTTGACTGATCATAACTTTCTCATACTTTCTCAGAAATTTTCCCACCAAATCTCATTTTGAAGGAAATTCAATTCTCTACAACTTCATGTCTTACAAGAATGTCCAAAAAATGCTTCATTTGAGAGGTATAGCTCAAAACATTACAGGTCATTTTCAAAGTCAACAAAAAGTCAACTTTTTGATTTGAAGATATATTGAGCATGGTAACTCCAATTGAGATGAGACCAAAGACATTGTTTAGAGGACTCTTAGAGCTTTCCAAAAAGTCCAAGAACACTCAAAAATGTGGAAAATTGAGCAAGTTACACCATTCACAAGTTGGGCAATTTTGAAAGAATGCACAAAGAGAGGTACTTCAAAAAATCAAATCTTTTGCAAATGGGCCTACTTTTTCTTCATCCTAACTTATTCCTCATGCAATTAGGAATGTCCAAGCCCAATGCCACGATTTTCTATTTTATTTTCCTATTTAATTTGGAATTTATTCATTTAAATACAAATTAATTTGAAAAATAAAGTATAAAATCCAAATTAATTGAAAGATTGATTTTTATTGCTCCCTTGTGATCCAATTAACCCATAAATGCCAGCAATTTCGAAATTAGATCAAATTTGGCAAGATTGGATTGAGAATTAATCAAATTTTGAAAATTTGATTTTGGACAAAAATCAAAATTGATTTCCATTGAATATTGATCAATTCTTTCCCAAATCAATCCCAAATCCATCCAGCATATATACTTGATGCATACCAATTGCAAAGGGACGAAAAAATTGGCTCAGAAACCCTATTCTCAAACTGAAAAAATCGAGTTCTTGAAGCAAATAGCAATCCTTATTCCAGCCGTTTTCAATCAATTCTAAGGTGTCAAACACATTCCTTGATACCCCAGGAGTGATTCCAGATACTTACATTGCCAAAAAACATCCAGAATCAGAAAATACGATTTCGGTTTGTTCATCTTTTTTCCAAAATTGATTTTCAATTTTCATGCATTATTAACACATTTGGCTGTTGTTTTTGTGATTAGTAGGAAGATTGCAAGCGATCTGGGTTATTTGATTGAGTTTCCATGGCTTAGAACTCGTATTGCCATTGTTAGGTTTTCTGTGAACGAATTAGGGTTTTCGTTAATAGGAAAAATTGGCCAACAGGACCTATACCATTGAATTCGGAATGCTTCAAGGAATCGAACCATGGCCTTGGATTTTATTTATATTATGTATGCTGCATTTTTTACATTTGCCAGGGACTTAGCGTCGAGCCATGGCCGACGCAGAATTTTGAAAATTCAAAACGAAGAAGATGACTGGATGGCGCGAGATCGTGGCAATGGGAAAGCGACGCGTGTTATTTTCCATTCGTTCCGTTTCAAAACACAAACGCAACGTGGCTCAGTTTGTTAAGGCGCTCACTATTCCTGGATACTCTCCCATGTCCTGAGTTCGATCCCTGTGGGCACCAGTTTTGCTTCTTTTCTCAACTTTTGCATATTTTCATGTTTTTTTAATATGTTTTAATATTTCTATTCAATTTTAATTTCTTTTCATATTTTATTTCTGCATTTAAAAATTATCAAAAAAATATTTTCTTTTTGTATTTATATTTTGAAAATCTTTATTTAATTTAATAAATTTAAAAATACATTTTTGCATGCATATTTATTTTTATTTTTATTTTAGCATTTAAATCATTGTAAATTAGTTTTTAATTACCAAAATGCATCTAAAAAATCCCAAAAAAATTATTTTAGCTTATTTATCTTATTTCCAGCATGTATTAATTTTCCCATATTAAAATTTACATTTTTCTAACATTTTTTCTCTTGTTCGATTCATATTGCATTTTCCGATTTCTTCTTTTGTACAGGTTGATCCGATTCAGACGAGTTTCTCTTTATCATTTTATCATTCTATTTTTCCAATAATGTAATTGCTCATGGGATGTAATAGTTTAATTTAGGACTTTATTTTCCGCATTTTAAATTATGTATCTGCCCCAAAGCTTTGTAATAGCGTAGGACATTTACATTTCCGCCTTTACATTCCGCATTTTTACTTTCCGCACCCTTATCAATTGCTAGTAATTAGGCGTGTATGGCAAGATAACAATGAACATAGCCCACTAATTTTCAAGATAAAATATTCTGAAATCAACACACTTCTCTCACACATGCACCCCTTAGGGTAATTCTCTCTCGTTGCCTTTGCGAATTCAAATGGTCATGTCCCTCGAACGTAGAGGTATTCTAGCACCGTTGCCTTCCACACAAATCATCATAGTCCCTTCGATACAAAGATCATAAGACCCACGATGTCGCCTCCGAATACATGATCTTGACCCTCGATTTTCGCCTACGAAAAATGATGATAGTCCCTTCGAATGTGCTAGGATACTTCCTACAAGTTGCCTTCAATGACCATCTGATGTCCCTTCGAATGTCCCGCTTACATCCAACGAATGGAGCTACCTACTAACTAATGGTATGGCTAGCGCTATTCTAAAGGAATGTAGAAGTACAAAAACGACCAATTCTGAGTGGGTAAATAAGTCTTTTAGTTGCTTGCTCTATCAAATGCTTTTCACACCACACACTCTTTTCAAAGTTCAAAATTCTTTTCAAAACGAAACATTTCCGAACACTTTGTATACACTCCTACATGAGTCATTACAAAGTCAAAGCGAAATGCCTTTTTCAAAACATTTTTGTCAAACACACAGAAAGCAATTTTAAAAAGTGATCTAGAGCAACTAAGAGCCCGTAGATAACTACGGATGGAAAGGGGTGCTAATACCTTCCCTTTTCATAACCATTCTCCCGAACTCAGAATCTAACGAAGGTCTTTTTCTGTTACTTTTACCTTCCCTTAATTGGATAAAAATAAAAGTCGGTGGCGACTCTTGCTATCCGCACATTTGGATACAAAAATCCTACAAAGTCAGTTCACCGTATCACAGATGTCTCACCAGATGTCATGACAATGTCTGGAACATGTTTCCCTTGAAATAGCTTGTAGTGGAAACCAAGGGCAGGAGTTCTTTTACACACTGAATCTCTATCAACCAAGATGTCAGGGTATTGATCAGTTATAATACCACACAGTAGGGAGGGAAAGGCTATGGGTCCTTTGATAGCATAGCTTTCAGCATGCTTGAGTGTCTGCTCAAATATATAGGATCCATAGTCAAATGTAGCCTGAGTGCCTACTGCATATATGAATCTTCCCAGTCCATTAGAGATGGTGGATTTGTGATTGGTTGGGACCCAGTTAGCAGCACCAATCTTATGCAGGATTGCAAATTTGACACTCAACTTGCTTGCTGAGAGCTTTCCCTTTAGAGGCCATTGTCTTACTTGTTTGGCAGTGATGGTTTGAAAGATTTTGTTGTCAGTTTCTGTGACACCCCAAAATAATGCAATAATTAAATTCTTATGATTTTTAATTATTAATTTAATTGAGAACATAATTTATTTAGTATATTGGATTATTAAGTTTAATGATGGAATTAATTGGAGAATGAGAAATAAATAATTATTTTATTTATGTTAAAAGGAATAAAAGGAATTAAATAAGGAAAAGAGGAAAAATAGAATCATTTTTGGAGAAAACAAGACTACGTAAAAGTGAGAAGAGGAGAAAGAAGAAGGAAAACCTAGAAGCGTCAGAATCTCGAAGAACCCACAAGGTAAGGGGTGATTTCGATTGATTATTGCTTATTATGGGTTTTGATGTTGATAATATAGGTTATAGCATGTTAGAGAATTGTATTTGTGAATTTATAGGGTTCCATGAATGTGTCCCTATAGGTGTCAGATTGTGTCAGTTGATGGGTATGAATTGATTAGGGTGTCAGATATCAATTATGACTGATAGGAAGATGATAATTGATGCGAGAAATGATGCGAAATGATGTATTTTGGTGTTTCCTATGATGGGATTCGTATGGGTATGTGTGGATTGAGTTGTAATGGAAGAAATGCTGTCAAAACTGAAATTTTGGGTCTGAACGTCGTGGAAACCGGTTCCCCAGTGGGAGGACCCGGGTTCCAGCTTTTTAAAATAGTGAAAATGGCATTTTTGAACTGAGGAACCGGTTCCTGTGTGGGAGGAACCGGGTTCCCCATTGATTTTTCCAGAGGGATGAAAATTTTACTTCTGGGAACCGGTTCCCTACCTGGAGGAACCGGGTTCCCCATACATTTTTCCAGGGGCGTGACATTTTTGAACTGTGGGAACCGGTTACTCCCAGGGAGGAACCGGGTTCCACTGAAATATTTTTGAAAATTTTAAAACTTCAAAAATTCATAACTTTCAAACCGTAAGTCCGTTTTGAGCGCCGTTTTGGACGTTATTTCCTAAATTTTATGCTCTACCTTATGAAATGAAAATATTTTAGAAAACTTGAAATTATTTTGGAAAGGGGGTTGGATTTCGAAATAAATGATTTTTAACAGACACATAAGGATGTATGTGTAGTAGAGGAACCTTGGTGATGAGGACACTGGTAATGTGTAGGTGTAATAGCATGTTTATGCTGAGGTTAGATGTATGCATGATTGGTTGATGTATCATGTTGATTTGTTTGCATGTTTATGCTGATGTTGATTGTATGCATGATTGGTTGAGATATCATGTTGGATGGTTGTTTCAGTTATGTTGAATTGATGTATTACATAGACTGATTAATGTTGCATGCTATTGATGTGCGTGCATATGCATTGTTTTGGTGAAGTTAATTCCCATTGTGCGGAATTTGACTTGGATTGCCAATAACCGATACCCCGAGTGAGGATGGGTGGTTAGGCTGGATTCGTGTCCGAGTGGTTATGGACGAATCGATGGGACTGTATCCGGTTGATGATGGATCAGTGTTGGGTGACTTGGTCACGAAGTCGGTACCGCATGCATTGAGTCTGCATTTGTGTTTGTATGGAATTGTAACATGTTAGGATGTTTTCCAGTGTTGCAATTCTTTTATTGTTTACTGGTTATGTATGATGAATTATATGATTATGGTTGTGCGTTGGATTCTGAATGGTGTTAAGTGGTGGAATAATATGCTTGTATTATATTGTTGATTGAAAGACTTATAATATGCTTTAATTATGAGAAGTCTCACCCTTACTTTACCATTTCAGATTGAATTAGCAGCTGAGGAGTCGGTGAGGATGGCTCTAGAGCTTATCTTTTAGTCTGTGTGTCAGTGTCATGCTCTGATTAGATTGTAACACTGGGGAACGCTTAGTTAAGAGAATCAGTATGGTTTAATAGTTTGGATTTGAATTCCTTGAGAACTATGATGTTTTATTTAAATTGATTGATTTTGGTATTTCCGCTGTGTAAGACATGGTCTTATGATGATTTGAATTGTTGGATGATGATCCTCAGTGTAGCATGGCTACTGCTTGGATGAAGTTTATTTTGATTATTAAGTTGTGACATCCCTTATTATACCGTGTTAAACTCTGATTAAAGATGATTTAGATATTAATTTAATTAATATATTCGGGGTATTTAGATGGGGTGTTACAATAGTGGTATCAGAGCATAGTCGGTCTTGTCCTGTGTCGTTATCCCTTTAGTATGCGACTAGTGTGAAGTGACACTGTCGATACTTGTGTGCTGATGTAAATTGTTTTGTTATGTTACAGAGCAATGGCGGAAGAGGTAACGGAAGGAATGATGATGCCATTCTTGAGGCTTTGGGAATGTTGGTGGAGTGCTCGGAGGGAACCGCAGGAGTCGTGATTGGTGCCGATGACAATTGGGGAATTTTCAGGAATAATCCTCCATTGTTCAAGGGCACATGATCCCGAAGGTGCTCAGAAGTGGTTGAAGGAGATCGAGAGGATCTTCAGAGTGATTGACTGTGCAGAAGGGCTGAAGGTGAGATATGGAACTCACATGTTGGCTGAGGAAGTTGATGACTGGTGGGTTGCTACCCGAGCTGAACTAGAAGAAGATGGTGTTGCATTGAATTGGGCTGTGTTCAGGAGAGCTTTTCTGAGGAGGTATTTTCCTGAAGATGTCAGAGGTAAGAAGGAGATTGAGTTTTTGGAACTCAAGCAGGGTAACAAGACTGTTAGTGAGTATGCTTCAAAGTTTTCTGAGTTAGCCAAGTATTATGCTCATTACCCCAATGATGCAGATGAGGAATTTTCCAAATGTATCAAGTTTGAAAATGGTCTTCGTGACGAGATTAAACAGGGTATTCGGTATCAGCGTATCCGAAGATTTTCTGATCTGGTTGATTGTAGTAAGATTCTTGAGGAGGATCTTGCTAACACTAAGTCGAATGCTCGAGGGTATGTTGATAGGAAAGGTAAGCAACAGATGGATCATGGTAAGCCCTATGATAGGAATAGTCAGAGATCCGGAGGTTGGAAGAAGTCTGGTGGAGGAGATTCTAGTTCTTCCGCTAGGTGCTATAAGTGTGGTGAGACAGGACATCGTATGGTGGACTGTAAGAGCAATGATAAGAAGTGTTTCAAGTGTGGAAAGTTCGGCCATGTGGCCAATGACTGCAGAGTGAAAGTGGTGACTTGCTACAACTGCGGTGAGGAGGGTCATACTCGTCCTTAGTGCACAAAACCCAAGAAAGAGCAAGCTGGTGGGAAAGTGTTTGCATTGTCTGGATTAGAAACTAAACCAGATGATCTACTGATTAAAGGTACATGTTTTATTAATGGCATACCTTTGATTGCGATTATTGATACTGGAGCTACGCATTCTTTTATTGCGTTAGATTGTGCTAAGAGATTGAATTTGGAAATTTCTAATATGGATGGAAGTATGGTTATTGATACTCCTGCGTCCGGGTTCAGTGACTACTTCGTATGTTTGTAGAAATTGTCCTGTTGTGATTTTTGATAGGGGTTTCGGTATGGATTTAGTGTGCCTACCGCTAGAACAACTTGATATCATCCTTGGAATGAACTGGTTGGAATTCAACCAGGTTCATATCAACTGTTTTGAGAAAACGGTCATTTTCCCTGAAGAGGTTAAGGTCGAAAGTGAGATTATGTCAGTAAAGCAGATGAATCTAGCTGTGAAAGATGGTGCAGTGGTGTTTATGTTGTATTCCGCGATAGAAGCGGAAGGAAAATCAAAAGGTGATGGATTGCCAGTGGTGAATGAATTTCCAGAGGTGTTTCCGGAAGACGTTAGTGAACTGCCACCTGAGAGAGAGGTAGAGTTTACTATAGATTTGATTCCTGGAACTAGTCCGGTGTCGATGGCGCCTTATCGCATGTCGGCATCTGAATTAGCTGAACTGAAGAAGCAGTTAGAGGAATTGCTTGAGAAGAAGTTTATTCGTTCGAGTGTGTCGCCGTGGGGTGCTCCGGTGTTATTGGTTAAGAAGAAGGAAGGTTCAATGAGGTTATGTGTTGACTACCGACAGTTGAATAAAGTTACAATCAAGAATCAGTATCCTTTGCCGAGGATTGATGATTTGATGGATCAGCTCGTTGGAGCGTGTGTGTTTAGTAAGATTGATCTGAGGTCTGGATATCATCATATTCGCGTGAAGTCAGAGGATATTCAGAAAACTGCATTTAGAACGAGGTATGGACATTATGAATATTCTGTAATGCCGTTTGGGGTTACTAACGCACCTGGTGTTTTCATGGAGTATATGAACAGGATATTTCATCCATATCTTGACAAGTTTGTAGTAGTGTTCATTGATGATATTCTGATTTATTCGAAAAGCGATGAGGAGCATGCAGAACATCTCAGAGTTGTGTTGGAATTGCTGAAGGAAAAGAAACTTTATGCGAAGTTGTCCAAGTGTGAATTCTGGTTAGAGGAGGTGAGTTTTCTTGGTCATGTAATTTCTAAGGATGGAATTGCTGTGGATCCTACGAAAGTAGAAGCGGTGTCTCTGGGAAGCGCCAAGAATGCTTCGAGATCCGTAGTTTCTGGGCCTTGCAGTTATTATCGGAAGTTTATTGAGGGGTTTTCCAAACTGGCGTTACCATTGACTAAGTTGACCAGGAAGGGTCAGATATTTGTTTGGGATGTTGAATGTGAGAAAGGATTTCAAGAGCTGAAGAGGAGGTTGACAAGTGCTCCGATCTTGATTTTGCCAGATCCGACTAAGTCTTTTGTGGTATATTGTGACGCATCATTAATGGGATTAGGTGGTGTGTTGATGCAAGATAAGCAGGTTGTGGCTTATGCTTCACGAAAGTTGAAAGTGCATGAAAGGAATTACCCGACTCATGATTTAGAGTTGGCAGCTGTTGTGTTTGTTTTGAAGTTGTGGAGACATTATTTATATGGTTCTCGGTTTGAGGTATTCAGTGATCATAAGAGTCTGAGGTATCTCTTTGATCAGAAAGAGTTGAACATGAGGCAGAGAAGATGGTTGGAATTCTTAAAGGATTATGATTTCGGTTTGAATTATCATCCTGGTAAAGCAAACGTGGTTGCAGATGCTTTGAGTAGGAAGTCTTTGCACATGTCGATGTTGATGGTTCGTGAGTTAGATTTGGTTGAGCAGTTCAGAGATCTAAGTTTGGTTTGTGAAACTACTCCGAATAGTGTGAAATTGGGTATGTTGAAGCTGACTAGTGGTATTCTGGAAGAGATTAGAAATGGGCAAAAATCTGATGTTGGTTTAGTTGATAAGTTGACATTGATCAACCAAGGTCAAGGAGGCGAGTTCCGAATTGACGAGAATGGTGTTATGAGATTTGGTGATCGGGTGTGTGTCCCGGATGTTGCTGAGATTAGGAAAAGCATTTTGGAAGAAGGACACCGTAGCGGGTTGAGTATTCATCCCGGTGCTACTAAAATGTACCATGATTTGAAAAAGTTGTTTTGGTGGCCGGGAATGAAAAAGGAAATTGCTGAGTTTGTGTATGCTTGTTTGGTTTGTCAGAAGTCGAAAATCGAGCATCAGAAACCATCAGGATTGATGGAACCGTTGTTTGTCCCAGAATGGAAGTGGGATGGAATCTCAATGGATTTTGTGTCTGGTTTGCCGAGGACAGCTAAGAATTGTGATTCTATCTGGGTGATTATGGATAGGTTGACAAAATCTGCTCATTTTATTCCGATAAGAATGGATTATCCGATGGAGAGATTAGCAGAGTTGTATGTCGAAAAGGTTGTGAGTTTGCATGGTATTCCTTCTAGTATTGTATCGGATCGAGATCCGAGGTTTACATCTAAGTTTTGGACAGGATTGCAAGAAGCTTTAGGTACCAAGTTGCGTTCGAGTTCCGCTTATCATCCGCATGATGGTCGACGGAAAGAACGATTGATCGTTGGAAGATTTCCGAGAGCTTGTGTGTTAGAAGGGTGGAGCTTGGGATAGCTATCGCAATTGATTGAGTTTACCTACAACAATAGCTTTCACCGAGTATTGGTATGGCCCGTTTGAGGCATTGTATGGTAGGAGGTGTCGACACCATTGTGTTGGTATGAAACCGGAGAGAATCCGTGATTGGACCGAAATTGTTCACAAACTTGAAAAGATTAAGATGATTCAGAGAAGATGAAGACTTCTCAGAGTCGTCAGAAGAGTTATCATGATAAGAGGAGGAAAGACCTTGAGTTCAGTGAAGGAGAGCATGTGTTTATGCGGGTTACTCCGATGACTGATATTGGTCGAGCTTTGAAGTCAAAGAAGTTGACTCCACAATTTATTGGTCCTTTTCAGATTACCAAGAGAGTTGGGAAGATTGCATATCAGATTGCTTTGCCGCCGTCACTTGCGAATCTGCATGATGTTTTTCATGTGTCTCAGCTGAGGAAGTACATTGCTGATTCATCTCATGAGATTCGGGTAGATGATATACAGGTACGAGAGAATTTGACTGTGGAAGCAGTACCTGCGCGAATTGAGGATCGGAAGTTGAAACAGTTGCGGGGCAAAGAGATTGCATTGGTAAGAGTGGCTTGGGGAGGACCAGCTGATGGAAATGTTACTTGGGAGCTGGAGAGTCAGATGAAGGACTCGTATCCCGAACTATTCGTCTGAGGTATGTTTTCGAGGACGAAAACTCTTTTAAGTTGGGGAGAATTGTGACACCCCAAAATAATGCAATAATTAAATACTTATGATTTTTAATTATTAATTTAATTGAGAACATAATTTATTTAGTATATTGGATTATTAAGTTTAATGATGGAATTAATTGGAGAATGAGAAATAAATAATTATTTTATTTATGTTAAAAGGAATAAAAGGAATTAAATAAGGAAAAGAGGAAAAATAGAATCATTTTTGGAGAAAACAAGACTACGTAAAAGTGAGAAGAGGAGAAGAAGGAAAACCTAGAGCGTCAGAATCTCAAGAACCCACAAGGTAAGGGGTGATTTCGATTGATTATTGCTTATTATGGGTTTTGATGTTGATAATATAGGTTATAGCATGTTAGAGAATTGTATTTGTGAATTTATAGGGTTCCATGAATGTGTCCCTATAGGTGTCAGATTGTGTCAGTTGATGGGTATGAATTGATTAGGTGTCGATATCAATTATGACCGATAGGAAGATGATAATTGATGCGAAATGATGCGAAATGATGTATTTTGGTGTTTCCTATGATGGGATTCGTATGGGTATGTGTGGATTGAGTTGTAATGGAAGAAATGCTGTCAAAACTGAAATTTTGGGTCTGAACGTCGTGGAAACCGGTTCCCCAGTGGGAGGACCCGGGTTCCACCTTTTTAAAATAGTGAAAATGGCATTTTTGAACTGAGGAACCGGTTCCTGTGTGGGAGGAACCGGGTTCCCCATTGATTTTTCCAGAGGGATGAAAATTTTACTTCTGGGAACCGGTTCCCTACCTGGAGGAACCGGGTTCCCCATTTTCAGGCGCGATTTTTGAAATTGGGAACCGTTACTGTGGAGGAACGGGTTCCACTGTTTATTTTTGAAAATTTTTAAAACTTCAAAATTCATAACTTTCAAACCGTAAGTCCGCTTTTGCGCCTTTGGACGTTATTTCCTAAATTTTATGCTCTACCTTATGAAATGAAAATATTTTAGAAAACTTGAAATTATTTTGGAAAGGGGGTTGGATTTCGAAATAAATGATTTTTAACAGACACATAAGGATGTATGTGTAGTAGAGGAACCTTGGTGATGAGGACACTGGTAATGTGTAGGTGTAATAGCATGTTTATGCTGAGGTTAGATGTATGCATGATTGGTTGATGTATCATGTTGATTTGTTTGCATGTTTATGCTGATGTTGATTGTATGCATGATTGGTTGAGATATCATGTTGGATGGTTGTTTCAGTTATGTTGAATTGATGTATTACATAGACTGATTAATGTTGCATGCTATTGATGTGTGTGCATATGCATTGTTTTGGTGAAGTTAATTCCCATTGTGCGGAATTTGACTTGGATTACCAATAACCGATACCCAGTGAGGATGGGTGGTTAGGCGGATTCGTGTCCGAGTGGTTATGGACGAATCGATGGGGTATCCGGTTGATGATGGATCGTGTTGGGTGACTTGGTCAGTCGGTACCGCATGCATTGAGTCTGCATTTGTGTTTGTATGGAATTGTAACATGTTAGGATGTTTTCCAGTGTTGCAATTCTTTTATTGTTTACTGGTTATGTATGATGAATTATATGATTATGGTTGTGCGTTGGATTCTGAATGGTGTTAAGTGGTGGAATAATATGCTTGTATTACATTGTTGATTGAAAGACTTATAATATGCTTTAATTATGAGAAGTCTCACCCTTACTTTACCATTTCAGATTGAATTAGCAGCTGAGGAGTCGGTGAGGATGGCTCTAGAGCTTATCTTTTAGTCCGTGTGTCGTTGTACTCGATTAGATTGTAACACTGGGAAGCTTAGTTAAGAGAATCGATTGTTTAATAGTTTGGATTTGAATTCCTTGAGAACTATGATGTTTTATTTAAATTGATTGATTTTGGTATTTCCGCTGTGTAAGACATGGTCTTATGATGATTTGAATTGTTGGATGATGATCCTCAGTGTAGCATGGCTACTGCTTGAATGAAGTTTATTTTGATTATTAAGTTGTGACATCCCTTATTATACCGTGTTAAACTCTGATTAAAGATGATTTAGATATTAATTTAATTAATATATTCGGGGTATTTAGATGGGGTGTTACAGTTTCCTCCAGTTCTGGTTGAGCGTTATCAGATCTACCCAGGAATCTGTTGATCACATTTGGAGAAAACCTGACTTTCCTCCCCCTTACATATGCAGTCTGGTAGTCAGCAGAGTTCCTATCCCCACAGCCATTTGACAGATTGACTATAAACTCTTTCACCAAATCTTCATAACAGTTTGAGAAACTCACAACTGTTTTCATCAGACCAGCCTTTTTAATCAAGTCAACAATTTCCTTGCATTCAAGAGCACTTTTATTTAACTCTCTTTCCAGAGCCACCCTCTTTAAGCAAATATACTTCCATCTTCCAGCATTTTCAGGATGATGGAAAGAAATGTTATCAATGGCCACTTCAGGCACCTTGAGCAGTTTCCCAAGAGTTTGCTTCTTTCTGGGATGAATGTCTGTGACAGTCTTTTCAACATTAAATTCAGAGTCTTAATCTGAATTTGAGGATTCAGGTACTTTCCTCTTTTTCACAATTGGTGTTCTCTTTGGTCTAGTGTCACCACCAACAGTTTTTACTCTACTTCTTCTTGTAGAGGGTCCAGCCTTGTGATACTTCTCAGTCTTTCACACATCTTCAGTATCCTTCTCTTTAGCAGGACTTTGTGAGGCTGCCTGTTTTCCCTTCCTTTTCATCATTCTCTTTGCAATGCTTGGATTGACATTGGCAATAACATCATTGTCTGAGAACACTTCATCTAAGTCAATGACTGGAGGTTCAGTTAAATGATCAGATTCTTGGACTGGAGACTCTTCCAAAATACTGTCAGAGATGTAGTCATCAGGGACTTTACCAGAGGCACACTTTGCTGGTGATTCTTCAAGAATGCTATCAGAAATATAGTCAGTAGGGCCTTTTTCAGAGGCAAATTTTGCTGGGGATTCTTCAAGGATACTATCACAAATCACATCTCCCTTATCAGTAGGGGTTTCATTACAAACATCATCAACACGTACTTCAGAGTCTTTAACTGAAGGATCTTCATTATTCTTGGCAGGGGAAGTATCATGATCACCAGATGTCTCGACATTCTCAGTGACATCTGGATCAACTGCTAAACTAGGGCTAGCAGACTTATAGTTTAGGGGAATTGAAACCCCAGGTACAGATTGGTCTTCGTTGAGGATCCTGGTTACTAATCTAGCAATGACTATATGCACAGCCCTAGACTCCTCTGTGTTCACTATTTCGGGGCGAAGAGGATGGTAAGTCTTACCCGAGGAGATGCTTGAGTCCTTCTTGCATTCTTTGTGCAATTTCTTGACTTTTTCGGGTCAGTAGCTATTGCACGCAATGGAGTAACCCTCGCTTGACTTGCATGGCTTTATTATTTGCCCGATCCATGGAGGAGATGAAGATCCGATTCTTGAGATGATGAGGATGATGAAGACATTTTTCGCTGATGGTTTTTGAGAGGATGAAAGCGAAAATAGCAGAGAGTTTCAGAGTTTCTTTTGGGAGAAGAAAGAGTGATACTACTTTCAAAGAAGAAACTATTATATGAGTGTCTCTTCCTATTCTTGGACCTTTTAAAATAAGAAAAAAAACTGAATAACCCTCTTAAAAATAATTGAAATAAAAAATCCCTTTCATCCCTTATTGTAGGCACAGTTAATTGCTACAACTCCTCATATTGACAAATACCCAATTTGTCCCTTAAAGTCTTAAATTGACCAGCCTCAAGAGCTTTAGTAGCAATGTCACAGTACAATGTCATGACATCCTGTATGACATTGTACTCAATCAGTATCTGCTTCATCCAGATCATCTTAGAGCAATTGCTGTCAGCTGCTATGTGTTCAGCTTCAACATTGTATAGGAACACACAGTCTTGCTTCTTGTTGGTCCAAAGAATAAGATTGTTTCTCAAGAAGACACATTCATCAAAAGACCTTTTACACAAGCTTTGATCAACACTTTCTCCACTTATTTTCTTGGACACTTTCAAATGAGGAGGGGTAAGAGTCCTAGTGTGGCTCCCATTCTTCATTCCAAATTTCTGGACAGAGTTCCTTGCATACTGGCTCAATGAAAGGACTTTGAGTCTTTCATTTTGAGACTTCAGTCCAAGAAGGTGAATCAACTCTCAATGAGGCTCATCCAGTTCATTGCATTTGGTTGTCAAAATGTCTTACAATGTGTCGGTATTCCTCCAAAAACTATGTTATCAACATAAGTTTGAAGCATCATGATCTTTCCTCCTATGACAAAGAGAGTTTCATCCAAGGCTCTTCTCCTGTATCCTTTGACAGTAAAATGCTTGGTTAGTCTTTCATGCGAGATCCTAGTACTTTGCTTGAGACTTTAGGAGTGGTCGATGTCTAGACATTGAGTGTGACATTCGATTTCTTGTCCACCTTATACTTACCAGATTCTCCTTTATCCATGTGACATCTTGGTATCCTCGACTCCTCTATGGAACTGATCCTTTTCATTCCTCTGAGATGTGGATGACCAGATTCTTGCTGCCACAACTTTACTTCCTCTTCATCTTTGTCTGTAGAACACACACGGAGGCGGTGTTTCGTTCCCACATGTAGATTGTCCTTTGATCTGACTCCTCTCATAATCACTACTTGTTCATCATTGATTACAAGACATTCAGCCTTAGTGAAGTTGACTGTGAATCCCATATCACATAGCTGACTTATGCTAATGAGATTTGCAGTCAAACCTTTTACCAGCAGCACTTCATTTAGGTTTGGAACTCCATACCAGTTTGAGTTTCCAATACCTTTGATTTCTCCTTTAGCTCCATCTCCAAAAGTAACAGAACTGACAGAATGAGGTTTAACATTTTTAAGAAGATTTTTATCTCCAGTCATATGCTTAGAACACCCACTGTCAAAGTACCAATCTTCCTTGGCAGACACTCTAAGAGAAGTGTGAGCTATCAGAGCTGCAATCCTCTTCTTCCACTTTTGAGTGTAGGGTACCTTGATGTTCTTAGGCTTAACATAGGGAGTCTGATTGGGGTATCCATGTAGCCTATAGCAAAAGGACTTTATGTGGCCAAACCTTCCACAATAATGACATCTCCATCTTTGAAACTTTTTGATCAAGTTTCTATGATTTTGATGTTGATCCCAATGTTGTGACATCTGTTTTGATATTGGTTCATTAGGTCTGTTCTTCCTTTTGTTATTAACAAACTTCTTAGCCTCCACATATCCTGAGGCAGACCTATTTCCTGTTTTGTGGTGTGACATCTTCTTTTCCATTGACTTGCCAGGTTTGTTCTTCTCCTGGTTATTAGCAAATCTCTTTGCAGCCACATACCCTGAGCCAGACACATTTCCTGTTTTATGTTGTGACAACTGTTTTGACATTGGTTTCCCATGTCTCTTCTTGTTAATGTCACCAACAAGTTTCTTTTCAGCCACATATCCTAGACCATGCTTATTTCCTGCACTTTGTCCAAGCTGAAGAATTTCTTCCAACTTATCGATTTCGGATGTCAACATTTTGTGATTTAGACATCTGATCAAGTTTGGAGTTCAACATTACAATATCACTATTGAGGTGGTTTATAGTGGCTGTGTTTTCCTTTTTCTCAGCCTCCAGCTTCACATTCTTAGCTTCCAACTTCTCAATCAGCTTTTTCTGTTCCTCATTTTGCTGACATACTTCACCATTTTTATACACAGCTTCCTGTAGGTTTCAGCAAGCTCTTCAGAGAGAGCAGTGACAAGTTTGGCACCTTCTTCCCCAGATTCACTTCCTGAATCACCATCAGACCAAGTGACAGTCATCCCTTTCTTTTGTTTCTTTAGAAAGGTGGGACATTCAGCTCTAATATGTCCAAATCCTTCACATCCATGACATTGGATTCCACTGCCTTGACTTCCTTTTTCCTCTGACTTGGATCTTCTGCTGGAGTCATAAGATCTGCTGATGTCAGATGAAATGTCCTTGACATTTGACCTTGACTTTGGATCAATCCTCTTGATGAGCTTGTTGAACTGTCTTCCAAGCATAGTTATAGCTTCAGATATCTTTTATTCATCTTCTACCTTGCATCCTTCTTCAGTATTAGATACAAGTGCTATGCTCTTGTTCTTTTTGTCAACAGTTTCACTGATTCCCATCTCAAAAGTTATAACAGATCCTATAAGTTCTTCAACCTTCAAGGTGCTGATGTCCTGAGCCTCCTCTATTGCAGTCACTTTCATTGCAAACCTTTTAGGTAAGGATCTGAGAATCTTTCTCACCAGCTTTTCTTGACATCTTTTCACCAAGTGCTCGAGGCGTTGGCAATCTCAAAACATTCATGTGAAATTCATGAATAGTCTCATCTTCTTTCATCTTCAAATTCTCAAACTTGGTAGTGAGCATCTGAAGTCTTGACATCTTTACCTTGGATGTCCCTCATGAGTAGTTAGAGTGTCCAAAACATCCTTGGCCAACTCACATTGATGGACCATCAAGATGTTTACATCAATACCATTGAATAGGGCATTCAATGCTTTAGAGTTCCCGAGCTAGCTCCTCTTCCTCTTTGCTCCATTCTTCCTCGTGTTTCAAAACAGAGTCCCATCTTTCTCAAGCTTGGTGGGATGTTTCCATCCTTTGTCGCCTCTCAAGCTTTAATATCCACCGATCTTAAGAAGGCAACCATACGTGGCTTCCAGTAATCATAATTAGACCCATCCAGAATAGGTGGTCTACCTCCAAATCCTCCTTCCTTATCCATTACGCCAGAAACTATTATCCCTAGATCTCACCCGAAATAACGGCATGGTGCCCTCGATGCCAATTGAAATTCACGGCAGATACGTGATGTCACGAGAATGTTATGACACACTCGACACTCTGTTAACAATACACACAATAAATATAAACAGCAGTAAAGAACACAATAAGTTGTTTACCCAGTTCAGTGTCTAACTACACCTACATCTGGGGGCTACCAAGCCAGGGAGGAAATTCACTATTAGTAGAATTAATTCAGGAATAAACCAACCAGTTTATCTCCTTCACTTAAAACCTACCCAATGCAACTTCAACCTAAGTCCTACTTAGATCTGAGTTCCTACTCACTCCCCTCAATCACAGCAGTGATATCAACCTATTGAATAATTGAATTGTGAAGACACACTTCAATAAACTATCTTGATCTTGCTTCAAAGCTTCAATCAAGAGACAAACACTCGTGCTTCAAAGCTTTGAGTGATAAACTACCCTTACAAACAAATCCTAGTCCAATGCACTTATCAATTGATAGTTGCTTGGCTCACAAGAGAAACTAGAATTACACAATACAACTGTTAACTCTCCTAACAGTACAAATAACAACCTGCTATATCTTCAATACATTCTGGAGGCGCAGCAGCAGTATAAGGGTTGAATTCCTTTTATAGAAGCAGTCCTGAAACTTCAATTTTGGGCTTCCATAAAGATAGCTAGGGTTCACTTAATTTATTCCTAAAAACATGGTCTTTTCAACAACCAATTTAGGTCTAATTAAGATTAACCTAGCAGCCACGTGAGCACGCATTCTAGTAACAGAAAAACATAATATAGCAGCTCAACAAACTTCTTGAAAAGTCTCAGGAAAAAAACAGATTCTGCAGAACAGAATGTCACACTGAATGTCATAACATCTGTTATGACATCAGACTGTTTTCTGCAGAATTGCCAACACAGCTATAGCTTCCAGTTCTGAGCTGTTCTTTAACATCCTTGTCAAGTAGGATTTATCTTCAATCTCTGAATGTCATGACCTTTATCAAGACATTGCTATAGCCTAGTTTTACCAAAATTAATGCCAACTAAAAACACTAACAAAAACTAAACAAAATTGTTTTAGAATACTTGAGACTTATAAAAGTTAGAATCAATCAATTTGAATCCTTGAATGTTTGAAGAATATTGAATACAAAATTCATCTTTCAAAACTAGTTGAGATAAAACTCAAACTAGACAAGTTTTGTAAAGTATTTGGAAAAAAATAGAAATTCACTTGATAAAATAAATAAAAAATTGATTTTAATGAGATCAGGACATTCAAGGATTCAAATCAAAATTTAAATGACATTTACAAGTTTCAAATGATCAACAATTAAATCAAAACTTGTGATCCAAGCGACAAGAACCCTAAAAAAGCATTTACAAACCCAATCTTCAAAATTAAATAAAATCTGTGATATAAATCACAAACAAAATTCTAAAATCAGTATAAGACTACGAGGACACTAAAAAGTATTTTTTGGGATTTTTTATATTCAAGAAAAATGGTGAAAATAATAAAAGTGCAAGATATGAGATGCAAATTAAATATTTAATGCAAAAAATTACTTAATCATGCAAAAATAAAAAACTCATGAAATAAAATTCAGAAATGTATTATACATGAATAAAATGGTTTAAAATATTTTTTATACAACTTTTATATGAGGGAAAATAATTTTAATGGCAATCAAAATGCATAAAATGCAACACAAAATTATTTAATTATGCAAAAAATGTAAAAAATATGAAGAAAATTTCAGAAATGCAACATACATGAATAAAATGATGCAAAATATTTTTTATTCAATTTTGGTATGAAAAAAAATATTTTAATAATGATAAATATGCATGAAATGCAATATAATGCATGAATTTATTTTATTATGCAAAAATTAAAAAATAATTAAATAAAAATCATGGACTCATCATAAACCAATCAAAAGACTCAGAATAATTAATTTTTGTAGATTTTTTATCATGGAAAAAACATTTTTTCAAGAATTTACAAAAAAATTAGATAAAAATTAATCAAATCAAAATTATTTAATCTTTGAATTTATTTGACCAATCAAAACATTTTTAAAAATTCCAGAAACATTTCACAAAATATTAGAGACTGAAAAGAACCTATGATATTTCTTTCATCATTTTTGAAAATATTTTGAGCATAAAATAAAATCAGATGAAAGAAATAAATAAAAAATGCATGAAAATTCAAATGGACAAATCAGGAAGTGACACCTCACTTCATCCCCCAACCTCTAGCAGCCCTAACATGCTTATTTCATGCAGTTCACACCTCAAATTTCTAGACCTCATATCTTGCTCAATTTTTAACCAAAATTTGTGATTCAAAGCTCATTTTAAAGATCTCATGGCAAGGAACATCATGCAATTCGTGAATCTCAAAATAAGTAACTATACATCAAGAAATCACACCACGAAAAGTGCAAAAAAAACATCCATATTCAATTTTTTCAGAAACTTCAATCATGCATATTTCATCAAATTGGAAGTTGTAAAGCTCCAAAATCATTCAAACAACATCAATGAACATGAATCTAAGCTCAAACACACAAAGAACGACTACATTTCAAGAATCAAAGTTCAAGTTTCTTACCTCAAATGCAAATCGTAATCTACTGTCTCCTTCACTCCAGCTGAGTTTCAATGCTTGCTTTGCCTTCCTTGAGCCTTTAGGATGAAGAATAAAGAAGAAAATCTCCAAATGCACGGTTGAAACTTGAGATTTGAAGAAAAATGCAATTATGGAGTTTTTATGTTCAGATATGAAATTTAGGGTTTGTGAGTGTGGAGAGAGTGAAATGAGGCTTGCTTCAACTTATATAGAGTATGAAGAAGAGTTTTTAAAAATAAGTGGGCCTTGAGGAAGATTCCTAAGTCCAATCCGAAAATTTGCTCTTATGAGGGTGTCACTTGCAAGCATGTAATTGGCTTATCCTTCTCTTGTGGTTCCACTTGCTTTTGAAGCCTTTTATTCTCAGATTTTGATCCTTTTAATCTCAACCCTTGATTCCTTTTAAATAAAGAGTGTTGGTATTTTGGCCAAAATGAGAAAGTTTGAGAATTTGGTGTACAACCAAGTACAAGTGCACATGGGACCGAATTTGCTGGCATTATGGGCTTAGGTACACTTCAAATGAATAATAGAATTGACTTGGGGCGAAAGGAATGGATGGAAACTGAGTTTTACAAAAAATTGCATATTGCAAATTATAGCCCAATGACCTTACTTGTGACCCAAATTTCTCACAATTGGGTCGTGCATTTCTTGGCTTTTTGGAGCCTATCAAAAGATCTCTCAATAAGGTTCACCATGGGCTTTGGTTCATGCAAAATGGTGGAATATTGAATGAGATATGACCAAGACAAGTTGCGAAAAAACAAGCCATGACACTGCAAATTCTGTGTGCGCATGGGCCTGCATGTTATGCATGGCAATCAGTTGCGAGATGATGACTTAGAGGATCCATATCTTGATGGATACTTGGCCAAAATGGATGATTCCAAGCTTGATGAAGAGCTCTCATGGACAGCTACAGGATGCACATTTCAATTTTCAGAATTGATGCTTGAGGAGGAAGAAATAGGCTTGGACATTTGGAACACCACCTGTTTGTTGAAATGTCACTCGTTCCTGGCAAGGGAAGGCAAGCCTGGCCAACAATTTTGCATACCTTGTGCATAAAGCTTCAAACTCAAATATCTTTCAAATAGTGCATTTTTGAGAAATTTTACACATTGAAAAACTTGTAGAATTTTTCCCAAGATTTCCAAAAATGTATGGTATGCAACCATTGGATAAAAATTGAGAAAGTTATGACATGTCAAAGTTCTATAGGGTGGACACTTGGAAAATTTTCAAATTTCAAATAACCTCAAGAACAAGTTAACCCTAATTTCTTCAATTCTCTTGATTCAATGGTGAATTTGATCATGAAATATGAAAATAGGATATTTTAATTGATGGTTGACCAAAATTCCACTTGGTCAACTCATGACTTTGACTGATTTTGACCAAAATGACCATTTTGCCCCTTGTGATCAATTGACTTCCTTCCAATCAAAATTGAGCCTCAATCTTTCAAACATGGATTCCTAACAACATATAGAAACACATGAAATCAAGTTTGAGTGAAAAATCTGAAGAAATCCTAATTATATGCAAAACCATAATTTTGCACCTTGTGTTAGGAGATAGCCAATCAAGCTTCAAAACCTCAAATCTTCTGAATGTATTGAGTAATTATTTAAACCATGATAACTCAAATGATAATAGGAAGATGATAATTCAAGAAATTGACTTATCCAAACTCCAAACTTCACAGTGGGCCAAAACCCTAATTTCATCAAATGAATGACACATATGAATTTCTCATCAATTCTTTGAAAAACTTTAACTCTTGAGGAATCAATGAGACAAATGAGATGTCTTGAGCTATAATACATAATTGTGACTTGAAAGATCCAAATACATGAGAGCCTAAGACTCCCTCAGAACAAAATGTTAACACAATCAACCTCCATAGCTTGTAGAAGACTTGAGAACCCAAAGAACTTTGATCCCATCACAATGTATGAATGTAATGCAATATGATGTTTATGATGAAACATAAGCCTAAATCAAGAGGGTAAATTTTAGGGTGCAACAACTGTCCCTATTCAATATTCTTAAACTTGATAAGCGAAAACTAGTGGAAATCTTCGAGCATTCAAAGTGGAAGAGGATTGGATACAAAAGAACCCGAAAAATTTACACTCTTGAGAAGAAGAGTGAAACTTTCCAAAAGGAGCCAGAGAATGCTGGACTTAGAGAATACAAAATGAAATTGGTTTTTAGAGAAAAGCCAAATAACACTGAACTTTAACAAGCGAGAGAGTCTAATGAATATTGGCCTTCCAAAGACATACGTCAAGACAAAACTGTAACGCAGACTAGAATAAAAATGAGATAAAACTCAAACCCAAAGAGAATAGCCAAAACTAAACTTCCAAACGGATGTGTCTGGACGGAACCAGATCATAGAATTGGTGAGATAAAACTCAAACCAAGGAGAATGGGCAAAACTAAACTCCGAAAAGAACGTGTCAGGATAAAACCGGACCACGAAAAGGTGGTGAGATAAAAATCAAATCAAAAGACTAGATAAGACTAGATTCTTAAAAGTAAGCAATGGGACAACTATGAAAAAGGTCCTATAATCAAAGTGACTAGAGTGCACGATTCTAGGGACACCTGCTGGTCTCAACCGGGGGTAAACAATGAAAACTGTGACAAACCGAAGGTATGAAAGAGACAAGTCAACCAAGGATAGACAGTAGACGGAGCTGAACGAATCCAAGGAGTGACATAAAACGAGATAAAACTCGACTAGACAATACTAGAAGATCAAAACTTTCTAGAAATGAGCACTAGGACAAAACTGGATTTTCACGCATGGGAAACGAGACAAGACTCGACCCATAGCAAAGTGGTGAGAGTGCATGTTTCTCAAAGCACTTGCTGATCTCAAACTTGAGGGTAGACAATAGACGAAGCTGAACGAACCCAATATTTATAAAAGAGACGTCCCAACCAAGGATAGACAGTAGATGAAACTAAACGAATCCAAGGAGTAAAAGGGTAAAGGTTTCAACCTGAGGTAGACAGTATGATGAAACTGAGAGAATTCTGGGAGTAAGAAACAAGATGAGATAAAACTCAGATCATGGAACCTAGTTAGAACAAGACAAACTAGATGAGTACCAGGACAAAAAATGGATTTCATGCACAGACGACGAGACAAAACTCGACCTAAAGCAAAATGATTAGAGCGTACTTATAAAACACTTGCTGAGACGATCATCAGGACAAAACTGACATTCAAAAGGTATATTAATGGACATCGAAATGAACCAACAAAGGTAGAAGAACTAAACCGATGAAATTGCAATAGAGAGAAGCTGGGCCACAATCAAAAACATTGATTAACATAAACTTGTGCGGATGAAAACTGAGGATAAAGACCTCACTGGGGGCATGATCTGAAGTTAGCAAATTCACCGGGGAACATAGTGGCAACAAAGGCTTATGTTTTAATGCATGTTTGAACTATTATTTTATGGAGTAAAGTTCCCAAAGATGATGGAAAAATTATACTTTGAGGATGCAATGTAATGATGCATGATTAAATGTTTCACCGGGGAATGGCTAATCAAGAAGCCAATCAAACACCAAGCCAAAACTTGATAAGACTTGCAATGGATTGGGGTTCGAAACCTTTTAGAGTCAATAATTGTTGGCTTAAACATAAATATTTAGGTTCGTTCGTTAAGGAATAATGGGACAATTTTCTGGTGGTGGGAATGGGTGATTTCATACTTATATAGAAGTTGAAATGTTGAAGGAGAAGTTGAAGTTGGACTGGCGGAATAAAGAGATGTTTGGGTGGATTGATCTTAATATTGACTAAGCGGTCAAGGATTTGAAAATGATTGTGATGGGTTGCTCGTCTTTAAGCAGGGAGGTGATTGCTCTAGGCTTGTTGAGGAGGGAGCTAAGGCGATAGATGCTACGTGGACGAATTTGAATTTCAAGGAAAGTTTGCTGAGACAAAAATCTAGACAAAAGTGGTTGGAGGAAGGGGACTAAAACTCTAGATTTTTTCACAATTATGTGAAGGAAATATCTAGGAGGAATCATATTTCAGTGTTTGAAACTCAGACTGGTAAGATGGAAGGTGTTCTTGATATCAAGGAGGCTATTATAAGCCATTTTGAAGGGTTTTTTAAAAGAAATTTGTCATTCTAGGCTGGTGCCCGAAGGATTGGAGCTTAAATGGTTGTCAGAAGAGGATAATTTGGTCTTAGAGGTTCTTTGTAGTGAAGGGGAGGTCAAGGAATTGGTTTGGTGTTGTGATGGTAATAAGAGTGCGGGCTCGGACGGTTTCTCTTTTGACTACTTGAATACTAAGTGGGATAATGTTAAGGATGATAATTTAAAGTTCGTGAATGATTTTCACACCAAGGATAAACTTACGAAACATTGTACGTTGTTGTTTGTTACGTTGATTCCGAAAGTTGCTAACATGTTCTCTTTTTTGGAATATAGGCCTATTTTTTTGGTAGGTTGTATGTATAAAATCTTGGCAAAATTGTTGGCTTCTCGTTTGAAGAAAGATATTGACAAATTAATTTCGGTGAGACAATCAACTTTCGTCCCTAGTATAAATATATTAGATCGTGTTCTTAAAGTGAATGAGATTATAGATATGGCTCATAGAGAGAAAATGAGTTGTTTCATTCTCTTTATTCCACCACAAATGATATTTCTATTCTTCCTAATTTTTCCTTTAAGCCTTGACCTATATAACGTTACAAACCATGAATCAGATATGTCAGACAACGCAGAAAACAGGTTTCCACTGCCCCTCCGAACACTGATCCGCCACTTGATCCTGAACTAGTTGAACCATGACGTTTTGGTCGAAGATCTAAAGCACCAGATAGATATTCAATAGACAGGTATGATTCCTCACATATTTCTCCAACTGGCTCATTATCTAGCATATTTATTCCTACTTGTTATGAACAAGCTATTAAAGATGTGCAGTGGATAACAGCAATGACTGAGGAACTTCAGACTCTACAAGAGAATTTTACATGGTATATTGTATCTTGTCCCTCAGATATCAAACCTATAGGCTGCAAATGGGTGTATTCTGTAAAACTGAATTCTGATGGGTCTCTTAACTGTTTTAAGGCTCGATTGGTTGCCTTAGGAAATAAGCAGGAATATGGAATTGATTATGATGAGACATTTGCACCGGTTTCCAAAATGACAATTCTTCGTATGGGTACTCTCAATAGTTGCATCAAACAGGTGGTATCTTCCTCAAATGGATGTCAAAAATGCTTTTCTTCACGGTGACCTGACAGAAGATATTTATGTGACTCCTTCTTAAGGTTTATTTTCGTCAACTAAGGGTGTGTGCAAACTCAAACGCTCCTTATACAGTTTGAAACAAACGCCTAAAGCATGGTATGAAAAATTCCGCTCCACTCTACTTGGATTCTCCTTTACTCAGAGTCAATATGATTCTTCTCTATTTATTCATACAACATCTATTGGAATTGTCATATTTCTTCTATATGTTGATGATATGATTATTACTGGTTCTAATCATGCTTCTATTCAAAGCCTTAAACAACAGTTACAAGCATCGTTTCATATGAAAGATCTTGGTAATTTGCATTATTTTATTGGTTTGGAGGTTCATTCTACATCAAAGGGCATCTTCCTCCATCAACACAAGTATGCCACATATTTAATTTCAATGGTTGGTCTCCAATCGACTAATCCAGTGGATACTCCTCTCGAGGTTAATGTTAAATATCACCATGATGACGGTGATCTCTTGCCTGATCCTTTATTGTATCGTCAACTCGTGGGTAGTCTTAATTACTTGACTATTACTCTCCCTAACATATATTTTGCTATTCAACAAGTCAGTCAATTCATGCACTCTCCTTATTGGTAGCAGTTCGTCGCATAATTCGCTACTTGAAGGGAAGTTCTCATCGTGGTTTATTCTTTCCCAGTGAAATTGCTCCAAAATTGAGTGTTTATATTGATGTTGATTGGGCAGGGTGTCCTGACACTTGATGATCCGTAACTGGTTGGTGCATGTTTCTTGGCTCCTCATTGATCTCATGGAAAAGTAAGAAACAAGTGAGAGTCTCTAAATCTTCTACTGAATTTGAGTATCGTGCCATGTTTGCTGCTTATTTTGAAATAATTTGGCTTCGTGGTCTTTTGGATGAACTTGAATTTCCTCAATTAGAGCCAACCTCACTGTATGCTGACAATAGAAGTGTCATTCCATCAGTGACGCGTATGATGACTGATTAATATCACTTCCTCGTGTCAGTACTCAATTGCAAGTTACAGATATTCTTACGAAAGTTGTTCTGCGTCCACGCATCAGTTTTTTGTTAGCAAATTGATGTTCATTGACCAACCAAATCAATTTGAGAGCGGATGTGAATAAGTAGCTGATTTGTCCTATCCATTCTATTTATAGTTTGTTCCTAGAATAAGGGAAACAAATCAGAAATTGATTTGTTCTGATTAAATGTAATTATTTAGTGTAACTACTTGTATAGCCATGTAACCTCTATGTATACAAGAAAGAAGAATGAGAAAGACATCAAACCAAATTTTTTTGACATGAATAACAATGTTGTATCTCCTAGATCTATAATTTTATAATCTAAAAAAGAATAGTGACGCAGTTTATTGTCCGCTTATATTCTATTTCTGGATTGATATAATAGTTTAACCGATTGATATATATATAAAAAAAAAAGAACCTTCTTGTAAAGCATGTATTTGGCCACGTAACACATTGGATAGTCGTTTGTTAATTGTCACACATCCAGGAAGACAATGTTTTTCACATTTGGAGATGTGGTCGATACTTAACCAAAGATTTCGTGTGGTAAATCAATTGCTTTATATTAACGACAACTTACGAAATGTCATTGATATTGAAACCATAGCTTAAGCTACGTAATGTTGTCGCCTTCTTCAACTTCAATACCATACCATCATTATCATAGCCATGTTACCATCGCAAGCATACTTAAATTCCTTTTTTATTTCCTGAGCTTTCGGCCTTCAAATACTATCATGATTTTATTAGATGTCTTTGATATATTTTGGCAGGTCGGAATATTTGTGAAGAAATAAATACATATAAATTTTTTGAATGATTTATATGAGAGAAGATTAATACTTAGGCGATAATATTTTGATGTATGAGTAAGTAGAAAGGAAATTTGTTGTATGGACTTGACTGGAATTTTTTCATCGGTAGAACTGAGAATCAATGGTTTCATTATGAGACAGACAATTTTCAAAACTCTTTCAAGTAAAGTGATCAAATACGAGAAAAATGTTCCGACAATCAATATATTTTCATACCATTTGTCTTTAATATTTATTTTTTTAGCAACTGAAATAATTGATCTTTTACAGAGAATCAAAAAACTTACGAATAATAATGTTGTATTTCCTAAGTCTATAAATGTAGTTTTTAAGATGGTTAATTTTGCATCCTAAAATGAATAATCACAAAGTTGATTTTCCTATTTTAGTATTTTTATTTTTCGATGCGGATTTAACTATGTGTTAAGTTGATGTTGCAAGAATATTTATGAATTTTGTTTTACTAAAGAAACACTAGTTGGCACAAGTTTCACAATTATCATGAAACAGACAAACAATTGAAAAATGAAAACAAAGTGGTCCATACAAAAAATTGAAAGACAAAAAATTTGGGACCTGAAATATATATAATGATAAAATCTTTACAGAAAATAAGATAGGGACATGTAGCAGCGATGTCTCCAATACCAACCAGTCATTGATACTCCCTCCTTCAGTCCCTCTTCTTGTTAGTCCATTTTAACATAGAATTCTCAACCACAATTTCCACCTCAAATTTTTTATCTTTCATGTAACTATTCTCCAATCATAGTTTCTTTGTTTCATTGTGTTTTGGTTAAAGATGGATGATGCTAAAGTTGGTATGAGAAGAGTTAGATCAGTGAAGGATGTTATTAACCTATATGATGATAGGAATCATAGGAATGCTGATACTGATAGTTCTTCTTTGAAGAAAACTCAGATGGATTCCTCTTCACTGGTAAGTTCAAGCTTAAGAGAATAGTATTTGTAGTCTCTTTGAAATTTGCGCCTTTGCATCTGATGTTTCTGCACAGCTACTAACTGGACTGGTATAACGGGACAACAAGTCACATGTAACTGTGTATATGCATTATTGTGATATTCTTTTATTAACTTGTTGTCTTTTTTCTTTTTCCTAAGAACCCTACTTCAAGAACAAGAGAACTTCACAAAGCTAGAATGGATATTGGTAGGTATAAAGAGAGTAGATGGGCTGCAGAATCTACACAATCGCATGCAGAATCCGAGCTTTCGAATGCTAAAAAGACGATGAAAAATCTTTCTTCGATGATTGAAGAATCGAGTTATAAGGCTAAGGTGAGAATGAGGGATATAGAAGCATTAGAGAAGAAGGGAAGGAATCAACAACATGGTGCAATGGTTGTGAGCATGAATGAGAATTATGAATATGCAAAAGTGATGAAAGAATTGGAGTATATCAAGAAGGAATTGTTCAAGCTAAAGCTCGATGTAGCTTCTGTTATGGAAGAGAAACTACGAGCCGAGAAAGAAATCAAGGCGTCAAGCTCGAAGATGATTGGTTTTTCGAGTAAAGCAGAAGAACTTAGAAAGGAGATCGAGGAAGCCAATGAAGAACAAGTACTTGCTGAATTGGCTAGGATTGAGGCTTTGAAAGAATTCGAAGATATTAAAACTCGAAAAGAAAGGGAAGAGAAAGAGTTTTTATGCAAATTGGAAATGACAAGAAAAATGATAAAGGAGGCCGAGGAAGAACGAGACGAATCAAAGGAACTCGAAATGAAGTTAGCTATGACAGTTTCAGATGTTGAGCTCTTGCAGAATCAGTTGGTTTTGGTAACAGAAATGGAGAAAAAAGTTCAAGGAGATGAAAGTGTGAAACTATTAGAAGGAGGTTTAAGAAAAAGCCGCGAATCAGAAGAAGAAGAAGAAGAAAATTCGACCGAGTTACAAGCTGTGAAAGAAGAACTTGAGGCGTCAGCGAAAGAGTTAGCTTTGATTCGAGCTGAAGGTTTTCAGTTTATGGCTTCTATGGATGTTATAAGAAATGAACTGAAGCATATAACTAAGGAAACGGCTCGCTTGAAGAAGAACGATTCGTCTGTTCAAAATCTCACTTCGAAGCTTCTTAGAATGAAATCTAAGCTAGAAGCTGCATCTGCTGCTGAGGAAAAGGCGAGATCGTTAGTAGTAAGCCTATCTCATTCGCTCGAGAATCTGAAGACAGAAACCGATGAAGCTAAAAACGAAAAAGTGCTTATAAGTCAAGAGATTATAACCACTAAGGAAGAGATTCAGAAAACTGATTATGAGATTGACGCAAATGAGGAAAAACTGCTAGGCCTAATGAAGGAGCTAGAAGAAGCTAAAGCGACCGAAGCTTTTGCGTTGCAGAAGCTTAAAACAATTTCCGAGACTGCAATGAGAGAAAGAGCTATAACAGCGAAACATAGTTCATTGATCACTATCTCAAAGTTTGAATACGAGTATCTAACTAATCATGCAGCTGCAGCAGAAGAAATTGCTGATAAAAAAGTTGCTGCAGCCGAGGCATGGATCGAAGCACTCAAGGCGAGCGAGAAGGAAATAGTAATGGAAACTAAAATAGCTCAAAGAGAGTTCAAAGAGACAATGTTGAAGGAAGAGAGGGAGTTGTACATCAAAGAGAAGAAAATGGTTGCAAGAAGAGTTGGTAGTGAGGAGTTTGAGAGTCCAAGAAAACGCGACAAGAGTTCGGGGAAGAATTTGCAGATTGCTAGAAAGAGTTTTAAATCAAATGGAAGTTTAACTCCTGCTAAGAGAGCTAAGTTTCAGATGTCCTCGGCTTCGCCCGCGCCTCGGCATTTAAGTCCTTTCACACTCAAGAAAAGAAAGAAAGTTATTCCAAATTTGACAAAGTTGTTCAGTGGCAAGAAAAACAATAGGACTATTGAGTAAATTCAACATCATAAGAGTTTCATTTCTTGTTTTAACTTAAATACTAGGTTTTCATTTGTATACTTGCTGAATTTATTGAAAAATGATGTAAGACAAGGTGAAAGGATTTTACATTTTTACTAGAAATACACATTGTTTTGTTTAGATGCATATGTGGTGTGCCATTTAGAACACAAGGCTATGTTACAAAGCAAAAAAAAGTTGTTTGATTTGTTTTACAATTGAGAAGTTTCCTGGAAATGGAGATAATGTGCCTCCTTCATCAATGTAAAACAAACAAATCCTTCCAATTTATAGGTACTAGTAGGCTAGATTACTACGTCTTATAAAATGTGATTAAATGAAAAACAAACTAAGAGTTAAAAGATTCGGCAAAAGTGTACATTGGGGAATTTGGGAAGCGGAAGGATCAAATGAGATAAAACAATCTCTTATAAGTATTAGTCACCCAAATTAAAATTATTGGTCTTTATCCATATTAGAATTTCACTTTCGATCTTCAGCCGAGTCTAATCATGACTCTGATACCACTTGTTAGAAAATCTAAGAAGTCCCATAAATATTAACGAATTAAATGTTCAAGTTTCAAAAGATTTTGCACCATATAATAATTTCAATATTATTTTTCATTTCTAATTAATGTTTAACTTAACGACTTACACTTCAATTTCAACAATCTTTAAAAGTATTGAGAATTTGAGTAATTTCTCTTATAAATCTCATATTTTCATTTCTCCTTGAAGTGAGAGTTAACCACGCTTAAAAAACTATGTTATGATTTGCAAAGTTAAGGTAACTTCAAGGAGTAAAAATATTAAAGACAAAATTACACTCACCTCCACTTTGGTGGGATTTGATTAAAAAAATTAAAATACACAATAATCTCTCTTAAATTTATATATATTAATGCAAAATTTTAGTTACTAATGTATATATTTGAAAATTAAGTAAATGTTGGTGTCAGTTTAATAAATTTTAAGAGAAATTAATGTATATTTTAAATTAGAAAGAGTGTTACATTATTAATTCTAATATGCCTAAAATACGGTAATTGTAACTTTAGTTGTATGGTGAAATTTCTGATAGTGTATTGATAATAATGGAATGGTTAAATACAATCAGGTTGAGTTAAAGACCAATGAAGATGTGAAAATCATTTCGCCGTAGGATAACTAAGGGGCCGATCGAGTTTGAAGTGCATATTACAAGATATGTCGACGACATAATCAAGATGTTGAAACGTCTATAATAAATTTTAAGAGAAATTAATGTATATTTTAAATTAGAAAGAGTGTTACATTATTAATTCTAATATGCCTAAAATACGGTGATTGTAACTTTAGTTGTATGGTGAAATTTCTGATAGTGTATTGATAATAATGGAATGGTTAAATACAATCAGGTTGAGTTAAAGACCAATGAAGATGTGAAAATCATTTCGCCGTAGGATAACTAAGGGGCCGATCGAGTTTGAAGTGCATATTACAAGATATGTCGACGACATAATCAAGATGTTGAAACGTCTATAATCATCTACTAGTATCTAGGTTTTCACGTTTAGTTATTTTTAATTTATGTTTGATGTATGTTTTATGTCATGTTCATCTTCGAATCGAAACATGTACTCGCTATATGGTACATATTCTGAGTCATAAAATATACATATAATATAATTATCATATAATACATCTACATAGGCCCCCACGGGCTATGCGTGCTAGCCGATATAATCCTCTAAATACCTCACCATCTGGATTTACCAAGCCCATGAGGGTATCCTCAATAACAACAATCAACTAAAGGCGATCTTGGTCATTTGAGGCTGGTGGAGGTGGTGGAGGCGACACATTGTCAACCTGTACCTCAACATCAGAAACCCTAGCAATAGAAGACCCCCCAACATCAGAAGACCATATAGTAGGTGGTATAATATAAGGGTATGATATATTGAGATACCACTCCAAATAACCATCCTCACACTGCGAAGGGTGTTGAATCCTCACTACGCTAGATTCAATGGCACGTGCAGAGCTAATGATATTACTCTGAAACCATATGTTAATGCCCCCTTATGGAGCCACCGAAACTGGTCGAGTGATGCCTTAAACATAACCATATTGTCACATACACCTCTAAAACATGAGACTGAAATAAGAAACAATACGCCTGACCTACTCAGGCATCAGACTCAGTGGTAAGTTTTCTTCAACTTCGAACCGTGAGATACGACCTTCAGCGTCAGTCGTTCCTGTAGAAAACAAAGTTGAAAAATTCACCAGTAAACTTTCAATATATCACTGAATCATAATAAGTATTTTTTTAATTAAAAATATAACATATATACCTCTCTCTGCTATACTCTATATGCGACATGACCAACCTATCTTGTGAGCACAGATGTGTCACTAGGTCTTCTCGAAAAGGCTCAATTTGCGTGAACAAATGACTCTATAGAAGCAGGAGTTGTGAAAGAAGAAAGGAGAGGTTACTGGAAAAAAGTTGAACTATTAGAATTTCCGTGAAATTCTTCTAAATTTTTTGAAATTTTCGAGATTTTCTCCCAAAAATTCTGAAAGTTTTTGTGAAATTCTTCCGTAAGTTTCCACTTTTCAGGTATTCTATTTACTTTATTTTAAAGAATTTTTAGTATGAATGTAAAAATTTTGGTATTGCACTGGAGTTTTGAAATTTTCGATTTGTTAATGTGAATTTGACAAAATGGTAAAAATTTTGAGTATGATTATTGTGATCTTTTCATTCGTTCCGGAGGAATACCATATAAGTTAAATGCTCCAACAAATAAATTAGTGTAAATTTAAATTTTGTAGAGACAAAAATAGAACAACTGAATTACTTGGGGGCAAAAATGCAATTAAGCGGAATATCACAAGACTCCACTGTACCTCCCCTTTTCTCCCCCAATAATTAACCTGATTATTTTTCGAAACAAACGTAAATTTTCTAGTAAACGACTAAATTATTTTTGATATCGTGAAAGATATGATCGACAAAGAGACCCTAATCAATTTAACTACAATCTTATGAATAAAATACCCAATTTTTTTGGAACATGTAGTATATATAACCATAAGAAGCTTCATTTCCTTACCAGTTTCGTTTTTTGTTTTGATATGTTTTGATTGAATCACACGAAACACAACCAATCAACAACCATGATATCTTGGTTCGTAATGTGACCTAATTGAGTGGGTCCATTTCCAGTTATCATCGTGCCTTCCTCTCTCTCTTTCTTTCCATACCTTTTATTAGATTCCTTCTTCTTTTTCAGGTCTCATTTGAATGGTTTATATTGTTTCTTCACTCTATGGCTTGGTGGGATTTAAGACCCTTGTTTCGTTTTCAATCTATAACCACCCGTTTTCAGGTCAGTACTTCCTTCTGTTCTTTTTCTTCACTAATATTGATTGAATTGAAAACAGTTACAAAATAATTACTAGCATTTATATAGACATGCTCATCTTATGCTTAATCATAACTAACTCAGTTAGTGAGTTAGTTATGATGATGTGGCACACGAAGCTACTGGTAGTAGCTTCGTAAGGAAACTACCAGCATAACTAACACTGAGTTAGTTATTGCTGGTAATGCAATAAGCTACCGTATTTGTTTGCCTTGTTGGAAATTCTGCACCATATTTTAGAGATTTCATAAGCTTATATGTGACTATAGAAGAACAAACAAGTGTGTTATCACATTGGCTGATTTTGTGGTTCTCACATGAATATGCACAATGTTGTCTTTTTTTGTGCAACATTTAGTTTTAAAATGTAAATTAAATGATTGCTCTGTTGTGTTTTCTGAGTTGTGTGGTTAATTTAATTTACTGGCGGCTGATTTGATTAATGAATTATTGCTTGGGCTTATAAGTGTTATATTCAAGTTTGTTAAGATTGAGATCTTGCATTAGATTGGGCGGGGATAATAAGATTGTAAATTATTTGTGTAAGATTGGGAAGGGGTATCAAGATCGTAAAAATAAGATTGTAACAAAAATCCTAAGATATTACTAAAATGAAAAATAATACTACTATACATTTGAAGTTTTGGTAGACAAGTATATGTGTGAGAAAATGGCTTCCGCCTGTTGAGTGCAAGTGTGAGTGGTTAAAATGCCACATTATCTATGAATGGGTGAAATGTTGGATTTATAAGAGAGATGACCCATTTATCTAATACCTTAAGATTTTGGGTTGAGATGGGGTGTTTCCCTCTCTTGTGGTCCTGAAGCATTAGTCCTGTTAGTGCTCCTGACTCTCCCAGACTCCCTAACACAGCCGACACCTGTAATTGTTGTGTCTCAGTATCTTGTCATCCTAATGGCGGAAAACAGCTGATTGCACATAATCAAATTCAACTCAAGATCGGGATCGTTGGGGGCTGAGGGAGATCCCAAAATCGTAAGATTTTAGATCTAGATCGTAATTTTGACAACCTTGCTTATATTACGACTCTTCTGATTTTGAACGTATATATCGCTTTGTGAGAATTGTGATTCATGTGAACTGATGCTCTATGCTTCTATTGGTAGTTGACTCTTTTTTCCCTTTAGGGTAGTGCCGTTTTGACTTCTCTGTCATTTCTATGTATGTAAGCAGGTTGTTATCTGTATCTGATTGATTTCCTAGCTTATTGAAGATTAAATTCAATAGTCTCTCTTGATTTTTGGTGCTTTTCCTGAGTCATTTTCATAAACCTATTTGTTGATGATGTTGCTGTTTACATGTTTGCAATGGACAGATGCTCTTGCATATACAGCCAGATATGCTGGAAATTGGAATTCTTTCCAAATAAATTTTAGATTTCAATAATATTTGAGATGGTTATGTTACACTAAGGATTTGCAAGTTTCTAATTTGAATATTTTGCTACATTGTTCAACTTTAATATGTATCCCTTATGTTCATTGAAAACAAGCAAATATATAACATGTAAGCTGTAAGAAAAGCAAAGCAAATCAGGGTGTTTTCATGAAATTTGTCCCTGAAAGTGCTTTTTTTGAGATTACCTAGGATTTATCGAGAAGAAGGCTGGGGTTCTCTGCTATGACTAGTGCTCACATTTCGTCCATTAATTCTCCATTGTTAGACAAAAAGAATGAAGAGGTACAATTTAATTAAAATTTCTTGAATAAACAATGGACAATGTTTAAGCATGGCCATTACTATATCGGCTCATAGAAGAGGTATATGAGTATAACTTGTTTCTAGTATTATCTTACCGAGGTAGTTGTGAAGAGGGATTGGCATATAGTCTAATATTGATTTACTAATAAGAATATGTGTTTTCATGTTTGTATATCTGACATTCGCTACTCTCTTTCCTATACTGCTTTCTGTCTGTCATCAACAATTTCAATTCAGAGCCAAACAAACAAAGAAATGATGCACATAGGATATGTTTGATAAAAATAGCGGTTGACTAATAAACTAGTTGATAGCTTATAGTTTATGACTGATGGTTTATAGTTTATAACTGATGATTGAGACTGATAGTTGATAAGTTAATTAAAGTGTTTGATAAATTTAGTGCTTCAACTAATTTATAAATGTAAAATGACATAAAAGATATTTAATACATAATTATTCATTTTAAATTAAAATAAATTATAAAGGATAAAAGTGAATTTTTGTTAAATTAATAAGGATAAAAAAAGAAAGAAAAAATGATAAACTATACGCTAAAATGCTATTTAAAATAGCGTTTAAAAAATAAGCTATAAGCTAGTAAAATAAGATAAATTTGCGATGAAAAGACCGCTAGCAAAAATAAGCTATAAGCTATAAGTCATATGAGCTTATAGTATAAGCTCAAAAATGTGTCTTACAAAACAGAGCTGGTGCTTACTGATCTGATCTCATCTGTGGTTTTTGTTGTCGATAGAATTGATTACACAACATTGGTTACTATTAGCTGAATAATGACACTATAATGTTTAGTATTAAGAACAATTTCTTCATTATTACAAAATATTGATTACTATCAGCTGTAATTAGCAGAATAATGATATGATAATGTTTAGTATTAAGAACGATTTGCTCATTATTACAAAATATTGTTATTGTTAGCGATAATTACGTAATTATTTTAGCATATCCTTAATTATGGAAATAAATGATATAGACTCTGTATATAGAGGAATAATACAGTATAGGGACACACAGTTGTACGAAACATTTTTATGTTTAACATTTATGACATCTAGGAATTCGGGCAGCGGGAAGGCCAGCTTGATTCACACACTATGAGTTCTCACGGATATGCAGTTGCTAGAATACACATGCATGATTGGATCATGCTATTGCTCCTTGTATTGATTGAAATCACCTTATACATGATCCATCCTTTCTATCGCTTTGTTGGGAAGGAAATGATGACTGATCTCAAATATCCTCTCAAGAGTAATACAGTTCCTGTCTGGGCTGTTCCTGTAAGTTTGTTGATTAAGATATGACACATGTAAATACATTTTTCTTCCTGAATAATTACTTACTTTAACATTGGCGTTTACTATCATGGTTAGATGCTTGCAATTGTATTGCCTGTCGCGATCTTTGTCGTTGTTTATTTCCGAAGGAGAGATATCTATGATCTTCACCATGCCATACTAGGTATTAACTTTTAAATGCCTCCTATTTGTTTGATCTCTAAAGAAAATTATATTTGACAATAAATTATTTGCTGGTATAGGTTTACTGTTCTCAATTTTAGTAACAGCGGTGATAACTGATGCAATAAAAGATGCAGTAGGGCGACCTCGACCAGACTTCTTCTGGCGATGTTTTCCAGATGGAAAGGATGTATGTCTTCGTCGAATTTTAGGTTTTCGGTTCATGTTTGTATTATGAGATTTTCTCGTACAAGTAATATATAATTGCTAATGACTTCTTATTAGGTTTATGATAAATGGGGAGATGTCATTTGTCATGGTGACATGAAAGTCATTAAGGAAGGACATAAGAGTTTCCCAAGCGGCCATACTTCATGTATGTAACATTTTTTACATATGACTGGTTTTGCCGTGATCACGAACTGGTGTAACTTGGTTTCTTTCTATGTTTTTTAAGTATTTTCAATTTTTATATGCAGGGTCATTTGCTGGTTTGGGTTTTTTATCGCTGTACTTGTCTGGAAAATTAAAAGCATTTGATCGCAAAGGTCACGTTGCAAAACTTTGTATTGTTTTTCTGCCACTACTTGTTGCATCACTTGTTGCCGTTTCTCGAGTTGATGACTACTGGCATCATTGGCAGGACGTGTTTGCTGGAGCTCTAATAGGTTAGTCCATTTTTATGCATCACAGTTTATTGCAGATTAACTTAGCATACAGTTAAGCCAAAGAAAGAAAAAAAATACTTAGCAGTGTTTGTTGGTACTTTCAGGGCTTGTAGTATCTACTTTTTGCTATTTGCAGTTTTTTCCTCCTCCTTATCATCCTGAAGGTATGCCTCAGTGCAGATTCTTTTACATAAATTTTACATGTTTGTTTTACATAATACTCTCGACTCCATACTCACGACTCGAATTTGTGTCTGTTACAAATATGAGAACTATGCTGACAATGTTGTTATCATCTTGTAGGTTGGGGTCCCTATGCTTATTTTAAGATGTTGGAAGAATTGCGAGTGGCAGAAGGTCCTAATGCTCAAAATGGTAGCGGTCAGTCTGAGAACCAAGAGGGACAAAGTCAACATGCATGTATAGGGCTATCTTTAAGAGACAATCAAACTTCAACATTAGAAGATGAACTTGAATCAGGGAGGAGATAAAATCTGCACACATCACGATTTTACTCTTTATAAATGATATCCTAGAGTTTGTTGAATTTGTTTTCTACTAGATTTTAGCTACTAACTTTGCATACTACTTTTCTCTTTACAAGAGTCAGATTTAGAAAAATCTGATATTTTTTGAATAATGTGGACATACCTGTCCTCTATTGTTAGCCAATTTAGTGTTGTTTTGGTAAATCATCAAGTTAGCCATATTCATCATGTATACACACACTTATTTTTTTGGTTTAACCAACTAGTTCCAATCCATATAGTGAACCAAGTGGTTTCGTGGTTCAGAGGAACGACTTACTGGCCAGCCACTGACCATCTTTCCACCAAGAAATGAACTCGGGCCAGACTCACTGGCCAAGCCTTCTTTCCACCAAAAAAGGATCGAACTCTCGGGTAATACACGACGAAGCTCCTTTCTCACTAGAGCCTAAGTAGTTGGTTAAGTATACACACACTTATTCAAACACAAATTCATCAAATTAACCATATATAATACTTAATGTGTAAAATGAAATAAAATAAACCACATAATCTCATATTTTACATGATTTGCTGTGCCGCTAGACAATCAAATGTGTAACAAGAAAAGATGAACCAAGACAAAAGTCTGAAAACAAAGCGAAAAAAAGTGCAACAAAGCTCACTCATCATAACTGAAAAACAATAACTTTGTTGGAATCAGCAAAACTCTTCTTAGATTTCGCAGACTTACGAGTTTGGTAATCAAAACTGTAACCAATCCCTTGTCCAAAACCATATCCAACACCCAAACCACAGCCCATTCCAAAACCAAAGACAAGGTTCAGATGGTTAAACAGCGACCCTCCATATCCCAGCCCACCAGTCAAACCCAAGCCTATTCCAGCACCGCATCCAAAGCCAGCTCCGAAGCCAGGACCTAGCACTGATGTTTGAGGTTTGTCGGATTTGTTTCCGAGGAACTTGTTCATCGAGAATTGTTTTTGTTGGTTGTTGTTGGCGTTCCAACTCCATTTTGAATCAGTGTCACCTTTGGTTTCCATTGCGTTGTTGATCACGATAAAAATAATGTTGTTGCTCAATTTCTGTGCCTGCCAAAGGATAACTTCTGCTCTTTGGGCACTTTCTTCTTCTACCACTGATGAGAGACTAATTGAATATACAAACCCACAAATGCAACTTATCTTATTTGTTAAAATATTATTATAAATCACTTTGCAATCCTTATAAAATATTATTATTATTATTATTATTATTATTATTATTATTATTATTATTATTATTATTATTATTATTATTATTATTATTATTATTATTATTATTATTTTTATTATTATTATTATTTTTATTATTATTATTATATTATTATTATTATTATTATTATTATTATTATTATTATTATTATTATTATTATTATTATTATTATTTAGTATAATTTATTGTTGAAGATTTTTCTTTCTTTCAATTTATTTACTTTCTACTTTTTATTTATTAACATATGGATAATTGTATAAAGTTAGTAATAATTTCCTTTTAAGATATAAAATTAATTGGAAATAGGTCAACATCCTCCTGTCCTTTATCCAATGGTTGAGAATTATTATAAATAAATAAATAAATTTTTTGATTTTAAGAAGAGATAAAAAGTAGACAAATGATCAAGATGAAAGGAGAAAGACTGCAGCACCTAAGGCATGAGAGATGAAAGTAGAAAGACTGCAGCACCTAAGGCATGAGAGATGAAAGTAGAAAGACTGCAGCACCTAAGGCATGAGAGAGTATTCTGATCCAAATTAATTATATTTTTAATTTATATAAATTTTTAAAATACTTTTAATGTGTTTAATTGCTATGCATTATTAATATAATTTTTTTTTATATCACCAGCGTTTCATAATTACTCAAATATATATTTTAAAGAAAGTTAATAGAAATAAAATTATTTTAAATAAATAAACAATTGTGATTAAATGATAATGTAAAATATTTTTACATTATTTACGTAAATCAATTAAATTATTTATTTATTTGAAACAAGAGGAGTACTTTCATTTGTGTAGTAATCAAATCAAACAATAAATATAATTATTTAGTTAGAATATCAAAATTTATCACTTGTAATAGCGTTAAATATGTATGTGCTCCTTCTGAATAACTCAATTCAATTTTATTTCTTATAAAAATGTCCTTCGAATAATAGTTCTTTTAAGATTTTATGTCTACAATTTTAATTTTTTCTAACGGAAGCGACGTTGACATACATAAGACAATTTTTTTAAAGTAGATTGTCGACCCGTGCTTCGCACGAGTATATTAAGAAAAAAATTATATACTTCAATAATAATTGATATTTATTTATTTTATTTAAATATAAGATTATGTTGTAGACCATTTAAATTATGTTTGTAATTATACAATTAAAATTTTAATTTGAAAGACAATTAAATAGAAGAAACTTTACTATGATAATTTAAAATGTATAAATTTGAAGAAATGAATATTAATTAACTAAAAATTATTATTAAATACTTTTTGTAAACTATATTTGATGTTGTATCTATATTTACATTTATCATTAGTCACCAATATTTTCAATTTTTTTGATGAAGTAACCCTTTATATGAAAATTACAATTGTTCATGAGAGAAAATTGGATGTGAATCATGTGATAGATATACCTTAACATGTTTGAGGGACAGCTCTTGATTTTTATTGATAGGCATTACAAATTAAACAATTAAGGAAACTAACAAACTAACAAAAACCATATCATTAAAATAAAATTCTAATTGAGCATATTTTTCTTGTCAAAAAAATGAAGCATATTTTAAAGTTAAAGACATTTATTTATGTGGTTACATGAATAATCATTTCATAGTACTTTCAAGCAAACAAATTTATGACTTTATCCTAATTTTATAGAAATGAATTTTTTAAGATATTAAAATAAAAGCTATTAAAAATGGAAATAAATACTATATAATAAAAAGATTACTAAAAAATTAAAATTGGGATACAATCAAAAAATAATTTAGTCAAATATAAAATAATTTTTTTACATATTAAAGTGAGCGTTATTAAAATGAAAGTATTGTTGGGAATTAAAAAAAGTAAAAATTAGACTAATGAAATAATTGAAATATATATATATATATATATATATATATATATATATATATATATATATATATATATATATATATATATATATATATATATATATATATATATATATATATATATATATATATATACACACACACACACGGCTATTACACAATAGACAAATAATTATAATTTTATAAATAATATTATTTTAGTAATGGTAGTTAGATTTTATATTATTATTATTATTATTATTATTATTATTATTTTTATTTACTTTTATTATTATTATTACCTGAATATATATTTATTTGTTATATTGATTATTATCTTTTATTTACCTTTATAATTATTATTACCTGATAGATATTTAACTTTTATATTTATATTATTATTAATAATTGTGGATGAATATTCTATTATTATTATTATTATTATTATTATTATTATTATTATTATTATTATTATTATTATGTTTAGTATTATTATTTTTAATAGTGATAGTTGCTTTTATTATTAATATTCTTATTCTTATTCTTATTCTTATTATTATTATTATTATTATTTAATAGTTGCAGTTGATTTAATTATTATTATGATTATTATTTAAATAGTGTTAGTTGAATATTATAATTATAATTATTATTAATTATTATTTATGTAGAATCAATTTAAAAAAATAAAATTAGGGTTGATGTTAGAGTAGGTATGAAGAAGACATGTGTGTTAGAGTAACTATTAGCTTGACATGTGTCTAAGGCCGTCATTACAACCTTAGATTTATATTAAGTAGATTGTTGAGTAATCAATTTCCACATTGAAAACTTTTTGATAATTAGTTGACAAACATTTATTTATTATTAACAAAATGGTAATCTTTCCCATTTAAATGCAATATCGTTTGAGAAAATATGATATGTTCTTCGTCCTAATTTAATTCTTCTTCATCTCCTTCTATGCCATACGCTAAAGTTCAACTAAGTTACTCACCAAACATTTAAATCAATTTTTTTTCTCATGTCGTCTTCCTAGTGAAGGGGGTACGAAACCCATTTCCATGTCTTCCTCATATGTGAAAAGTCGACCATAAAGAAAGTGTGGGTGTGAAACTCGTATAGTGTCTTCACTACTACAAAAAACTCATTTAACAACGGTTGAAAAAGATATATAATCATACAGGACCAGACATTGTTATGTAGCGTGTCGTTGTATATAAGATACTTACAATCATGGTCTAGTAACCATTGTAATAAACTGGAAAAAAGCATGATCTATCACAACGACTTTCCCAAAAGACCGTTGTGATAAAATTAATGGTCCCAGGTTCGATTTCCAGCTGCGACGTTTTGATATTTATTTTTTTAAAACAAAATTAACAACTCCATAACGAATCATTCCTTCTTCTATTATACACATCAACACAACTGAAATATCCAAGACCTTCACTTAGTTTTGATCGTCCTGTTACTTAGATCTAATATCTGCTTCAAGCATCCCTTCCGCAACGATCTTCGCTCGATCCTATCAATCCCTTGTTCGAGCTCTTAGTATATCAAAAGGAACAAAAAGTCACAACTTTGTTCTACCAAATTTATTAATGGAGAATTAATTCTTTCTTTATGCTCTTGCTGGATTATCAATCTCATTAACATCATAAATACAAATCTTGATCTGCAACTCAAAAACATCACAAACATTAATAATGAATGAACCTCCTCTACGACAAATCTCACAATCTCTAAGAATGAGAAGAAATCAAACCATGACAATTTTGTTAGAGGTTAAAGATGAACTCAGATCAATGAAAAATTGTGAAAATGTGTACTTTGAAAGCCAAAACCCAGTTTTGAAAAACTTTAAAGGTTATGATGTTATGATCGTATATTTTGAGTGAAGTGACAAAATTGATTTATATCTTCTTGAGATTGAACGCTAAAAATAAATAAAAAGGTCATTTTGATTTGAGGTGGAGTAGTGGATGTAATTTGAGTCGAATGAGAAAATGATTCGAATTAAGAACTTAAACTCTTTTTCTTTTTTTTTGGCAATTTGATTTGAACCAATAATTTTGAATTTGTGATTCAAATCAAGAAATCTTATGATTCGAATCAAGTTGACAAAATCAAAATTTAGGATTTAAGATGAATTACTATTTTGAATTGGCCCTTAATTTGATTTGAATCAAACTTGATCCTAATTCGAATTAGGAAAGCTTGTGATTCAAATTATATCGGTATTGACAAAACCTAACGTTCACGTTCATTTATCGATTCCAATGATGTATAATTGTGATCTTGAAAAAGTTTGAGATTTCTTATGATATATCACTTCAATTTCAAGAAATCAAGTGTCATTTAACACAATACATCAATATCTCTAGGATAATTCTACTTTATGGATTGAGCATTTTGACTAATATAACAATTAACAGAAACGATTTGGTATTTCTAAAATTTTGATTGCTAAATCAAATATTAAATAATATTGATCAAAATTTTATATTTTAAAATCAAAAATATATTGAATGCGTTGGATTTGCTAAGACAAGAACAACAACAGGAAAAACTGAAAAAACCATCATAGTCATTTCACACTTGCACTTTCGTTGTTACACTGTCACACCCTTTCTGTGATCATGTTTTGCATCAAAGAAATGGCCAAACGAGAAGACTTATACACAAATCTATTACGAGGATACGCACAAGACTCAAACTTTCTGAAAGGAACAGCAATTCATGCTCATTTCATCAAAGGGTATATCCCTTTTACTCTTTTCCTTCAAAACCATTTACTCAACATGTATATCAAAATCCGCGATCTTACTTCTGCACTCCAACTGTTTGATGAAATGCCAGATAGAAATGTGGTCTCATGGTCTGTTGTCATGGCTGGTTGTATCCGTAATGGCTGTTCTTCAGAAGCTCTTTCTTTGTTCACCACTATGCACCGCGAGGGAGTCGCAAAACCGAATGAGTTTACATTTGTGAGTGCTCTCCAAGCTTCTTCGTTGACCGAGAATGAGACGTGGGCTTACCAGATTTATTCGTTAGTGGTTCGGTCAGGACTTGAGTCTAATGTATTTTTGCTCAACGCGTTTTTGACAGCGTTAGTTAGGCGTGGTAAATTGACGGAGGCCTTGCGGATTTTTGAGACGAGTTCTATTAGAGATATTGTGACATGGAATACTATGATAGGGGGTTACTTGCAGTTTTCTTGTGAACGGATTCCAGTGTTTTGGCGCTACATGATTTGTAAGGATGTGAGGCCGGACGAGTTCACTTTTTCTAGTGCTTTGACTGGGTTGGCTGCTATCTCGTATCTTGAAATGGGAATGCAGGTTCATGCGCACCTTGTTAAAAGTGGTTATGGGGATGATATTTGTGTAGGGAACTCTTTAGTTGATATGTATATAAAAAATCAAAAGTTGGAGGAGGGTTTCAAAGCTTTTGATGAGATGCCTAACAAAGATGTATGCTCTTGGACACAAATGGCTGATGGGTGTTTACGGTGGGGGGAACCAAGAAAGGCGCTTGCGGTCATTGCACAAATGAAGAAAATGAGTGTCGAGCCAAATAAATTTACCTTGGCGACTGCTCTAAATGCTTGTGCTTGTTTAACTTCATTGGAGGAAGGGAAACAATTTCATGGCTTGAGGATCAAACTTGGAAGTGACGTTGATGTTTGTGTTGATAACGCTCTTCTTGATATGTATGCAAAATGTGGTTGCATGGATAGTGCACGGGAACTTTTTCGATCAATGAATATGAATTCTCGTTCTGTTATCTCATGGACAACAATGATAATGGCGTGTGCACAGAATGGTCAATCCAGAGAAGCTCTTCAAATTTTTGATGAAATGAGGGAAACGAGTGTAGTACCAAATTACATCACATTCATCTGTGTTCTTTATGCATGTAGTCAAGGTGGGTTTGTTGATGAAGGGTGGAAGTATTTTTCGTCCATGAATAATGACTATGGAATCCTTCCTGGAGAAGATCACTACATTTGCATGGTGAGCATCCTGGGCCGAGCTGGGCTTATCAAAGAAGCTAAGGAATTAATATTACGAATGCCATTTCAACCTGGTGTGCGGGTATGGCAAACATTGCTCAGTGCTTGTCAGATTCACGGGGATGTAGAGACCGGGAAACTTGCAGCAGAACATGCAATAAAACATGACAAAAGTGACCCGTCATCCTATGTATTATTGTCTAATATGTTGGCTGAATCAAGCAATTGGGATGGTGTGGTGAATCTGAGAGAACTAATGGAGATAAGGAATGTAAAGAAAGTACCAGGATCAAGTTGGATTGATATTGAAAAGATTTAAATATCATGAATACATGGTTGAAGGAGAAGTTATTTAGAGGATTCTCTTAATTTTTGTAACATATTTTGTTTTCTGTATCTTAAGAATTCGTTGTTCTTGATAGCTAGGATGAAATATTATAGGTCAGACTGGACATTCTAATGCTCAAGTCTGGCATGTAAGTTATGAGTTATAAGGACTCGGATTCGTGCGGTCAGAGAGAAAACACACAATTATGATGTGAAAACTAAGATACAATTGAATTCATTCAGTTACATTTCCTAATGGGGAATCATGTGGAAGTTCTTACAATAAAATTAAGAAAACAAAAAGAATCAAACAATTATATGGAATACAGTTCGTGTGAAGCAACCAAAGTCTTGGAAATCTCAAATATAAGCCTGGCCTCAAATGCATCACCAGAATAACCTTTAGAAGACCCTTGCCGAATCTTTGGAATCTGTTTCACACCAAACTTGTTATCAGTGTTCAAGGCCCCTCCTACATTACCAGCCAACTTCAACATAAACTTCATATAAACATTCTTAACCTTTCTCACCAACTTCACTGGTGATCTTATCATCCATCTCAGCTTTGGACTTGTTCTGATCCTCCAATCTCTATGTGGACCTCTCATCCGTATGATCTGCATCTTCTTCCGTTGGCCGGTGCTGGTTGTGCCGTAGTCGAGACGCCGATAGCCCCTTCTGCTTAAGTATCTTTTAATTTCCATTTTTAATAGGTTGAACTTGGAGAAGGTGGTGGTGAATGAATGATGGTGAAGTTTGTGAAGGTTTTCTCACTATGAAATTGGAGAATAAAGATTGTTGCTTGAATTAACTATGCTATGCTTATTGGACTATATATATGAGAGAAAATTAAAAAGTAACACATTTATTTTGCTCAAAACATAGCAATCACGTACGTAGCGTAATTGTGCATTATAAAAAGATATAGAAATGGCTACATTTGACAAGTAAAGTCAAAAAACAACACTCTGACCCGAGATATTGTATAGTATGCGTGAGTGTACAAATATGACCTAGACAAATCGTTCTTTCCTTGGTTGAAAAGTTTTCTCTCTTTAATACTCTTTTCTTTCTTTTTATGTGTTATTTTTTAGAAATTTTTTTTAGTATTATATTTCAAAATTCAAGATAGTATTTATTATAGTTTTTTCAAAATTACCTTAAATTATTATGATAGAGGAAAAGATTAATTAAGTTAAAAATATTATTAAAAAAAATAATTATTAAAAAAATGTAACAATAATTACTATGCGTAAAGACTTAAATAAATAACAATTAAAAAGATACAGAGGAAATACTATCAACACTCCACTTTTTTTTTGACACAATCGACACTCCACATTTAAACAAATGAGTTTGCATTCTTTCTTCTAGATAGATGGTTTGCGTTTTTTTTTTTTTAATTTGTTTTTTAATAATGGTTTGTGATTGCTTAATGTTCTTATATGTACTTCACAAATCTATAATGCTACTGGAGTATTCACATTCTTTTAATATCTATAAGGCTTTAATACAGAGAATTTTGCTTGTCACCCTTCAAATTTTTCCAGTCACCCTCAAATCTATGAAAGACTAAATTGTTCAACTAATTTTCACTATCATATTTTATTAAATTTATGAGAGAGGCCGGATTTTTTAAAGTCTCACACGATGCCGTAAATTTCGAAACAATACTGTAAATTTGACGAAAACAAGTAAGTTTTACGGTATTTTTTAGAATTTTTTTTTCTATATATTGTATCGGAAATTTCTAAATTTTCAGTATCGCCTATCGGAAATTTTCACATATCCGGCATTATCATTTTCCAATAATACCGAAAATTTTGAAATTTTCAGTACAATATGCATAACGGAAATTTCAAAAATTCTGGTATTTCAATTTTTTTAAAAAAAGAAGCTATTTTTCTTGCAACGAGGATCAGAGGCAGAGATGAATCTATTGCGGGATGGACTACAGATAGAGCTGATGTTGGGGCTCAGTCAGGCTCAGCGATGAGGTGCATGCCTCGAGTTGCGAATGTCGTCCGCTGTGTTCTCACCGAAACGGATGAAAGGTGGTGACGGGGTTCTGCGCACCTCGCGGACAAAATGGTAAAACATCTACAACTATTGAGGATCAACCTCCTGTGGTTGAGGATTAGACTCTTGTTCCTACAGTGGATCAGGTAGTTGAGGAGCATCCGGTAGTTCAGAAGCCGATTGCTCAGGAGCCGATGGATCAGGAGCCAGTGGTAAAGGAGCCGATCGTACAAGATCAGATAGTTGAGGAGCCGATTTAGGAGCCGGTAACGGATGTTGCTGTTGAGGGAGTTGACACGATGTCTCGTGCTGATATAGACACCACCACTCGTGCATCTACGGAGCCATTAGTGTGTATTGATGGAGGTTTCTCAGAGGACCTTCTGACAGGTCCGTGTTGACGAGATACACTGACCATGTCGCTTATATGATATGGCAGGGTGAGGTATGTAATATTGGTTTCGTTTAAATGCTTAATTTTTATTTGTATTACATGATTTGATGTATACTAAGTTGATTTAATTATGTTGTTTTGTTACAAGAGCGTCTAGTATTGAAGGTCGCTTCTCATGGGTCGAAGTTGAAGATCTTCCCCGATAGTCTGATGCTTGAACGGGTGAAGAAGATAGTTAAAGATTTCCACCTCCTGGACTTTTTTGGGTGCTCCTTGACGATGTTGGACGCCTCTCTGTTATCCACTTTTTTTAGAGGTGGCACCCGGAGACATCATTCTTCCATTTTTCATTTGGGGAGATGACAATGACTTTGGATGATGTGGATGCCCTCTTTCACATTTCGATCGTTGGTGCATTTTTTACACCAATATATAAGGACCAGGCGACGGCGGTACACATGGTTATGGATGCTATAGAGGTTGATGAGGTGGAGGTGCTACGTGAGTTTGGTGAGAATCGGGGATTTCACCTTCACATGTCTTGATTGAGGAGTACTTATACGGAGCTAGGGCGTACATGATACATGTGGTGTCGTGTACTCTTTTTGCTGACAAGTCTGGAGTTTATATTGATGTTTGATATCTATATCTATTCAGTGCCCTTGACACTCCGAGTTGGGCTTGGGGAATGGCAGCCTTGATGATGTTGTACACGACACTTGATGTTACATCCCGTCCTGAGACCAGAAAATTTGCTGGTTACCTGAGCTTGTAACATGTATATTATAATTTATTAGATGTTCTTTTTATAATTATTAGGTATTAGTATTAATTATTTCATGATTTTTATTTATGCATTGTTGGATATACAAGCACTTACCTCACATTTGTGAGCGGAAGATCCATCGTGTTGAGGCTAGAGACCCATATACGAAGAGGTGGAAGGCCAAACATGTTGTTCTAAGAGGGTTGATGGAGTACATGAGGAGACTGGATGCTCTGACCATGGATGATGTCATCTGGACACCGTATACGGCTCATCGCCCTCATTGTCCTTTTGAGGTATCTATTTTATATTTAGGGTATGTCAGATGTGAGAGCCATGTGGCAAGACACTTGCTTAAGAGGTGTCTACGCCAGTATGGTTATATACAAGGCATCCCACGTCCTGTCCCAGAGGCTTCAGTTGGGGGCATTGATCGATGGTTTTAGAGTCACATCATCAGCTCCCATTGTGAGATCATTGATGCATCTGTTGGGGTTCAGGAGCCTGGGAAGTTCAAGGATGGATACCTGGAGTGGTTCCGCAGTGTGTCACACCCTCGGGTCATACCACCGGCTGAAGCATCTGATGTTCCAGGTCCTTCAGGTACCAGAGATTCTTCTGATCCACCACCACCACCATTAGGCATGTGCGGGTGCGGGTGCGGGGGCGGGTGATGGTAATACGCACCCGCCCCACACCCGCCAATTAAATTTAATTTATTTTTAATAGTTTTATTACTCATTTACACTTTTTAATACTTTTTAATGTTACAATATCATGTTTATTAGAATTATTATTTATTTTTTTGAAAATAAAATTTAAATAAAAATATTAAACTTAAAAAATACTTTTAAAATAAGTAATTATTTAGTTTAATTATTTATTTTTAACTTTATTGAAAAAAATAAAAATTAAAAAAAAATAAAAATTTTATTCGGGCGGGTGCAAGGAAACTTGTTGGGGGTGGGGTAAATTTTAGCCCGCGGTTTGGGGCGGGGGGTGTGCTTAAAACCCGCCATGCCATCCCTAACCACCATCTCCTCATGCAGGTGACCAGGACAGCCGCTTACAGTTCATCGCCATTCACTTAGACAACCTCATGGGGTTGGCGAACCCTGATGGTAAGGTTTATATTGGTTTATCTAGGTTGGCCGACATTGACCATCAAGGGCCTATGTAGATTTCTTTTTTTATGATTGTATTATATGTATATGTTGTGATAAACAAACATCTAGTTTATTGCATAATCTTTTTTGGCTAGTACATGTTTCAATTAGATAAATAAAACAAAATAACACAAATTACAAACTCGAAAAAGTTAACAAACATCAAATGAAAAACGACAAACATAAACAATACTCTGATACATGAAAACCTAGGAACTACCAGATGAATCTGGATGCTTCAGATACTTCATTATGTCGTCAACAGATCTTCAGATCTGTGCTTCCAACTCGACCGGACCTTTAGATATCCTACGACAAAATGATTTCCACATGGCCTTCACATCTCCATCATTCTTCAACTCGATTAGGTTGTATTTCACCCAACCATCTGTACCAATGTAATCCTCCTGAAACTCGATCTTTGTGACCCTTTTGTTATCGGACTCAGACAAAAAATCGTTCAACGTTTCTTTCAAGGTGGCAAAGGACTCAGATCCATCTGGAAGCTTGAATTCAACAAGAGGTTTGTCGTCATTGTAATACACTTATGCCTTAAAAAGAAATCGAGGAAGATACATTTTGTTGAGATGTGTTATCCAATAACCCTAAGACCCCTATTTATACAAATGGTGATGCGTTCTAGACCACACATAAGTGTCGGTGCAGTCAGGACCCTCCAAAAGTGTCGGTGAAATCTCAACCGTTGAAAAAACCTAATATTTAAACATACCAAAAATTTCAGTTATAATGGAAACTTACGGTATACTAGAAACTTGTAATTTTCGATTTACCTGAAACTTTTATTTTCCGGTATACCAGAATTTTCAAAATCACTTCCGGAAATTTTGTTGTACCAGAAATTCGTTATTTCTGATATGCCAAAATTTTCAAATAGACTTTTTGGCAATTTTGGTGTACCGAAAATTTGGTGGGTGTACCAGAAACTTCGTCCGAAAATTCCTTTGTATTTCATCAGGGGTAAAATTTGAATAAAAATGGGGGTGTAAAATTTGGGGGGTGACAAGAAAAATTCTCTTTAAAATTACATCAAATACATTTTTGAAACATTTAAGTCGTTTAATGATATTTGTAAATTGATCGATAGCTATGCATCATGTCAAAATTCAAGTTTTACATCTATGAGTCAATTTAATTAGATTAGAAATTGATGGATGGAGAAGCCATGCGCGTGTGAATTGACTTATGCAGACAATAAATCAATTCACGCTGAACGAATGTTTATATGAATTGATCATTCAATCTATGATCAATTCATGTATAAAAAATCACATTTCTTGATTTTTTAAAACATAATGAATCAGTTCATGTATTAATTAGTTTTGTGATTAATCTAGAGAAAATTAGACGAGGTTTTGTTTTTGAGTGAATGATGTCCCAAATTTTATTTGATATTTTTTTCTAGATCCTCTTCTTTGCTTTGTTTGTGAGGATATAGTTTTGAAAATCCATCAAAACATATGATGAATTTCTATCAATCTTGATGAACAAGATTGATATCACCACACAATGACAATGAAAAAATATAAAAGAAATAAGAACAAAGATTTTCTGCAGAGTAACTCTCTGCCCATAAACTGTGGAAAAATTTATTATTCACCTTGCAACTACAAAATACCATGAATGAATTGATTACAAAAAATAAGGTCACTCTCTCTATTTATAGATTTAGGTTAACTAATGCCCAAAACTATAAAAGGCCAAAATACCTATTTTGGAGCTAAATCAAATCTATTCTATTTTAGATCTAAATCAAATATATCTAAGTCTAAAATCAAATCTCTTTGCAGCCTGCTTCGATATACAAGCTCTTCGACCGGGCAATGACTTCCTTCGAGCAACATACTTCGACTACCTCTAACCCTTCGACACACACATAGTTTCGACATTAGGAATCACAATTTAACACACCACCTAATTCATTGTGTCAAAACTATCTATATTCATCATAGCTCTTAGTCTTCTAAATATTTCTCCCCGCACTGCCTTCATCATGATGTCTGCAATCTGATTCTTAGTTTTATAGTGTTTCAAGTTCATCGTTTCATCTGCTACTTGCTCTCGAAGATAGTGGAACCTCATTTTGATGTGCTTGCTTCAACCGTGTGCTATCGGGTTCTTCGCCAGGTTGAAAGCTGACATGTTGTCGATCTTCATGGTAATTTCTCCATGATCTTTACCTATAATCTCTTCGACCAAATTCACCATTCATGTTTCTTGACAAGCACAAAGAGAAGCAGTTATATATTCTGTTTTGCATGATTATAATGCCATAACTGGCTCCTTTCTCATACTCCAAGCAACTGGTGCACCACCTAACATAAAATTATATCCTACTGTGGATATTCGATCCTCAGCATGACTACACCAACTCAAATCAGTGTATCCCACTAACTTGCATTCTTTTCCTTTATTTGCGTCTGGAAATAAAATATCACAGTTGAGAGTTCCTTTTAGATACCTCAATATCCTATTCGTTTATGCTAGGTGAAGGTTTAGAAAACACTTAAAGGGGGTGAATAAGGTTTTCCTTTTTCTTTATACAACAACAATATAAAACACAAGTATTTTTATCCTGGTTCGTTTGAAACTCAAACTACTTCAGTCCACCCGCCAAGGTGATTTTGCCTCTCTCAACGAGGACTTAATCCATTATAATCAAACTGATTACAAATGCACAACCAATTGTTGTGGCTAACAATACACTGCACATGCCAACTGCAAGTGGCTAACTCCTCTGAAACTCTCTAGTCCTAGCCCTCTCGAGAAATCATACCCAACTGGTCTCTCAAGGAACAACTACAAAATAACTTCTAACAATCGTGTATCAGATTGCTTCTAATAAGCTTTATCATAATTGTGATTTGTCACTAAGTTTTAAGCTCAATACAAATGGTAAGCTCAATACTCAAACTGTTCTTGCTTGCATGAATTAAGCGTGAGTTCACTGGTGGGATAACGCATGTTGTTTCTTTAAACAATTGATCTTCTATATATAGCTTCAAGAATTTGTCTGTTGCTATCTTGAAAAATGAGAACACATTTACTGTTTCCTGTCTGTTTGTACTTTGTGTTTTCAATGAATCTCGAACTTTGTTCCACTTGAGTGCTTCAGCAGTTTTAGCTTTAAATGTTTAACGGTATGTAGCAGAACTTGTCTCAGAACTTGAAGTCTTGACTCTTCATTTCTCTTTATCTTCTATCATATTTTGTTAGCTTTTCTTCTATCAGAGTTTTGTTTCAGCGTGCTTCTATCAAAGTTTTCTTTCAGTGTACGTATTCAGAAGTTGTTTTTCATCTTTAGAACTTCTAATTCTTTATCTACTCAGCATAAGTTAATATTTCACTTTCTAGAATGCTTGAGTCAGAACATCATCTCAAATAAAAATATTCGTATCAGAGTATTATATTTATTGTACAAAATTTATTTCATTTGTTATCATCAAAACTCTAAGATGTGATTAGAACCAAACTATGTTCGAACAATCTCCCCCTTTTTGTTGAGGACAAAAACATTCAGATTTTGACTAAGAAATTTTGTATATATGTGAAGATCTCCCTCTGAGATAGATAATCTCCCCCTAAGATAAATAATGTGCCCCTGAGATAAATAATCAGAAGAAAATAAATACGCAGTAGAACTTACCTGAGTTTGTTCTTTCAGAGCTTAGGAAATCTTTCTTTTAGAGCTTCCTTTTTAGATTTTTTTTCATTTCAGATCTTAGAGCTTAGATTTTTTCCGCTGCAAAGTTTCCTTTCAGAGCTTAGATCCCTGCATACTTCAGAAGCAAATACACTTGTATTTTTGTTAGAAATGTTTGATACTTAGTCCCAATAATTGCTATATATAAATAAAATCAAAATCAAAAGTTTCTTCCCCCTTTTGTCATAATAAAAAAAATGAAAAAAATTTAAGGGCAAGTTAAAACGATCTAAAATGTTAATAAATGAGGTCAAAACACACAGTTACAGAGGTTTAAAAAATCAAAATAGATGCATAGAAGTTTTAAAAAAAATAGAGATTAAGATTGACGAGAGACTAGAGAAAATAGAAGATTCTTGATCTCAGCTGAAGATTCTTCTTGCTTTACCATTCATCTTCATTTTCTTTCTTCAACTATTTCAGAGTTTCCAGCACAAGAGAAGTTGGAGCAGAAGGTGAAGCATCTTCAAAAGAGACAACCTTAGAAGTAGAAACAGCAGCTTCGGAACAGACATCACTTGAGAATAATTTTCTAATATCGATCAGAAGTGTTGGCACTTTCTCAAAAGTATATTCAACACCAAAGGTAGAAGGTTGTCGATACAAAACCATTGCCAATGGGTTTTTCTCAGCAACTTCTGACTCGAATATATCAACATATTTATCTTCAGAGATATCCATAGGTTCAAAAGATGGTTTCCATGGAGCAATGTCTAGCTGCAGAAGAGGCTTCTTATTCCAGATATCCACAACTTCTGTCTTGAAGACATTCATATACTCAGTGAATTTCTCATGAGCATGAAAGTATCACATTTCTTTGAGCTTAAGGGATTCAGAGTTCAATATCCTTCTGAATGTGTTCCATAGAACATCTGATGCAACTGAGTTCAGGTTGCTGGCACAGTCTGCCTTCAGCAATTCTATCCAACCCTACATCGCTATTTCAAAATTCTGCAAAATTATATCAACATCTTTTTGAACAGGTTTTGGGGTAGGTTTTGGAACAACTTTCTTTTTATACTTATTTTTCAAGTAATGTAGTGATTCAAGATCAACTACAGTCCTCAGAAAGTTAGATGTTTCAAGATTTTGAGGGTGTTGAGGTTCTGACGAAGATGGATTGAAGGTATGTTCTGGGGAGTGAGGTGGTGTAAGTTCTGGAGAGATGGTAATGATGGTATGTTCTGAAGATGAAGTAGGAATAAGTTCTGGAGACTTATTCACAACAAAAATATTGGTGGATGAAATAATGAAGGAAGAAGGATGTGTGTTCAGAGGCACATTGATTCCTGGTAATCTCCATGATCCGTCATACCATTCAGAAGATGTTGGTGACAAAGGTGTGATAGGGGTTATTGGAAATTGAGTTTCAGAAGAAAAATTTGGATTAGTTTGGTGGGGAGAAGGAACAGGGATTTCCTGTTGAGAACTTGGTGGTGTGAGATTGTAGTATTTAAGTTGTTTGTGGTGGAACTTCTGTATTGGATACATCAAAATTATCTATATCAGATAATACTTGAGAAATTTGTGGGTTAATTTCATGAAGGTCTGATGGAACGGTGAGGTCAATGTCTACTTCTATGTTTCCTAGAGTTTGTGGTTCAGGAGGAATAGAAGTTTGAGTGGGGAGTGTAGAAGATGTTTCTATATTTACAAAATCTACAATAGAGATGGTGTCATAAGATTTACCTGAGGTCTTCTTCTGCTTCTTCTTCTGAGATTTGTGAGGTCTTGTAGAAGTACCATCTCCTGCTGCTCTTCTTTTCTTCGTCTTCTTGATGTATACATCTGGACATGGTTCATTTCTGCCTTGAAGCCATGCTGGATTAATTGGAGTGCTATCCTTTTTGCACGTTTCAATGAAATGTAGAATAATTTCATGATGATCACCAGAGTTGAGCAAAGGAAAATCTTTTAGAGGGATTTTCCTTGTAGTGACAGATGTTGAGACGTAAGGAGTGGGTTCAACCAGAAGTTTGTTAATGATCTTCCTTTTCAGTTGGTTTTTTCCAGTCAGATACCACAGATGGGGTTAAATTCTCCAAGTAAATTGGCATCCTCTAAGTGAGCTATCAGACCATTCTCTGTCAGAATATCTGATATCAATCTTGCCAGAGGTATCCAATTCCTTTTAGACTTAGGATGATTGCTTCTTTTTTCTTCCCTGGTTTCCTTAACATGCGTCCACAAATGATTGAAGAGAAGGTAAGGCAAATCAATTTTGACATTTTTTCCAAGATAGAACAACAAATATTGTTGATCTGCATTGATGTAGTCAGGAGATCTGGTTTCCTTCTTGTGATGAATACAAATGTGAATAATCTTTGCCCAGATCTTGTATTGATTCTTCAAATCTTTAATCTTGTTTGAGGCTTTTCCAGAAGTAAATATTTCAACATATACTGTGGACATATCAATTCTTCCAACAGGAACACCTGTAACTCCTTGTCCTTCAAAACCTATCAATATTCTGATGAGGTTTTCAATAATAGAGATTTCTTTTCCCATAACAAACAACAAAATTACTTTAGGGTTAGCAATGGTGTGAGTCCAAAATTCCTTAACAAGGTATGGGAACACAGGCCCAATCAGACGATCAAAGAAGTTGTTCCATCCTTGAAATTTCACTATTGGAAACAAATCAAACCCATTGTCTCTTAGGTTTTCCAAGTCAACCATTAGTTCACATACAATTTCCAAGCTATCAGCAGGAATCAACGTCGTTCTTTTTGGAGTTATGTACTTCTGGAATTGTTGAGGGTTGTTTGTTGTAACAGTGGTGTCTTGATGGGAAGATGAAGATGTAGCCATTTTTGAACATTTAGGATTCTTGAAGAGAGAGAAGAGAACTCAAAAATGCATAAACGTTTGGAATGAATGAGAGTGAAAAGTGAGAAAGAAATTGTGAAGATGTATTTATAGAGAAATTGTATGCAATTGAAAATTTAATTTTGAAATAATAAAGTATTTTTTTAAAAAAAAACCAATCATCACAAACATTTAATAGAGTTTGACGTTGAGGGATTGTGTGAGATTTTGAAAAGACTTGAACAGTTACGTAGGAATGCTGTCTCAATAGCTTTCACGCATGCGTGACCTTTCAGAATTTTTGAACGCGTGTTCAACTTCTAGGGTTAGCACGTTACAACTGTTTTATGTAATGAACTTCTGAACCATATTTATAGTAAAACATTAGAAAACATTTCAGAACTTTATATATGGTTTCTAATTTAACTTCTCTTCTAACTTCTGAAGAGTTGTTAACCAAAAAATTCATTCAAGAATAGAACTTATGACAATATTAATTAAAAATAATATCATTCAGGACAAAATTCTATACTGATATTCTTCAGAATGAATTTAAATCTATCTTCAGAAAGAGATTTAGTTAAGATATCAGCCCATTGATGGTCTGTGTCTACAAAGTTTAAACTTAAGATACCTTTATGAACAAGTACCTTATGAAATGATGTTTAATTTCTATATGTTTTGCCTTAAAATGCAAGATAGGATTATTTTAAAGACAAATAGCAGAAGTATTATCACAGCAGATAGGAATATTACGCTCATAGAGGTGATATTCTTCTAGCTGACTTTTCATCAAGAGCATCTGAGTGTTATAACCTGTAGCAGCTACATATTTTGCTTATGTTGGTGATAGTGAAACTGTGGCTTGCTTCTTGTTGTACCATGAGATCAGATTTTCACCAAGAAACTGACAGCTTCCATAGGTACTTTTACGTTTTATTCTATCTCCAGCAAAATCAATATCACAACAACCTACTAAGTTAAAATCTTTGGATCTTCTGTACAACAATCCAACATTAGTAGTACCTTTCAGATACCTCAGAATTCGCTTAACAACAGTTTAGTGAGATTCTCTAGGATCTGATTGGAATCTTGCACATAAATAAACACTGAATAATATATCTGATCTAGACGCAATCAGGTAAAGAAGAGATCCGATCATACCTCTGTAGAGTTTCTGATCTACTTTCTTACCTACCTCATATTTTCCTAGAATACATGTAGGATGCATTGGTGTCTTCGCTTCTTTACTTTATGATAACTGGAATTTCTTTAACATAATTTGTTTGATGTATGTAAGTACCTTTTGGAGTCTGATTCATTTGAATTCCCAGAAAGAATTTAAGTTCTCCCATCATGCTCATTTTAAAATCTGCCTGCATAGACTTAGCAAATTCTCTTCTAAGAGAGACATTAGAAGTTCCAAAAATAATATCATCTAAATATATTTGACAAATTGAAGTATCATTTTTAAATGATTTTCGAAATAAGGTTGTGTCCACTTTCCCTCTGGTAAAATTCTTTTCTAAAAGAAAGTTACTCAGACATTCATACCAAGCTCTGGGAGCTTGTTTCAAACCATATAGAGATTTTTTCAATTTAAAAACATGTTCTGGAGATTTTGAATCTTCAAAACCAGGAGGTTGACGGACATACACTTCTTCTTCTATGTAACCATTTAAAAATGCAATCTTAACATCCATTTGATATAAAGTGATGTATTTTGAACACCAAAAGAAATTAGTAATCTAATAGATTCTAACCTGGAGACTGGGGCAAAGGTTTCATTATAATCAATTCCTTCTTGTTGACTATAGCCTTGTGCAACCAGTCGTGCCTTGTTTCTGACAACTTCTCCTTGCTCATTTAACTTGTTTCTGAATACCCATTTTGTTCCAATGATATTGAATCCTTGAGGTCTTTGAACTATATCCCACACATCATTTCTGGTAAATTGATTAAGTTCTTCTTGTATAGCTATAATCCAGTCACTGTCTTGAAGAGCTTCATCTATTGAGGTTGGTTCAATCAGAGAAACCAATCTAAACATTGATTCTTCATTGTTTCTGAGAGAGGATCTTGTTTTGATGGGGTCGTCTTTCTTTCCAATAATCATATCTTCTGGATGTGATGATGTGATTCTAGGAAATATTTTCTATGAGGGTTCCTTAGAAATTCTTAAGTTGTCCAGAGCATTTCCAATAGGAGGATCTTCTGAGTTGTCCTTTGTTTCTGACTCTTCAGAGTTTATTAGTTGAACTTTTGTACCTGTAGAATTTTCAGTCTGCTTTGGCTTTTGATGGCCAAGCCTATCATTAAATCTGACTTTGATTGATTCTTCAAAAATCAGAGTTTCTGTATTATATACTCTATAGTCTTTTGAGCGTTCAGAATATCCAAGCAGAATACACTTTTGTGCCTTAGAATCAAACTTGTTTAGATGATCTTTAGTATTCAAAGTATAGCAAGTACATCCAAAAGGATGGAAATATGAAATGTTGGGTTTTCTGTTCTTCCATAATTCATAAGGAGTTTTTTCAAGAATATGTCTTATAGAGATTCTATTATGAATATAGCATGTTGTGCTCATTGCTTCTGCCCAAAAGTATTTAGCCATATTAGTTTCGTTAATCATGGTTCTGGCCATTTCTTCCAATGTTCAATTCTTTCGTTCTACAACTCCATTTTGTTGGGGAGTTCTAGGACAAGAGAAATCATGAGAAATACCATTTTTCTTAAAAAAAATTTCAAAAAATTAGTTTTCAAATTCTCCTTCATGACCACTTATAACCTTTATGATCCTAAACTCTTTTTCATTATGAACTTGGTTACAAAAGTCAAAGAACACAAAATGTGACTCATACTTGTGTTTTAAGAACTTAACCCATGTCCATCTGCTATAGTCATTAACTATGACCAATCCATACTTCTTGCCTCTAATGGATGTAATTTTCACTGGTCCAAATAGATCAATATGTAGAAGTTCTAATGGCCTACGGGAAGAAACAAGATTTTTGATTTAAAAGAGGGTTTTGAAAACTTTCCTTTCTGATATGCTTCACACAGAGCTTCTGAGTTGAGCTTCAGATTAGGAAGTCCTCTAACCAGATTGAGTTTGTTAATTTAAGATATTTTTCTCATGCTAACATGTCCCAATCTTCTGGGCCAGACCCATTGCTCATCATTAATAGACAGAATGCGTTTTACATTATAAGTTTTAAGGTCAGAAAGATCAATTTTATATATGTTGTTCTTTCTCTTTCCAGTAAAAAGGATTGTCCCATCTTTTTGACTAACAGCTCTACAGGACTTTTGATTAAATATTATGTCATAACCATTGTCACTCAATTGACTTATGGACAACAAGTTATATGCTAATCCTTCTACTAAAAGAACATTAGATATAGAAGGGAGGTTACCGTTTCTAATGGTTCCAGAACCAATAATCTTTCCTTTCTGGTTACCTCTAAATTTGACATCTCCTCCAGATTTAAGTTCCACTATGTGTCGTGAGCATCCATAGTCCAGGTACCATGTCCGGTGTTTCAACTTTGCTGTTAAGGACATCTGCAACATATATTATTTTCTCCTTAGGTACCCATATCTTTTTGAGTCCTCTTTGGTTAGAGTTTCTAAAGTTCTGTTTGAACTTTGGTTTAACATGAAAATTTTCAGAATAAAATGTATATTTGATATCATGTGTGTGACCAAAACTAAGTTTTTTGTGCAGTGGTTTATATGTAATAACCATTAAATCAACAGGTTTAGGTTGATATGTTTCTTTCCCTTTAGGATTTTCATATCCAATTCCTCTTCTGTTGTTTCCACTAACACCATAGATCATTGAAGCCATTTTGCTTCTATCTATGCTTTTAGCAATAAATTTTTGAAAACCGGAGTCATATTCTTTAAGAATGTCTTTCGAACTTGAAGCAGTATCTGAAATAGAAACTTTTTGAACTTTTTGAAATTTCTCTTTGAGTTTAACATTATTTTCTTTAAGTTCAGAGTTTTCTGCTTTAAGTTGCTCAATTTTAGATACAAGGCTCTTTTTGAGTTTCTTGTATTTAATTTTGAGTTGACTGTGGTTTTCATGAATTTCTGATAAACTATCTACAAGTTCAACTCTAGTAAATTTAGAGAGTACCTCTTAAGATTCTAATTCAGAGCTAGAGTCATCTGCTGTGGTAGCCATAAAAGCTAAGTTAGCGTGTTCGTCTTCTGAGTTAGATTCAGCTTCAGAAGATTCCGAATCATCCTAGGAGGCCATCATACCTTTCTTCCTTCCAAAATTTTTCTTTGGCCTTTCTCTTTGTAGCTTAGGACAATCACTTCTGTAGTGTCCTGATTCTTTAAATTCATAGCAGACGATATCTCTTTTGCTAGACTTTTTGTGTCCAGAAGATTCTGCTTTATCTTCTGATCTCTTGTAGTTTATGAACTTCTTTTGTCTGTGTTTCCACATCTGGTTGATCCTTCTGGAAAGAAGAGATAACTCATATTCTTCTGATGCAAAGTCATCAAAGCTTTCTTCTTCAGCCTGAAAAGCGTTAGTTTCATTTTTTTTATAGATTTAAGGGCAGCAGACTTACATTTCTTTTGGGGCTCATATTCATCAAGTTCTATCTCGTGACTTCTTAGAGCACTGATAAGTTCTTCTAGAGATACATTATTCAAATATTTTGAAACTTTAAATGTAGTAACCATTGGTGCTCATCTTATGGGTAAACTTCTGATGATCTTCTTAACATGGTCTGCTTTGGTGTATCCTTTGTTCAGAACTCTCAGACCAGCAGTCAGAGTTTGAAATCTTGAGAACATTGTTTCAATGGACTCATTTTCTTCCTTCTGAAGGCTTCGTACTTCTGGATGAGAGCCATAGCTTCTGTCTCTTTTACTTGAGCATTGCCTTCATGAGTCATTTTGAGAGACTAAAAAAATGTCATGTGCAGTATCTCTGTTGGTGATTTTCTCATACTCCATTTTTGAGATAGCATTTAGCAGGATATTTCTGGCTTCGTGGTGATTTTTAAAATCTATTTTTTGTTGCTTATCCATTGTCTTTCTATCAATCTTATTTCCTTCTTTGTCTACCGGATGCGTGTAGCCATCTAAGACCATATCCCATAAGTCAACATCATAACCTAGAAAGAGAGTTTCTAGTCTATCTTTCCAGTAGTCAAAATCTTCTCCATCAAACACATGAGGTTTTGTGTTGTTGTTGTTCTGATCAGTTGCCATAGTGTTTTCCTTCTAGATTTTATTCTGACACGGTTAAGTGTTTGCACCCAGAACCAATAGCTCTGATGCCAATTGAAGGCTTAGAAAACACTTAAAAGGGGGTTGAATAAGTTTTTTCTTTTTCTTTATACAACAACAATATAAAACACAAGTATTTTTATCCTAGTTCGTTTGAAACTCGAACTACTTCAGTCCACCCGCCAAGGTGATTTTTCCTCTCTCAACGAGGACTTAATCCACTATAATCAAATTGATTACAAATGCATAACCAACCGTTGTGGTTAACAATACACTACACAGGACAACTGCAAGTGACTAACTTCTCTAAGACTCTCTAGTCCTAGCCCTCTCGAGAAATCTGACCCAACTGGTCTCTCAAGGAACAATTACAAAATAACTTCTAACAATCGTGTAGCAGATTGCTTCTAATAAGCTTTATCACAATTGTGATTTTTCACTAAGTTTTAAGCTTAATACAAATGGTAAACTCAATACTCAAATTGTTCTTGCTTGCATGAATTAAGCGTGAGTTCACTGGTGGGATAGCGCATGTTGTTTCTTTAAACAATTGATCTTCTATATATAGCTTCAGGAATTTGTCCGTTGCTATCTTGAACAATGAAAACACATTTAATGTTGCTTGTCTGCTTGTACTTTGTGTTTTCAATGAATCTCGAACTTTGTTCCACTTGAGTGCTTCAGCCGTTTTAGCTTTAAATGTCTAAGCATGTGAACTTGTCTCAGAACTTAAAGTCTTGACTCTTCATTTCTCTTTATCTTTTGTCAGACTTTGTTAGCTTTTCTTCTATCAGAGTTTGCTTTCAGCGTGCTTCTATCAGAGTTTTCTTTCAACGTGCGCATTTAGAAGTTGTTTTTCATCTTTAGAACTTCCAATTCTTTCTCTGCTCAGCGTAAGTTAATATTTCACTTTCTAGAGTGCTTGAGTCAGAATATCATCTGAAATAAAAATATTCTTATCAGAGTATCATATTTACTATACATAATTTATTTAATTGGTTATCATCAAAACTCTAAGATGTGATTAGAACCAAACTATGTTCTAACACTAGGTGTGATTCCTTTTGCTCCTGCATGAATCTACTTACCATACCCACAATGTATGCTAAGTCAGGCCTCATATGAAAAAGGTACCTTAAGGATCCAATAAGTCTTCTATATTGGGCTGGGTCGATATCATCTTCTTCTGAGTCTTGTGATAGTTGCAGTCTTGGTTTTGCAGGTGTCAAAGTCGAATTGCATTCTTCCGTCTCAAATCTCTTGAGAATTTCTCATGCATGAAGGAAAATCGAGATACAATATGCAGTGGAAAATAAAATTTTCCTTTAGCGATCCTTACGTATAGGCATGGTCAGTGATAGAATATATTACCTCTTGTAGCGATATAGACCTTTGATGATGTGATCACGAGCATTAATGAAGAACAACGCCTCTACTCAGTCCACACAAACAAATCGCTTCTGAACATAATGCTAGTTGCTTACGAACAAAAGCTTTGTGTTAGAGAGTGAGAGAAAACATGGCTAGGATTTCAAGACTGAATTTTCAACAAGTGAAATGCTTCAGCACACGGGATCTATTTTTAGAACCACAAGTGTGGGCTGCAAGCTAAAAGCCCAATTAAGGTTGCAAGCTAATATCCCAATTAAGCATACGAGTATCATACCTTATGATGTACATATTATCATTTAAGCACATAGTACCTTACCATATTCTGTATTTCTCTTAAGTGCACTGTACCTTATGGTGTTCCTATAATTCACTTAAGTGCACCGTACCTTACGATGTTCCTCATTTAATCTATCTCTCATCAATCTGTCCTTGTGTATGTGACCCTGTAGGTTTCCATGGCGTTGGTAATTATATTAAATCACACATTTAACATAATAAACAGTGAGCTGTATGTAGCAACACATCACTGCTACCCAAGTCACAAAAATGTCATGTGATATGAAAAAATATTTTTGTGATAATACTTGTGTGTACAATTACCCTTTTGCCCTTATGTCTATATTGAACACAAGACATAGACCCAGTTCAATATCGGGGCCTTAGACATTTATCATGTTATACAGGATGGGCATATTCCATCTAGGTCACTCATGTCCCTCAACATGTTTTGTGAAGTACCCATCTACTGTCTTTATGGTCATCTAATTACGAATAACGTTTGATCAACAATAAAGCACTTGACTCTACATCTAGAGTCCATAGTGGTTTCAGGTTGAAAGATGATATACACCACTTATCACCATGAGAATAACTTATGACACTTTACATAACATTATATGTAGTATTCTCATAGCGGGTCAATCTAGAGACTAAAATGGGGCAGCAAATAAAGAGATGAAAGTGAGATTCCACAATGTCCAACTACACCGAACACACAAGGTCATGTTGAGTCAACATCACCCCTCGCTTAACTAGCTCATCTCTAGTTTGTAATCTATTAAGAATCAATCTCCATGTGAAAACCACAATTTTGCTTGGTATATTTGAGGCAAGGCCGTCTCGGTCATTTTGGAAGCCTTGTTCAAATTTTAAAAAATATCCTTTATAAAATATTTTAAAAATAAAAAACAATTATTGTTCTAAAAGCTTCAATATTTCATTAAAATTTATGTATTAGTAAAGAAAATTAAATTAATTTATAAAAAAAAAAGAAAGAGAAAACTATAAATACTAGGTTATGCTAGACTAACTCAAACTAAATTGTTTAATTTTTTTTAAATAGTCATTTTAATTACTAATCTATTCATTTACTACTATTTAAATAATATATTTTTATTAAAAAATAATAGGTCAAGTCAAAAATAATAATATATTACATTTTATTATAAAATTTTAATAGTAAATAAGCTAATATTATGATAAATATTATCTAACTTTTATAGATAAACAAAAATTGGGAATTTTATATGTTCTTGTATAAAATATAGAAGTGAAAATTTTATTTGTGCATGATATTTGACTTTTCTTTCTAAAGTAATAACATTATATGTTTGTCAAAGGGCTCGTTGGCATTTTTCTTAGCAAAAAATTGATAACATTATAGGTTCGTCAAAGGGTTCGTTAGCATATATAATAATCTAACCAAACTTTATCTATATTAAGAAAATTTTACCCTATACCCCTATACTTATTTCGATACCCCTACAATTTTTTTAATATTCCAATTTTATCCTTTTATTTTTTTTATTTTTATATGGATTTTTTTTTTATTTTCACTATTTTTTGAAAGCGTACGGAATAGCCAAGGAAACAGAAATTTAACAAACCGGATAACTCAAAATGGATACATCCGATACGTATTTTTTAGGAACCGGATAACATGTCATAGCTAAATCCGGAAAATGTCACTCGGATCACGCAAATATTAAGCACAAGAGTAAAATACAGAAAGATAAAAGGGGGCCTAGAACAAAAATGCAACATTTGTTTAAGCTGGTAGAGGAATCATATTATGTATACTGGAGCAGGAAAAAAGACGATTCAGAAGTTGTGAGGGATATTTTCTGGGCTCATCCAGAATCACATATTTTTTACGAAATACGCAGCAACAACCCGGATAACCCAAGCAATGGGTTATCCGGGGTGAAAGGAAGCAAATCGGATAACCCTGGGATGAGACTTCCGGAGTGTAAAACCCAAACCGGATAACCCTGGGATGAGACTTCCGGAGTGTAAAACTCAAACCGGATAACCCACACACGTGACTTCCGGTGTGTGTTAAAATTTTCAAAAACACACCGGATAACCCACTTACTATGTTATCCGGTTTGTAAAAAAATTATCTTTCTCTCTCCTTTTTCAGAAGTTAAAATGGTAAAAGTAAAAAAAAAAGAAGTAATTAGTATTTATTCAAGGGCAATTTCGTCCAGATGTCAAATTTGTAGGGGTATGGGAATAAATGTATGGGTACGTGGTAAAATTTTCCTATATTAAATATTTATAATATATAAACATTATTAAATATTTATAATATATAAACATGATGAGCTGAATTTTGAGGTCCTATTTTTTGGAGGCCCTATGCAACGGGCCAAATTGCACGGACCCAAGACTGGCCCTAATTTGAGGACCAAAGAAATTTAAAACCTTTGCCTTATTCTTAATTAGAGGACCAGTATCTGAATCAAACCTGCAAGGAAAACATAGGCAGCTCTAACTGAGAAACCATGTGCATCTCGCCACCAAACAAATTGGTCTACGTTATCTAGGATAAGAGATATGTTATTAAAGATTTCTTGCAACTCCATTAACTCGGTACCCTACAGAATCTGCATTAAAACCATCAAGAAGATCAATATTCCACTTCCATTTATCTTACAGCCAGTACCCTGAATTGATACAACCTTATCAAAAGTTAACTCAACAGCATTAGAACCCAAGTTTATTTGACCTCCACCAATTTTTAGTTGGGAATTTCTTTTTCTAACTAGTGAGATTCTTCTCCACCTTTGGTGAAAAATAAAAAATACCTCCAAATTTCGTAAGTTAACTTTTAGAATAAAGTGAATTGTTAGTTAATTATTTTACGGTTTAATAATGTTTTAAATTGTGAATTGTTAACTTACGAATTCATTTTTTTTATTGAAAAGAGTTAAGTTAACTTACGAATTCACCCTATTTGAGGAATTCTCAAGTTAACATGCGAAGTCTGCGTATAATTTTAGAAAACACAGATTTTCTCCCAAACTCATTCATTTCAAAATACACAAACTTTTCCTCTATAGTCCTAACCCTTGCTTTCTACCAAATCTTTGCAATTTCTACTCATTCCAACTCCTCCAACTTCCAACATCAAGTTCAACTCATTCCAGCTCCTCGAACATAAACTACAACCTCCATTTTGTGTAAGTTTTCTTAATCAATTTCTATTTCTATTTTTGATTTTTTAGTAGATTAGTAGGTTAGGTTATAGAATTTTAATTGTATATAATGTTATAGTAGGATAATGTAGTAAAAAAAAAAAGATTTTGGGAGTTTTGAGTCTGAAATTATGGTTTTAGAAATTCTGGACGAAGGGGGTTTCGCAAGTTAACCTGCGATGTGTACCAGAAGAGACTTTGCAGGTTAACTTGCGAATTTTTGTCTGAATGAGAAATTCTGAAGTTAACTTGCGAATTTTGGTCTGAATTGAAAATTCTGAAGTTAACTTGCGAATTTTGGTCTGATTTGTTTTTGAATTTTTATGCTAATTGTTGTAATGGTTTGTTTCAAGAAAATGGTCGATCATGATAACTAGATGACACGTTTGAGACAGGGCAGACAAATCCAGACAACGTCGGTTCGTCGAGAGTGCGAGCAAAGGGCAAGGGCACAAAGGGAAGAAATGGGACAACTTTCTATAGCATCACCTCCCGAACCGCGACGGAGGAGTAATCTCCATGAGGTGTCTTCCTCTCGTGCTCATGAGGAGGATGTACCAGAGATGGAGGTACCAGATGTTGAGTCGCCGGCGAAGGAGGTCCAAGATGCCCAGGACGCCGACGACGATGTTGAGGAGCCTAGAGTGGCGGAGGATGTTGGCTATCCAGGAGGGCCATATGACAGATCCCTCCTGATTTATTATGGGGACCATTCTACCCGCTATGTCTGGGGCGAAGAGGTATTATAATTTTTGTCGTTATATTTCGTATTATTTGTTTTCGTTCGTATTATTTATTTATTTTCGTATTATTTCATATTATTTCGTATTATTTATTTTCGTTCGTATGATACTATTTTCATATACTATCTGTTCGAATTATTTGTTTATTTTTATTTGATTCTTATGTTTCAGGAAAGAAAGGCTCTAACCACTCCCGCAAAATCTTTGAACTGTATACTCCGAAGACTCAGTGGTTCCAGACTGCTATCCTCGTACCCGATCTTGTCAGATTATACAGTATTGGTTACGGGACCATTAACACCGACATGTTGGGTGCTTTTGTCGAGAGATGGCATATGGAGACCTCATCTTTCCACTTTCCAGTTGGGGAGTTGACGATCATCCTCGATGATGTTGCATGCTTCCTCTGACTACCCATCAGAGGTAGGTTACTTAACCATTCTAAGATAGCCAGAACTGAGGCGGTTGAGTGGATGGTTGAGCACCTAGGAGCTGATCCGTACATGTCTGCTAGGGACTTCGACTCCACAAATGGGGCGCACATGACATTCTCCTATCTGAAGAAGTTATATGAGGAGCCCCTCCGTCTAGCAGCTAGTGCAAAAAGAGATGCACAAGAAGCTGGGGACCCTGTTGCAGAGGATATTTTTGTTCAGTATCACCGGGGTTGTGCCATCTAGTGTTTTTTGATGTACTTGGTAGGCACGTCCGTCTTTGTGGACACGAGTGACCGCTACACTGACGTGACATACCTGAGATACTTTACGGACCTTTCTATAGTTCAGGATTGGAACTGGGGTGCCGCTGCTCTTACCTACCTCTACCATAAGCTGAATGAAGCTTCCAGGTGGAGGGCTAGAGCGCTTACCGGCTCGTGCACACTCCTCACGGTACATTTTTTATTTTAACGATAAATTTTAATTAGTTATAATTAATTTTAATTAGTTTTAATTGATTTTAATTAGTTTTAATTATGTTAACATTATATTTTTGTTGATGTAGAGCTGGATTTTATCGTACTTTCACCGCATCCATGGTTACTTCGGGGATCCCGACTATGAGGACTACATGTCCAGGGCTGCCAAGTTTATTCTCAACAGGGGAAACGATAATGTGGCTCCTTACCGGGTGTTCCTTGATCGCACCAACCACAACGACATCAACTGGACCCCGTTTGAGGACTACAAGGAAGTTTTCCCCTTCGATACCATTTCGTTATACTCTGGGTGGCTAACATGTGGGGCTAACATGATGGTACGGTATCTGCCCAAGCGGTGTATGCGCCAATTTGGCTATGTGCAAACCATAACCCAATCTCCTTTCCAGACTGCTCCCGACACCATCACACGGAGGGCTCTAGATGATATCTTCCAGGAATGGGAGAATCATGTCATGCCATATGAGTTTTGGTTGATGCAGGCATCTGTATGTAACACTTTGTGGAGGAGTACACGAAATGGTTCTTTATAGTGTCGCTCCATTACATGACACCGGAGGCTGAAGGACGTCCGCTGAGGCCAACGCATGAGGAGCTCTTGGAAAACGAGCAGGCCGAGGATGATCATGTCATTGATCTACTGTCTATTTGTCAGAGTATCCCCCAGATTGGACATGAGGCATTGGATGACGAGATTATCGATGGGGGCAGACCTGGTTCGGTTGCCGTGGTGGAGAGGATGGTGGTTGAGGCAAAGCATGCAACACGTTACCACCGGCAGGGATGGCGCGGGGGTCAGGATTAGGCATATCCAGTAGCCTTTATGTTATTTTATTTGATTTTGTATGATCGCATTTTGTTCGGAACAATTATGTAATAATATTTATGATATTTTTTCTCTTTATTATTTATAACATATTATTATTTACATGGTTTGCGTATATTGATATCTCTAATATTTTCTTTAATTGATTTTTTTAAAAAAGAAACATAATCCGAGTAACTGAACCATTTTTTTGTATGTCTTGTCGAAACATTGTAAAATCCTATAGTTTTATATATATATATATATATATATATATATATATATATATATATATATATATATATATATATAAGTTTTATATCTTCCATTTTTTCTATATGTATTACTTTTTGAATGTCAAAGACACCACAAAACAAAATTTTGTTTCAGCCAAAACTGAGATTTGGTTCTGTTTCTGGATAATTCGCAGTTTAACTAGCGAAATGAATTGAATCAGGTTAATTCCTAAGTTATCTTTCAAGAGAACATTATGCAAGTTAACTTACGAATTTACCTTGTAGGGGGAATTCGTAAGTTAACTTACGAAATAACCCACGATTTAAAAAAAAAACGTGAATTCGCAAGTTAATTTACGAATTCACCCAAAAAAGTCACTTCACAAGTTAACTTGCGAATTCACCCAATAAAGTGAATTCGTAAATTAACTTGCGAAAGATATTTTTAGTTTTTCAGAGATATGAGAGAAACTCATTAAATAAGTGAAGAAATTCCCTTTTTAGTTTCTACAAGCGCCTCTAACTTTATCTCCTTTAATAATAAAATCAATTCTATTTTTTTATATAAAAAAAAAGAACAGTACTTTTAAGATTAATTTATTCTTAATAAATTAATTATATATTCAAAATAAAAACAAGTGGGACCTAGAATCCTTATTTTGGGGGAACAATCAAGACAAATGAACTAAAGTCTGTTCATTTACAGGGCGTCCTAAGTAAAAAATTAGTTTGTGAACTTTCTTTCTTATTGGCAAATCAATGCCTTTCCAGACAAATATTTCCTACTCAACATATAAATATAAGATTAATTCACATCTTCCTCCACAACTCAAACTTCTTTACACATGGAAACAGAATCACTACTTCCTAAGCCAACTAACTTTGGTGGCATTAAGCAATACTTGAGAAGAAGGCACTACAGGCATCTCGAAGGAAGTGGAAAGAAATTGAAGATCATAAGGTTAAAAAGGAGTCCCCGTAAGTTTTGGAGAATCAAAACAATCCCAAAGCTGAGATTGGTGATTAAATCGCCGTTGAAAATGTTGACAAATTTTAAGAATGCTTATATGAATTTTATGTTAAAGTCCTTGGGCACTGACACCATTTTTGGTGGGAAACAGATTCCTATTGCTTCTCAAGTTTCTGAGGATTATGCTAGTGATGCGTTTCAGACAATGCTCATATATGAGATTTCCAAGGCCTTGATTGCTTCTCATAAACTATTTCCCATGTAACATGCATCATGTAATTCTCTTCTTTTAAATACACTTTTCACCTCTTTTCTTTGTGTGTGAGATTTATTTGGGTTTAACACCTAGTATTGTTGGAAAGTTTGGAGAGGAAGGGAATGAAGTGTTTTGGAACAACATGAATATCAGAAGAAAAAAATAGAGTTAATATATTATTTTAGTGCTTGTGTAGATAAAGATATATGAATGTTTATCATTAAGATATTTTTAATTTTTATAGTACTATGACTATTGAAATTGAGATAGAATTAGAGTGAACATGATGATTTTGGAAAATGATTTTCTTAATTTATGCATAACAAGCCGGGAGATTATATACGAGTGTGAGAACACCATAAGTTGCATCTATGCATACATATCAAAACATAGCTTGTGCAACAAAAGTTGCAACTAACGAAGATTCTAACCAATCGTTGGAGTGGAGATAATAAATGTAGTTTTATTGTCATCACAAAGATTGTTTATGTTTTTTTTTTTTTTTTTCTTTATTTTTATCAAAGCAAAACTAATGAATATCATTGATAATCAAATGTTCAATACATGAAAGAGTAATATTAAAGAAACTATGCCTAGATTAAGAATTAGCAGTCTTTATTAAAGAATGAGCAACTATGTTCGTTGCTTGGCGTTTGATAAACTCTATCTCAAAGTTTGGAAAAAAAGTATAACAAAGATGTAATAGCTCGAACGATCAAGAAAAGTTCAGAATTATCGTCGTGATTGGACCGTACCGATTGAACCACCCTAACAGAATCACTTTCAAACATAACACGGTCAAGATTCATGAAAATAGCTCCTAGAATGTCCTCTTTGAGAGCTAAGGCCTCCACTTCAACAATAGAGGGGTTACCCTTGTCCCAAGTCGTGTCTGCATTAATAAAATTCCCAAAGTGGTCTCGCACACACCACCCACGATTATAAGATCCTACATGTTTGTTGAAACCTGCATCCACATTACATTTCAGTTAACCAAGCTAAGGAGCATTCCAAGATGATAGTTGGCTATGATCACTATTGTTCACCGGTTCCTTCTACGCCAGAAACCACTCATGCCACAAATGGAAAGCAAGCCACCCAAGACGAGACACTTCCTCTTTTCTGATGTTCCAAACCATGTCATTCCTATTCCTCCACATACACTCCATCATGACAACAACTCTTCCAGCTATTTTCCTATCCTTGTTGTTACAAATATAAACAATAATTGACTTAAAATCCTGGAAGCTTAATAAACGATGATCAATGATATTGCTCAGCCCGACTGCCTGCCAACAATGGTTTGTGTCCGGACACCCAAAAAAGATATGTCAATCATCTTCATAATTGCTCACACAAAATAAAAAATCTAGCGAACAAGGGACATGATGATCGTGGAGTGTCACTCTAAACGGTAAACAATCCTTACAAGTTCTCCACAAAAGATGCATAGCTCTTGATGGAGCTTTAAAAACCATTTAATAGTTTATATTACTTTAAATTTGGTTTTATTTGGTTTTTCCGGAAGATCGATTGTTTGGTGAATACTTGAAAAATTAAATAATAAAAAATAAATGGTCGGTATTTTCATAGCAAGAAAACTTTGTTAGGGTTTGACTTCATTAATTTGTTCTTATGTAGCATCTTTGACTAGTATTATGCAGTTTTAATAAGTTATTAATATTATCTTTTGTTTCTCTCATTGCAACTCATGTTTGAGTCAACGACGTAAGATCAATCATATTATCCAATATACGATCTCTTAGCCTATTAAATATTTTAACATTGTTTCAACAATGAATGCGGATATCAATGACCGCTTTCATCAAATATTGTTACTTGTGTAGATATCAAACCTAAATCTATTTCTAGACTCTACTATCTAATAGATGGTAGACTTGGATGTAGTAATAACCAGTACGTTTCAAATATCAAGTCATACCATGTAAACATGTTTTAGGTAACTAATCTAAAATAAGCATTAAGAACGAATAATTCATCGATATTAAAACTTAAGAAGAGTTACATAGAGTGTCATGGTCGGGATCAAAACATAAGTAGCATGACAACTACCTCTAACTCCCCCAAAAGATAAAATTATCTATACTTACTCATCGTAGCTTTACAATCAAGACCTAGAAGAATGAAGTTGAAAAGCATTTGTTGACGATTCATCAGACAATGCTTCCACCCTCGATCATCCTCTCATATTCTATCTTCTTATGATTAGTGTTGAAAACCTAGTTTTTCTAAGGAACCACCTTGAATTCCACCAAATATAATCCAATGTTCTTGAATAGAATGAATTGAATATCTCCGATAAAGGCATGAAACCCCTAGTTATAAGTTGAGTAAAGGTAGGCTCGCTAAGCGCATCTCCCAGACTCACTTAATGTGTCTACTTTCTTCTAGGTTAAGTAATGCCAACTACCCTAAGAATATTTTTCCTGCCTATGCTCGCTAAGCGAACCTCCAAAGCATTAGACAAAGCAAACTGGTATTTGTATCCTATCCGAAAAAAGATAGAAGAGCTGGAAAATTTTCTAAAATAATCTAAAACAAGCCAAAAAAAAGGTCGAGGATGTCCTCTGTGAGATATACCTCGAGATTATTTCTTTTTCTAAGGATTTGCCCAAATTAATAGAATAAAGTTACCCCATTTCCCAAGACTTCTTTGAAAGTGACTTGAAGTAGGTAGAGCATTTTTTATCCTACTATGTTGATCTTTTAAGATAAAGTTTATCTTGATCAAGAAACTGAAGATGGGGAGGTGGTTCCCTTGATTGATTATTCCTTTATTTTGTTATTTTTTATCGGCGTGATTGTACCCAACATATGTAAGTTCAATGGATAAGTAATATTTTTCGTTCAGAGTTAGTTTATCTAGAACACAATATTTTCATCAAGATCACGCTTGAAGTTTATGGGATGTCTCTGGGTACCGTTCCTGATCAAGGGTCGATGCCATTTTGATGCCCCCAGGTGAAAACTGTTAGAACAAAGTTTGTTTCTAATAATATATTAAATGTTTTGATGTAACAAGCATAATAAATTTTGTATGGATGGAATAAATTTTGTATGAATAAATATGATATTTGTTAGAACAAAATTTATTCCTAATAATATATTAAAAGTTTTAATGATAACAAGCAAAATAAATTTTGTATAATTGAATATGATACTCTGATGTGTACAATGTTTTATTTCAGAAGGTGTTCTGACTCTAGTGCAAAAATAGAAAATATCATGCTGAGCAGAAGATGACGTTAGAAGTTCTAATGAGAAAAGAACTTTTGGACAAAGCAAGCTAAAAAGGAGTGCTGGAAGAAACACGTTGTAGAAGTTTGAAAAAGACAAAACACACTGCTAACAGAAACACGCCTTAGAAGTTATGAGCGAGAACTTTTGGAAGACACGCTACCTAGAAAGCTTCTGAAGTAAAAGAATTAAATACCACTTCTGATGGAAGCTAGCAAAGCGCAATGTCTGATGAAAAGAACCAATAATATGTTCTGAATAGAAGATATATATAACAAGGCTTACAAAAGATGAAGTATTAGAAGTTCTAATGAGAATAGAACTTTTGGTCAAGCAAGCACAACACAAAAGTAGAAGCTAGCACAACACGGAAGCAGAAGCTAGCACAACACAGAAGCTAGCACATCACAAAAGCTAGCACAACGCAGAAGCAGGCACAATGCAGCTTCTGATAGAAGTAAGAACAACAAACTTCTGATAGAAGCAAGAATAGCGCAACTTCTGATAGAAGCAAGAACAACGAACTTCTGATAGAAGCAAGAATAACACAACTTCTGATAGAAGCAAGAACAACAAACTTCTGATAGAAGCAAGAATAACGCAACTTCTGATAGAAGCAAGAACAGCAAACTCGATGAAGTAGACTCGATGAATAGCAAAGTAAACTTCTGATGGAAGGACCAACAGAAGTTCTGATGAGCAAATATTTAGAAGATCATTTTAAATATGAACGTTATCCTCTAAAGGACAAAAAATGCCAATAACGTTAACATGAGCGAAGAAGAAGACAAAAATACTTGATTAGTCCAACTTCCAAGGATTATTCAACAAGGCAAAATCACGTGAAGATGGAAGCTGAGTAAAAACGCGTGAAAGGCTATAGTAAAGTAATTATTACACTTTTCCTTAATTCAAGGTACGCTCTAGCAACGGTTAGATTCTGGAAAGCTTTATTTAAGGAATTCATTTCAAAGGAGAATAATAATTCACAAGAACTACACAATAATTATTTAGAAGAACATCTAACGAACAACATTATTTTTCACAAGAACTTTCAACAAACATCTTCTAGCAACCTACAGAAAGTCATTCAAAGTAAACTCACGTTGCCAGTACAAAGAATTATTTTTGTAAATTAGTTTACTATTTCTTGAGCTTAATTTTTGTGTAAACTTCACTTAGTGAAGAATAGCTTTTCTAGAAGCACTTTTGTACACAGTCAGTCAGAATCTAGCATTCTGATAGTTGTTCCTTGAGAAGACCAATTTGGGTCAGAATTCTTGAGGGCTAGGACTAGTTGAGTCTTAGAGGTGTTAGTCACAACAGTGGTTGTGCGGTTTGTTCCTTGAGAAAGACCAGTTGGGTCAGTGTTCTTGAGAGGGATAGGACTAGTGAGTCTTAGAGGAAGTTAGTCAAACCGATTGGGTAGTGCAATATGTAATCGTTGATTATAGTGGATTAAGTCCTCGTTGAGAGAGGCAAAATCACCTTGGCGGGTGGACTGGAGTAGTTTGAGTGTCAAAAGAACTAGGATAAAAATACTTGAGTATTTTATTTGTTGTTTGGGTTAAAAGAGTCTAAAAGTAAGATACACTTATTCAACCCCCCCTTCTAAGTGTTTTTCCAAGCCTTCAAAAACTTGGGTCAAGATTGACATATGGAAGACTCACCTCTACCTCTAGAGTAGTTAGCTACGAAGAGGGTTGGTGACTCGATATTTTCAAATTTGTGTGTGCATTAGCATAATGGGATTTTGATTTCTTTAGTCTTACATATGTAGCATTTAAGAATGTACCCCTGAGTCTTAGTGATTGACCTTTAATCTCTTTTATTCATACGCCTGACTCATCTGCCCTTACATGATCACAAAGAAAAAAATGATTTAGTAAAAATTAATTTTCTATTTATTCGAACAACATAGCACATTGTAATAGTGAAACATTGATTTATAAAAGAACTAAATTAATAACTAGGTGACATAACCACTGCTAATTGGTCATGGGGCATGGATGTTGGCTTTGACTTCACTCACATTAGCCACCAGTACTCATTCAATCGAGATGATATGCCTTACATGTAAGAGGATATATATTTGTATCTCACAATCTCCTAACAAAGGATACTATGTTGATATCCATAACTTTGCCTTCTTTTTTGTCTTTCTACAAAGCCTAATAGATTCTCTTCACCCTAGATAGCTCGGAGCTTATCATAAATGGATTGTCATGGAAGTTCTAGTGCTTAAGCTTGAGGTGGACTTGGGATGCTACTGCATCCAAGGTTGCTGCCAAGGGGCTATCTAGGATTAAATTATAGGCACTCATCTCAATGTATCTCCAAGCAGTGGTTATTGTGTCATTGATAGCTTGTAGGTAGTACCTTTATTAGGGCCATAACTTCTCTTTCTCCAACCCCATTTCTCAAAAATATTTGCATACATGATGTCATAGGAGATGTTGTAACACCCCATTTCTACCCGGTATTTATAAGGAAAATCTGAGTGATAAAATTTCAACTAAAACATGGGATATCACATTTTCAACTTAAAAACTGTTCTTGCAGGAAAAACTTATATAAAAGTATTTAGGGATTTGGAGGCTCAAGCTAAGTATCTTGAACTCCAATCTAAAAGTGTCTTGCTTATCCCGCTGGTGGGAGCCCTATTTATAGAAGTATCGAGACCTCCATGTTCAATGCCTGTAACGGCTATGCCTTCTCAGTTCTATATCTGAACTGCCTTTAAGGAGAATAACGTCCGCCGTTCACAAATGATGACCCTAAAGTGTAACGCGCGCCGTTAGGGTTAATGTGGCAGTTACACCTTTGATGATTGTCTTAGACGTAACTCTCGCATTATTGTCGAGCTAGATCATGGCTCGTAAGGCCGGGTTATATTCCCGGACCACTCCGATGTCCATGCTTTTGGCCGAGGAGCATGCTCGGCTTCTTCCTTGTCCCTTCCGTCTTTATAGCTCGGCTAGGATTTTATGTATGATCAAAAACCAACGAAAGTTAATCATATTTAGTACATAAATACATAGCACAACATATCTAGATGAACTCCAAACAACCTATATTAATCTTCTTGAAAACAAAGCAACTTATTATTACTACGCAGCGAAATCACAATTTCAATTATGGCATAATATCAGGTTCATCTTCAATTCGTTAAACTTCTTTTATTTAAACAAAAGAAACTTCAACTTAGTATACGACATCAACAAGTAGTTTCATAAATTTCATCCTTTAATTCAACATCTAAATTAATAACAAAAAAAGAAACAACTATCATTCATTCCCCCCGAGTGCTACGAATCAGAGCAAATGACACCAACTCGAACTAACAACTGAAACAGCTACTAAGCATAAGCTAATCTTACTAATTACCTGCACGTTACCTATGTAGAGGCAACATCGTAACAGAAGGGGTGGGATATCGAATGATATAAACAAAAATATGATAATCAATATATTAGACTAGAATCATACAAACTTCACTGCTTCATACAACAATTATGCAACAACTGACAAACAACTTAGTAACAACAACAAGATATTTTATTCGATTAACCTACAACTTAAATCAACAAAACTTAATAACAAAAGCAACTTATAACAACAACAACTTATAATCAACAACAACTTCAATATGCAACTCAAATGCGACTCAACTATGCATATGCATGTGGTACCATTGGAGCAGAATTCCCAAATTAAAATATGCCAGTTTATCGAGACATCAACAATGCATAATCCTTCAACTTTCAACGTGGTGACATCAAGGCCAAGGTATAAGCCTTCAACTTTTAACTTAATAATGCAATGTATGCAATGCGACAACAACCACATCATCAACTTATTCAACACAACACAACAACGACAAAATACAACAACTGCAAATAACTTATTCAACATTGGTCACAAGACCTGCAACTTTAAAGCAACTTAACAACGTTGGTCATAAGACCTGCAACTTAATCAACGCATCATCAACAACATAAATCAACATTGGTCATCAGACCTACAACTTACAGTTGTCCATAATTCAGAACAAAACCAATTCAATTATACCTGTGAATCAACATATTCAACATAATTTAAACAACACAAACCAACTAGTATTACTTACTAATATACCTGACTTACCCCGACAAATTTTAATCAATTCCGAGAAACTAATTTTACTGCTTAATTTACTAATTCGGCTAATTCAGCATTATTTCTATTCACTGTTATCACTGCTAATTATTAACTAACTTCTACTAATTTTATTATATTGATATAATCAGTTTCCCTGCATCTAAAAATTCATACTATCATTAAAATGAAACTTTGTTACTAAAGATCAATATCTGTTAAAACTTGTTGTCAATTATTTTTCTGTTTCTGCTAATTTTTCTGTACCATGCCAATTATAACATTAACCTCTTAATCTTACTAACCTTTTTAATTAAATATGTTGTGTCTCAAGTAATTCATTTATATGTACCTGTGCACCACTCATCACTACCTGCCTATAGCTGAAGAACAAAAATCCAAAGGAACATAGTTATAATGCACACGTACAGAAAAGGAAACAGGGAGGCACAAGTAGCAAGGTTGGGACGCCCGCCCTACCTCCATGGGGCGTGCGTCCTCTCTCTCTCTCTCTATATATATATATATATATATATATATATATATATATATATATATATAATTTTGATTTTCCTCTTAAGCACAGTTACTAAAAAAAAATCCCAAAACTTCCCAAAACCAGAACAAACAAATTTCAATCAAATGCAGGGAGGGAAAAGGAAAAAGGTGGGGCACCCACCCTTCATCATGGGGCTTCCTCCCCCACCCCACGCACATATATTTTAATTTTTTTCTTCTTTCTTATAAGTAGGGCGTCCGTCCCTTATGTTTTAGGGCCCCCGTCCCGGTTCTTCTTCTTCACCTACGCGTATTCGTCTCTAACCAGTTTCTACTATTTTATTCCAGTTTCGATTCAAGGCATACCACAAAATAATTCAACAGAGTCATTGTATTCCAATGTTACACAACATCGACGACCGCAATACACATAATTTCATCGATGACAACTAGAATTTAACAAAATTAGAAACACTACAATTCAACACATTGCAGTATAAACTCATAAAATCCCAATCCCACATATCAATCATCACATTCTCGGTTATAAAATTTGAACCCCACCCTTACCTCGGATTAAAGGCAGCTCGAATTTCCCGATCAAATTTCTGAAACTTTTGCTAACAGCAACAACCTCTCGTATTCTCTCTTCTCTAATCCTTGTGCTTCCAAACCCTATTCCTGCCTCTTCCCAAAATGCCAGGTGACCTAAATGCTTTGTTTTTTATTGGCCGCTACTTCTATTCCTTACTTCTAATCAGTTAATAAACAATGGGTCTACTAATAGTCTAAAAGGGCCTGCTATACGATTCCATCAATTTTTCTATTTCTCACATATAACTTAATCAAACTAAATTAATTAATATTATACTAAAACTAATATTATTTCTAATAATAATTTCTCCTGACTAATCCGACTAATTACTCGACTATCAACTTAGCCGCTCAACTAACATATCAATCTGATAATGCCTCTTATCATAATTCCGATAAATCTCATTTTTGACAATTTCCAATAAATAATTCCTTATCTAATTTAATTAAATAATTAATTAAATTCGGGGCGTTACAGATGTCGCCATCAATAAGTACCCCGTGAGAAATTGAAGTTAGTAATTGTGGCTATAATCACTAAAGGGAAGAGCTTGTTCTGAACTCCCTTTATTTTCTCACTATTGTAGAACCCAAGGTTTGGCCAAGAGTTTTTTCTCAAAGATTTAATGTTAGGTTGTGCCCTAGTGAGTAGATCTTTCAAATTACGAGTTTCCTTGAGCCCCAACTTCTTCCAGAACATGTAGTCCAACCTCAATTCTCTTTTGAATATCTAGCACTATAATCTTTTGTTTGTGCCCCCACGACTAGTACCACTTTAGTAAAGGGGTTAATGTACCCACTTAAGGTCTCCTTCTATCCTTGAGTAATTTTACTAAGGACAGTCAATATAGTGGGTGATAAGTGCCAAAATATCAATATTTTGAGTAGTAATTTGTAGCACTTATTGACTTTTTCTTTTGATTTAGATAATAAAACCTTAACTTATATGTAAATAATTGAATAATTTGGAGATAATGTACAATTTGATAGTCTTTATGTATTTTTGTAGGTATTGTCGCATATTTGGAGCATCAAAGAATAAGGTGTCTAAGGCACAACTCCAAACATGCAGTTTGAGACGAAATTATTATTGAATCCCGCTTAGTGCAAATTCTAGCGCACTACAATTTTTTTGAACAATTTGGCAGAAGCAGAATTTCTGAGCCCACTAAGCGTGATTAGCTTGCTTAGCGGGATTTAGGTGGTTTAATGTGTAAATTAGAGTGCAGCCCGCTTAGCATGGTCTGCTGAGTTTAGTTTTATAAAAACAAATTCATTAATTTGTTTTGGGGATGGTTTTGGGTATTTTTGCCCTAAATCCATCACCTTCCATTCTCTGATGATTAATCTTAGAAAACAATAATGGAGCTTGCATCTGGATGATCTAGAGTCAAATTTCTCATCAATCAAAGTTGAAAAATTGAAAGATGTTTGGTTATTCTTCTTCTTCTCTTTGTAATCTCTATTTGTTGGGGGTTTGTATGTAAGTTTACCTTGACTATATGTATATTTATTGCTCATGGTGTTGTATAAAACTATTTTTACAAATCAATATTGATGATTGCTTACTTTTTTGGGTTTAAGTTGCTGCAAACATGTACAGTTCAAATACATATTTAGGATGAACATCTATTAGGTTCTATATTCTAGAAATAGATTAAGGCTTAATATTCACGTGGGTATTGGTTCTTAATACTTTCGCGTTGTTTGAGTTGCGCGTGAAATCACCTCTGAAAGCAGTACGGTTAATATCTCACTTTGCGTTAGAGATAACCTCTGTGTGAGAGATACATGATAATGTTGGAAGATGATTTAGGTTCCGTACAACTGAGTAATAGGTTTAAGTATTTGATAGGGTTGATGAAATGCAAACCGGAAGAATTCTCTCCTCTCCAAAGAAGTATTTATTTTTTCTTGATAACTTTTACCTTTCACACCTGACACTTTAAACTCATTCAAAACCAAACTCATGAATGTGAGACTTATCGAATGATAATTTAGTATGCATTAATCCCTGTGGAGACGATAAAACTTGAAATACTTCCAATCTTTTACTTGTTGCTTTACCGCTTCAACACTGGGTTAACACTTTTGGATAGTAAAATGGCTTTGCAGAGGTCTCTCCACAAACCTATGCTTCCAACTAAGAGGCTTTTTAACATGCGGATACAGATCTAGTTATGGTTAGTGGAATGAGCTTGTACTCTACAACTTCACTGCATGGTAGTAGTTTAATCGATCATACATGTGCTCAGTGTGTTCGTCTGGACCCCCCGATCTCATCATAGCTTTGAAGTTTGAGAGGTTTCTTTATCAATCTCAGAATTATGCTATCGAAGATGCGAACAGACATATGATTAATTTTATGCTCTAGAATTGGAGCATCTTCTACATACCTCTCTCTTCTAGGAAAGTAGAGGATCTTTGAGGGGAGTGAGATTGTCATTTTCCCGTTCACGACTGGGGGAAGGAGTATGATATCTTTGATGGTGGCAAAGATTTGGTGATCTTGGAAATTCTCTTCATAGTGTTGATGCCCTAACCAAAGTTGATTATGGAATTCCTTGGTTTCTTTGGGAGACGGCTTCTTGCATTGTGTTATTCTTCATGTTAACAAATTGTAGTCTCTCTTCAATTTTGAATAGCCTCTCTTCCAAAGCATGTGAGTTTTATTTTTGCACCATATTGTAAACACTATTCAACAAATCATTTTCCCCCAACTCGTTGAGATTAACTTGTAACAACTAAAAGACGGGAACCATTTATTGTCCAAATATCATAGGTGGTGGTGGAGGTCTGAGCGAAGGCTCGTCTTGATAAAATTGTTATGCGAATCTAAGGAACAAAAGAGATTAGAATACTCCCTAATCTGCTATAGGTTGAACATGATCTTGTCGTGAAGGAATTGACAGGGATGTTACTAGAACTAGATCATCTATTCTTTAAAGAAGATGTATTGGATCGTTGGTAGCTTCAACGATGGCTTAGATCATCTATTCTTTAAAGAAGATGTATTGAATTGTTGGTAGCTTCAACAATGGCTCACCTCACCTTGTTGTGTTTATTGTCTATTCATATTTATAGATACTAGGGTAATGTTTATGTGGTAGATAATTAGCTTATTTAGGAATAGGATTGTCTCTCATGAGACTTTTATGAGAGGAAAGTCTAGTGAAAATCTTGACCTTCCAATTATTTTTTAGAGTTTTTGGAAAAAATAAAGGGGTAAGGTTTCATTTCATTTAAATGCAGATGATCCACCCCCTTTATTATTTAAATATTTAAATGTAATATTTTGAAATTTAATTCCTTCTTTATTTATGAAAAATATACTTTTTTAAATAGGAATTTAATTCCCAATTTTAGATTTTTCACTTATCGGTGTTTGTTTTTTGGATCGTAAATTTATTCTAAAAAATATAGATTAGAATATTTTTCATTACAATATTAGTTTTAAGTTTTAAAAAAATATGTCTTAAAATTTTTTTCTCAAAAATTTAGATTTTGTTTGGTAAAACTATTGGTAACTGATAGCTGATAGTTTATAGTTGATGAATAATAACTGATAAGTTAACATGAGTGGTACATTAGCTGTTTAATTGATTGGTAGATGCAAAATGACATAAATGTCACTTTAATTAATAAAGATGATAATATATTTTTGTTAAAATAATAAGAATATAAATGGAAAAAAATCACAAGCTAAAAGTTACAAACTCAAAAACTGTTTCAAATAGCTTTTGAAGAAAAGCTAAAACTAGTATAAAAGCTATAAACTAAAAGCTAAATTGAGTTACCAAACAAATTTTTTTTTCATTAATATTAATCGAAAAGCTAAAAATCATTTTTTGTCTTATCAAATAGACTCTTATTTTACATATAATTTTGTCATTTTCTATTTTCATGCTATAGAGTGAGAATTTTTTATTTTTATAGAAATAAGAATTAACCATCTAACTATAACTTTTCACTTTCAAATATTTTAATTTATTCATTATTTATTTCAAAATTTAAACTAAATACATTTTATAAATATTTTAAAAATTTAAATTACTTATATAGATGGAAATAAAATTCTCAATGTTCTCATATATAAAACCAATTCTATTTTTCATAAGAAAAAAACAATGCTTTTAAGATTAATTTATTCTTAATAAAATAATTATTTTTAAAATTTATTGAAATGGGACCTAGAATCCTTATTTTGAGGGAACAAGCAAGACATATGATATGAACTAATGACAAATAAATGTAGCCATGTTCATGGGTGTGACTGGACTCACGAGTCCGCTGATCCAAATCAAACCAACTTATGAATCATCTGAACCCATTTATTTACGGGTATACCTAACTCAACCAAGAACAACCCGCATAATTTTGGTTTGGGTATTGGATTGGAGTTTCACAACCCACGAAATCCAACCCATTAATATGTCATTACTCATTAGTAATTTATTTTTCTATTATTTTAAACAAAAATATAAAATCAATATCTCACTACTAACATAATTTTGATAAAAAATTTATTCGTCTACCATTAATACTATTATACTAATGATGTTACGTAATTCTAAGACTAAATATTATTTCTTATTTTCTTTTGCATCATTTGCAACTTATATGTTTTATGAAAATAACATGTCTGATTGAACAATTTAATATTATCAAGTATTATGTGGTATTGATGAATTTTATTAGATATTATTATATGATGTATTTCATCTAATTTGAGTGTTAGAAAAGAGTATAATTGTATAGAATTATGTTATAATTTTCGTAATTGAAAAAATTATTAAAAAATATTTTTCAATTTAAACACAACCCGCAAACCCAACACATAAATAAGCGGATCAGTTCAGGTCAGTTTTGACGATAAAATTATGAGTTAGACGACAAATCCAACCCATTAAAATTTGAACGGATTAAGTAATAGATTAGACTAAACCCGATCCAACCCAACCCAACCCGTGTACACCCCTAAATAAATGCCTTTTAGGCAAATAAATGCCTTTGTAGCCAAATAATGCCTATTCAATTTAGACACGAAATTGATCAAGTCCTAACTCCTAACATATAAAAATAAGCTTAGTTGACATCCACAACTCAAACTTCTTTCACGCACACATGGAAACAGAAACACTACTTCCTAAGACAACTAACGTTGGTGGCATTAAGCAATACTTGAGAAGAAGGCACTACAGGCATCTCGAAGGAAGTGGAAAGAAATTGAAGATCATAAGGTTAAAAAGGAGCACACGTAAGTTTTGGAGATTCAAAACAATCCCAAAGCTCAGATGGGTGATTAAATCACCGGTGAAAATGTTGACAGATTTTAAGAAAGCTTACATGACCTTTATGTTAAAAATCCTTGAACACCGATGAAAAAACCTCCGAGGATTATGCCAGCGATGTGGTGGAGCTTCTATTTCCTCTTCCCGTATTTTTGTTTGCGGTGGCATTGTGAGTAATAATGATAATTTTTTGGGTGTTGTTTTCGGTTGTTTGGTGGCAATTGAGTTAGCTTATGAAAAGAATTAGAGCAATTGAAAATCGATTCGATGGAGGTGGTCAAAGATGAAATTTTGTAATCTCCTATATTTTTCAGGAAATGAATAATTGTACAAATATTCTTGCTAATATATCGTTTTCTCTTATTAATTCTATCTTATTTTCTTCTTTTCATTAGGTTTTATATATATATATATATATATATATATATATATAGAGAGAGAGAGAGAGAGAGAGAGAGAGAGAGAGAGAGAGAGAGAGAGAGAGAGAGAGAGAGAGAGAGAGAGAGAGAGAGAGAGAGAGAGAGAGAGAGAGAGAGAGAGAGAGAGAGAGAGAGAGAGAGAGAGAGAGAGAGAGAGAGAGAGAGAGAGAGAGAGAGAGAGAGAGAGAGAGAGAGAGAGAGAGAGAGAGAGAGAGAGAGAGAGAGAGAGAGAGAGAGAGAGAGAGAGAGAGAGAGAGAGAGAGAGTTTTTAACGTTAGATTAATATTTTTAAAATTGATTGGATTGAAACATAATATCATATAGATCATTCCTATAAAATTTGAGACTAATCTATAATGATTTACTATATTAATGAACTACATCAAAATTAACGTTATATGGAAGTTTATTTTGATGTTAATTTTTGGATATCTTGATTGTATAGTAAACAATTATAGATTAATCAAACTTTATAGGTATGATCTATATAATGGTATGTTTCAATCCAATGATTTTAAAAATATTAATAACATTTTGGTGTAAGTCATGGTGTAACTCTTCGGATGTAATTGATCCTCCTATATATATATATATATATATATATATATATATATATATATATATATATATATATATATATATATATATATATATATATATATATATATATATATATATATATATATATATGGACTAAAAGTTAAATTTAATAATTTTGTTAGAATCAAAAATATATTTAACCATTTGAACAAAGATTAATTGTAACATAAACTTAGGATTAAAAATGAGTCAAGTAAAGTTAAAGTAACCACTACTCAGATCGGCTAGTTAATAATTGATTCAAATTAAAATTCTGATTGAGTTGGACACAAATTTTTATTAAGGCAAACCTCGACTCGTTATTAGTTCACGAACAATTCAATTCTTCTTATTAGATTAAGTGAATTTGTTTTACATACTTAAAAGTTTTTTAAACACATATGAGAGGTTGAACTTACTCCAAGAGTAAGTTTTTTTAACTTACTCAAAATCAAAGTCTTTAAATTAATTTTAATCTAATCGTCACTCAAGTTAAAATTCTATTTAACTATTCTATTAAATCTAATTTTAACGTTAAGATTTGGAGTAAATTTAACCCTATTTATATGTTTGTGTGTGTGCATGTGTATGTGTGTGTTGGTGTTTGTGTATGTAAGTGTTCGTGTGTGTGTGTATGTGTGTAAACATACATGTGTGTACATGTGTGTGTATATGGTATTTATTACGAAACAATTTGAAAAATAAAAATGCAAGAATGTACAAATGTCATTAATTTAGAGGATAATTTTTAATCTATTATAAATTTGGTCTCTTTAAAAAAAATTATATAGTTATTAAACTAGTCGAACCAAATGACTTAGTCTCTAAAAGAATCACGATACTTGCAACATTTTAAAATATCATAATTTCACTAATTTTTCTTATGAATTCAATTTCTAAAAATAGTCATCAGGCACAACAAAAAAATACAAAATAGAAATTCAAAGATTTTTGAACAAAGTGTAATACTCCAAATTCTTTAAGCATGAGTATGAAAGGCTAAGAAAGAATTATGACTTGTGGCTTGTTTTCTCGCTCCTTCATCATAGTCTTGCACATTTCTAAAGCCCATGTAATGTTGTCCTCTCTTTCTAAATCCTATTTAATGAAAAAGCGATTGAATAAGTCAAATGCGTGGAAGTGATACCAATAATTACCAAGAGTAGAAGTCTATACTTGTTTGTTTTGTATGTTGAGTCAATTATGAGCACAAATGAAAATGTTTTGAACACCTTCACAGAATCAGAATGACACCAAAATATATCTCGAACAATGACTTTATCATCACAAACTTTGTATAGTCGTCATCTTCCAAAAGCTTCAACAGCTAATGCACCTCAGATCTTCCTCTTAACGCCTTGTTGTCGAAAGCATGCATGTTGTATATTTGTTTGATATTTGAAACATTTAGAGGTCTTTCATTTCAAAGACGCGAGTATGCTTTTTGGCACCACAATGTTTAATGTCATGTCTGAAACAAGTTCCCTCTCCTCTAGAACAAGGCGACATACAATGGGATGATTGGCTAGCTTGTCATTCAATCCATGATTATATATATATATATATATACACACACACACACACACACATATATTGAAAATCACATTAAATTTTTATCTCTTCCGCCATACGGTATCCACGCAATTTAAACTGACATTCACATTTTCTCGATCATGTGTCACCTTGTTTCAACTTCCTAATATTTGGGTTGTACGCACCACTTCTTTCGCATACCATTGTTACAAATGCTTGTCTTTTATCTAAATCATTGTCAGGCCTCTCAATTACAACGACAAACCCCAATTTTCTGGTATCTCTACAGACCCACTGTAGCATATATTCACGAACAAAAACACTTATTTATTTATCAATTGTGCACAAACATCTACCTCTACAACGGTTGATCGAGCACTTCATCCTGTTTAACATCATACTTCACTTAGATCGGTTTAATATTCATACTCACACTAGCTTTGAGAATCATATCTGGGTGCACCGTCAAGACACTTTGGATATGCACATTTAGACCTCACCAAACTTCTCTTAGATATGTATCTTCACACTCAATGTTAATTTTTAGCTTCAACCTTATATTAATGCAAAGAATGAGGGATGAAATGAATAATCTTTACGTGTAATTTATACTTGTTTTGCCTCTTTTGAATTGATGAAATACAATAAAGATGTTTTAGTTTTGAAAAGTTGATTGAGAAAGAACAAAATTTTTTCAAAATTTTATAATGAAATTTTCTTTTAGCACGAAGAAGAAATTGATGCAAAGTAGTACTTTATCAATTGTTTGTTGGTCATTTTGGAGAGTGTATCTTCAAAAATATCATTTTAAATCAATTATATGAATTATAAAATCATATAATTAAATACATGAGAGAGTATTTCAAATATGCATCTTGCCTCTAATTTGGTACATCGTGGATATGGTCTTTAACAATGGACTGTCACGCACTTTAGTGTAGTCCCTATTTGATGTCAATGTTTTGTGTATAATATTTTTGTGCACAGAATAGAATAATGTTTAAACTAGAGATGCATGTCTATTTTGTCCATTCTCATGCCTTAATTCCGCAACCGACCTTTTACACTCAAACTTCTAGATGCAAGTTATTTTTTTAATATTTTATTTTTTTTATTATTCTATTTTATGCAATATACTAGTCAGAGATCCGTGCTCCTGCACAAGTAAATTTATTTTAATATTGACGAAATAATTTTTTTGATATACATATGAAAAATTTATATTTATTGAAAAAGTACAATAAAAAATTATGAAATCAAAATATTACAATAAATAATATAATTATACAAAATATAATGATAAATTTGACAAATCATGTATTTAGATACACATGTAAATTTAAATTGAATTACGTAATATTAAAATAAACTGAATATATTAAGTAATTTTAAAAAAATATTAGTGACATGGAGAAAGAAAAAAGTTAACATTTAAAAAATAATGATAAAATAACCCGTAAGATAAAAAGTTAGTTGTGTGAATGATATGTAATATTACTCAATTTTATAAAATATATTTTTAATTTTACTAAATTTAAATAATAAATTAATTAGTATTTAATGAGAAAGTACAATAAAAAATTATGAAATAAAAATATTATAACAAATAATATGATTATACAAAATATAATAGTAAACTTGACAAATGATGTATTTAGATACACATGTAAATTTAAACTGAATTACGTAATGTTAAAATAAACTGAATGTATTAAGTAAGTTAAAAAAAAAACTTGTGAAATAGAGAAAGAAAAAAATTAACATTTAAAAATAATGGTAATAATTTGATAGTGACTCGTAAGATAAAAAGTTAGTTGTATGAATGATATATAGTATTATTCAATTTCTTAAAGTATATTTTTAAATTTATTAAAGTTAAATAATAAATTAATTAATATTTAATGAAAAACTACAATTAAAATTATGAAATCAAAATAGTGCAACAAATAATATTATTACATAATATAATGGTAAACTTGATAAATGATGTATTTAGATACAAATGTGTATTTAAGTTGAATTACGTAATGTTAAAATAAATTGAATGTATTAAGTAATTTTAAAAAAAACTTGTGACATGGGAAAAGAAAAAGAATTTACATTTGAAAATAATAATAATAATTTGATAGTGACTCGGAAGATAAAAAGTTAGTTTTGTGAATGATATATAATATTATTCAATTTTATAAAATATATTTTTAATTTTATTAAAGTTAAATAATATATTAATTAGTATTTTCACTGATAATAAATAAATAAAAAAATAATTTTTTTTTTAAAATATAAGTTTAAAATGAGACATTTATGTGTAAAAGAATCAATTATAAATTTAAATATATTAAATAATTATATAAAATGAATAGAGAAGAGAGAGAGAAAAAAAGAGAAAATAGTATAAGATGAGAAAAATTTAATTTAAATTAATGAAAAGTTAACCATTGGTGCATAAAATAAAAAAGTTAAAAAAATTAAAAATTATTTTAGTAATTATTAAAATATCTAAAATGTAACGCAAATTAATTTTAAAAAAAAAAGTAATTTAGATATTTACTAAATTTCGGTAGCATGGTTGATTCCATTCCCACGTGGACCTCTGTCCATTACGTACAACTTACTACGTAGGAGTTACTAATATTGAAAAGTCTAAATAATTGACTTAGGGTCTAAACTGTTTAAATCAACCGACTCTAGGATTGTCTATTACGAATTAATACGTGCTTCAAAAATCGGAATCGACGTATTTTATGTGACAAAAATCAACAATATTCGTTAAAATAACTTTTCGTGCATTGAAATGTTTCCGATTTGATTTTAGGTAGATAAAAAAAATAGTTAATTACTAATATATTGATTTAGCGGTAAAAATTTAGATTTTTAAAATAAATAATTATAAATTCGATATCTCACTTTAGCAAATTGAAAAAATTCAACTAAAAGAGACAAATATGTCACACATATTTTGTTTAACAGAGATTAATCATCTTTCATCTTTGTGCTAAAATTTTCGATCTGCAGCCTTTAAGGCAGGAAAGACACCATGTCTTTGGTTAATCCACTTTTGATGAGAAAGAAATTGAAATAAAATTGAAAAATAGAATGAGAGAGTCATGTGTAGAGAGAGCCACACTCAAAGGCACGGTGTCTTTCTCTTCTTAAAGGCAGCAGATCCTTGCCCTATACACAATCCCTTTTCCTCAATGACTACGATCTATATCTATATAATATATTAAATTTAATATATCAAATATTATAATAACGCATCATCAATTATAATTCAAACACATGATTAAGTATAACTTTAAATTTGCCACATCATCTTATAATTCTATGTGGCACATCCCAAAACTCAACTAAGTATATTCTCTTAAATTAAAAATATTCTCTCATATTTCAAATATAAAAAAGATGTGGAAATTCAAATACAATAAAATATTTTTTGTTTCATGAAATTATACTAATAAAAGTAACACTTGAAATAAATATTTTTAATCTTAGAGTAGTTCTTCCATGATTTTCAAGTATAACTCAATTTAAACTTATTTAAAATACAATATAGTATGCAACAATTTTTTATGTTGTCTATATATTTTACTACTATATGTTTTATATAATATCAAATAATAAACTAATGATAAATAACAAAGTACTATACAAAAGAGATAAGAGAATTCAAACACAATACATTTTTTTAATCATAATTTGGACAAAATGGTCTGACAAGTCAATTATTACTCAAACTATGTATATTCCCTTATTTTAAGAATATTTTTATTAAATTTTAAAAATAAAAGAGATGTCAAAATCCAAACACAATAAAATAGTTTTTGTTTTCCTTGAATTATAACAATAAAAAAAACTTAAAATAAATGTTTTTAATCATAAATTAGTTCTTACAAAATTTTAAAATATAATTCACTTTAAGTTGATCTTAAAAAAAACAATATAACAATCTTATAAAGTTCGACAAAAATTTTATAAAGTTATTGAAATTTTTATTTGATAATAATAATAAATAAAATTTTAATTTTATTTAACACTAAAAATAAACACATATATTTAACAAATTAAAGTAAAATATTAAATAAAAGATAAGTGCAAAAAAATATATTTCAAATGTAAAGGAGATGTGAAAATTCAAATACAAAAAATATTTTTTGTTTTTCTAAAATTATAACAATAAATGTAACAATCGAAATAAATATTTTTAATCTTAAAATAATTCTTACATAATTTTCAAGTATAAGCCACTTTAAACTTATTAAAAATATAATATAGTATGCAAAAAAAATTTACGGTGCTTATATATTTTACAACTATATTTTTTAAAATATCAAATAATAAACTAATGACCAATAACAAAATATTACATAAAATAAATAAGAGAATTCAAACACAATATTTTTTATATTATTTTAAATAAAATGGTCTAACAAGCCAATCATTACTCCAACAATATATATTCCTTTATATTAATAATATTTTTCTTAAATTTTAAAAATAAAAGATATGTCAAAATTTAAACACAATAATATATTTTTGTTTTATCAAATTATGGTTTATGTAACACGAAAAATAAATACATATATTTAACAAATTAAAGTAAAATATCTAAACATCAGATAAGAAGAAAATCATATATGAGAATTAAAAGAAAAATATCAATTTATAGATATGTAAGTTTGCAAACCTAAATTACATGTATATATTTTCTTTTCAAATAAAATATATAATTCACAAAAAAATAATATAATTTTTTTTATAATATTAAAAAAGTAAACAAATTAATTTCCAACCGCGCATCGCACGGATCTTAATCTAGTTATGTTATTAAATCTTGTAATCAAATAATACAAGATTTTCGCAATAACATATTATTTTGTGATCGTTTCTCGGCACACCTTTATTTGATTTACCAAATGAGTAATTATCGTCGTGAAATTGTTAATGATCTCCTACTGATCCATTTTAATTGACTCAACTTGATGTTTGTGAGTTTGTAACCTCACAACTTTTTCCTTGTCAACCCCATGGCATGCCTTCTCCAATATTTTCCATGTTTGCTTCGATGATTCACAATCACAAACTTTCTTGAAATTATCTATATCAATGCATTAACGGATTAAAAATAGCACCTTGAAATCTTTATTCTTTTCTTCCTTATGTGTTACTTGTTGTGCATCTGTAGCACCTTCAATAAGAGGATTCACACCGTTCTTGATCACTTCAAAAACATCTTGATAGCCAAATAACAGCTTCATTTGTTTGCACCATTTATCATCATTTTTCGCATCAAAGATGGGAAGATTTGCATGGATTCTTTTATTGGAGACAAAACTCATATTGCACACTAGGTGTTTGGTGGATCGGACCAAGATCTTGATGTCAAATGTTAGAATTTGGAACCACAAAGTTGGTGGAGTAATTGAGTGTAGAGAGTGATAAAGTGACAGAGAATTAATGAGCATATAGTTGACTTTGAGAATGCACATTAACACTGATTGAGATATCCCTTGGGCATATATACAAAATACAATAGATTGGGACACAAATACAAAGCCCAAAAAATGAAACTAACTACCTGTAACCGATTACGCCAAACTTGTATTTAATTACAACTGTTTCTATAAAACAAATACAAAACAGCGGTAACTGGTTAATGCGGATGTGTAACCGATTTCACACTCAACCAGAACCTTTTATTATGCAATTTTTGACATTTTAACACAATTGTAACTAAGTATGCCAAATATGATTTTGTGGATTCAAGGGCCCAATCGTGGATGTTACAAAATCATGTATTAAGATATAGTGGAATATATGGTACGAGCTTTGAGTTCGACAGAGTTTTTGATGGTCTTAGTGCTAGATTTTAACCTTAGAAATTTTACTAGCGATGTCATTGTATCTCCTAAAGCACAACATGTTTTGGTAATACCTTTTATTGTAAAAGTTTTTAGGACATAGACGTAAATTTTGATATAACCACAAGACAGAAAATAATTTTAGGTTATTTGCAAGCAACAAATGTTTTGAGTTTTCTCCTTGATATTCCTATTGATGGGTTAGGTCAACACATATCACTAGTAGAGTATCATATGATCCTTAGGTATCACCTTATGATTCCCTTTATTTCCTATTGATGAGGTTTTCCCTATTAGTTGCAAGAGGTGCTTGGGCATATTTAGGGATAACACGATTCATTATAAGGAGCTTTCAAGCTTCAAATACTAGCATAACTTTGTTAGGAGTGTCTTATTTGATATGTTTTAGAAAACTGAAGTATCTATGAAGAAAGAGGCACTTGTGAATTTTTGAGTGACCCACATGAGGAATATTGACACTTTGGCTAGCGGGTGTTATGGTGTACAGATGGATAGGAAGGAAACATCATAAATTCTATGGTTTATGGTTGGCATTAATTTTAGTAAAACAAATTAGGCAACAACATATTAAATAGGATGTTCTACCTTGTAGAAAAATAACATTGAACATAATGTCCTATTCTGATCATTCGACATATTGGCTGGAGTTTAGAGTTTCTGTTAGTGTGTTATAGATCTTGAATATTTTGGAAATATTAGGATGTTATACGTGTAGTCCAAGATGAAGAACTCAGAAGTGTTGAACTATCATATTTTATCATCAGAAAAGACATGTCGAATAAAGATATCCTATGTATAATCATTCGACATCACTCTTGTGATTAGTTGCACAGTTGGATTTTGTTGATGTATTTCAGATGCAGAATATTCTAGGAATGTTGTGCTTTCCTATGTGGAATTCAGTTTAAGGAATAAGAGATCAAGCTTAATTTAAGAAGAATGTTTAGTTTCTAATTATGGAGATAAATTAGAAAACTAATGATTGAAGTCCTATGATTTAGGATATATATCTGCAACCTTATTTGCAACAGCCAGTTGCGGTTTTGAAGCTAAATCCAGTCAGAAGATTATTATAAATAGAAGGGTTCAAAACTAATGTAGGTATGTGTAACACGGTGGGAGAAATGACTTGTTTGTTTTGTGTTTTATCACAAATGTTGCGGATAGCAAGAGTCGCCCCCAATTTTTCTGTTACCCAATAAAGGGAAGGTGAAAAAAACAGGAAAAGATCTTCATTAGATTATGAGTACGAGGGGTAATTATGAAAAGGGAAGGTATTAGCACCCTTTCCATCCGTAGTTATCTACAGGCTCTTAATTGCTTAGCTCACCTTTGAAAATTTGCTTTCTGCGTGTATGTGATTTGAAAAGTATTTTGAAAAAATATTTTGCTTTGACTTCGTAATGATTCTCGTTGGAATGTATACGAAGTGTTCGGAAATATTTCGTTTGGAAAATGGTTAACTTTGTAGTAATTCTCGCTGGAATGTATACAAAGCGTTTGTTTGAAAGATGGTTTGAAAATAAGTGTGAGGTGTGAAAAGTATTTTGATTGGAGCAAGCAATAGAGTCTTATTACCTACTCAAAATGGTCATTTCTTGTTATTTTCCTTTTCCTTTAGGATAGTGCTATCCATACCATTAGTTGGTAGGTAACCCTATCCATTGGATGTAAAGGGACAATCATAGGGTCATTGAAGGCAACATTATAAGGATACCTTAGAAAATTGTAGGGACGATCATCATTAATTCGTAGGCAACAACCGAGGGACGAGATCATGTATTCGTAGGCAACATCGAGAGTCATCGAGGGACTATGATCTTTGTGATGATTTTATTCGTAGGCAACTTTGCTAATGATACCCCTACGTTCGAGGGACATGACCATTGTATTCGAAAGGCAACAAGAGAGGATACCCTAAGGGGGGTGCAAGTGTGAATAGTGTGTTTGATTAAGATATTTTATCTTTGATTAGGGTTATCTAAGTTCATTGATTAATCTTGCCATACAAACCCTAGTTACTAACAGTTAAATATATAGTTATAGTTTGCAGAAAGTAAAAGTGCGTAAAGATAAAGTCATACGCTATTACATGGCTTTGGGGCAGTTACATAATAGGAGGTGCGGAAAAGTAAATGTGGAAAGATAAATCTACGCTATTACAAAAATATCCTTGCGACCTATACATCGATTTTTAATATTTAAATGCGAAATAAAGTAAATAAATTGAAAGAAAAATGTATAATGATAGGGAAGAACATCTAAACCCGAATTGTAAAAGAAATATTTATTTATTTATTTATTTGAAATCAATTTTAGTTAAAAAAAACCTAATTCTAAGTTAATGAACAATTAATTATGAAAAATAATTTAAATTGTGAAAAAAATAAATTATTTTTATGTCAAAAATTAATTAAATGTTTAATTAACCTAATTCTGAAATTAAATTATTTTTAGAGTTTTTGAAAATGTTTTAATTAATTTAGAAAAAGAAATTAAGTTAGTTAGAAAAATAAAAGAAATAGGAAAAATGTTAAGAGGATTAGTGTTAAAAAATAAGGTTTGGTCCTGCCAGGGTTTGAACCCACGCCCTTGGGGTTGCAGGCACAAAACCTTACCACTGCACCATGTGTCACTGGTGTTAGTAAAATAGAACGAATATAATATAACAGAAAATATTTTCTTGAAATCCATTCAAACCAAAAACACGCCAAGGAATCATCGTCCCCATTTGAATTTTTCTAGGAAATTACCCACGACTTTTCCATCGATAAAGCTATACCGACGGTGTCTGTTTGTCACTAAATCCCTGCACAATTCAAAAATTCAAAATACGAATGATAAATTTCAACCAAGGGCATAGATCGACTGGAAATTGTCTCCTGAATCCAATGGTGCCCTTGGTTTTGGCCAATTTTACCTAAATCGAAAAGACCCAATTGAAGCTCGTGAACCCTAACAATGGAATCATGGCTTTGATGCACTTAAAAATTAATCAAACGATCCAAATAGCTTCGAAACAACACCGTGAACACAAATATGCAATCAAATTATATTAAGTATGCATGAATCATTGAAATGGATTTTAAAATTTAAAGAGCAAACCGTGATTCTGAAATCGTGTTTCAAGAGCTTTTGATTGCTTGTGAATGGCTGGAATCGATTAGAGGATCTCAAGAAACGTGATGGAATGCTTAGAATGGCCTAAAACGATTCAAAACCCTGGATGCTAGTTGCTTGCAAGTCACAGATTGTTTGAGTTTTGTTAGGGTTCTTGGAGGCAAATGGTCCGTTCCCTTGTGATCTGAAGGTGTTGTATACTTATAGAGGATTGAAATTAGTTCAAAAATATGGAGGAAATATCTTGCATTGATGTAGAGATATTTGATTGAAAGTTTTCACCAAATATTGCCTTTTTTGGATTCAATTACATTCAATCTCTTGCCAATCAAGTATTATATTATGTGATAATTAATTTAATTGGGTGATTTAAATGAAAATGGAATTATTTGAATATGTGTGTTATTTGAATAATTGAGTTTTATGAGTAGAATTATGGTTATTTAGTATTGGACCTATATATTATGAATGGAAGTAATAGAGAGGTGTTTAGTATTAAGCCCATTAAGACAACCCTAGTTAGTAAAGGGTTAGAAGGAAATCATAATTAGAATTGTCATTTGGTGAAAGAAGAGAAAGAGGAAATAAGAGAAGAGAAGAGGAGAAAGAGGAAAAGTGAAGAGGAAACCCTAGAAGAGGAATCTTCAAGAGGTAAGGGTAGAGAATCCATGTTATTGTTTGATTGTATGTTGTGGGTAATGATTAGGAACATGCTAGGTTGTTTAGTTTCAATTTCTAGAATCTTTAAATGTTAGGGTTTGAAAGGGGATTGTGTTTTTTAACTTAGAATGATGACCCATGATTAGGAACATATTAGGATACCCTTTAATGACATTATTTGGTTGATTGGAATGAGTTTTATGTGATAATTTCATGGGAAAAAGAAGCTGGTTCGTAGCAGAAAAAGTGCAGTATCGCAGGCCGCGCTTAGCGCGAGGAGGAGCCTGCTTAGTGCGAAATGTTCTGAATTTTGGGGTTGTTTGTTCAGCGAGGTGCGCTTAGCACGATAGACCGAGATTAGCATGACATTGAATGAAAAATGTTGTTTTTAGGATATTTTGACATGGAATCTTATATGATTATACTTATTGTAGTATTTTCATATATGTGATTAATTGATCCAATTGTGATTGAATGTGTTTCAGATTGATTTTGGATACTATTTCAATGTATGTTTGATTACTTGAGTATAGTATGTGTTAATCTTTTTTGATGGAATATGTTGAATAACATTGGTGGAACGATATGTCATAATGTTATTTGTTATGTGTGATGATATGTATAAGATACATGTGATGATCTTGTTGTTGGAATATAATATTGTGCAATTGGTGTATAATTCACATGAGATGAATCGTGATGATATGCTTGGATAATGAGGTTTTGTGAATAATATTAATTTGCATATGTCGTCTTGGTGAGTTGTACATGCATACATTTGGCTCGATCCTTTGTGTGGATAAGTAGCAGTGAAACGTTGGGTTCACAAATTGGCTCGATCCATGATGGATAAGTAGCGGTGAAACGTTGGGTTCATATTTGGCTCGATTCCATTGGGAATAAGTAGCGGAGGCGTATGGTGTTGTCCGGATCGGAAGTAAGGGCTTGGATTCTATGAATGAATCGTAAGCAGGGTTAACGAAATGTTCCCAAAAACTTGGTACCACATGCATATTGAGTCACATTTCATTGTTCTCACATGAGTCATTATTGAATATGCAATGTGTGAAATGAAATTGTGAATGGCTAATCATATGGATTAATTGGATGGTTTGAATGGATGATAATTATGCTATGTATGAACATATTATACTTGTAATGTTTGTATAATCATGTTATCTTGGAACATCACTTGAAGTGTGTGAAATTCATGAATAGATGATGTTTCTTTATTAATTCCATTTATATACTTTTGAATAATGATGTGAATTCTCACCCTTCTGTTATGATGTTGCCTCTATGTGGGTAACGTGCAGGTTCCGAGGATAGTGGTGTTTTGCACGAGAGTAGTTGAGGAGTCTAGCTAATTTATCCTTTACTAGGTAGTCTAGTCATTGCTCTGGTCATGTAACACGGGAATTATCTAGATTTCTGCTTTGATGAGATTTATTATGTATTCTCATCTATTTTGATTTGTATGATTGAGATACTATGTTGATGTGGCCTTGGTGCCGATGCATGAATTTAGATGACTTGGTTATATTATGAATTCATTACTTTTCATCCGATGATTATAGTATGAGATATAATCATTGATAGTATATGTGATTATTAAATGATTCGCTGTGAAAATGCATGAATTATTTCTAAAGCATGAAATTCATATATGTGTTATGATTATGACTAGTGCATATATGTATGGTTTTAATATTGAAAGTAAATCATGTGAAGCCCTCTTGTTATGCATTCTATCTACTCTGATTTGTTTAATAGTTAATGGGGAATTAAAAGGGGGTGCTACATTATGGTATCAGAGCAATGGTCGGTCAGATTTATTTGGCCAGGTTATGAATTGATTTAATTCCTATTGTATTTGATTTGTGTATCTAACACGATCAATGATGTTGTCTGTTGTTGGATGGGTGCAGGAAGGAATGATGATGCAATTGTTGAGTCCTTGAGATTGCTGGCTGGATCTCTTGGGTAGATTCCACAGGAAAATGCTGGACACCGAGCTGAGGAAGATGAGTTCCGTGCTTTGGGAAAGTTTCCGAGGAACAATCCTCCTATATTTGAGGGTGAGCATGAACTTGACAAGGCTCAAGCATGGCTGAAAGCAATTGAGAAAATCTTCAGAGTTATTAATTGTACTGATGCGCAGAAGGTGCTGTTTGGTACTCATATGCTGGAGAAGGAAGCTGAAGATTGGTGGAGCAACACTATTCAGAGATTCGATGAGGAAGGTTTGGAAGTTTCTTGGGATCTTTTTCGTGATGCATTTTTGGAGAAAATGAGAGAATGAAGAGAGTCGAGAAATATTTTGGCAAGGTGAGTTTGACTATCAAAATCTTCAATGGGGAGAAATTTTGACAAGGTGAATTTGGCTATCAAAAGCTTGAGATTTGAATGAGAGAAGGCCTCTATTTATAAGGTTTTGGTATGGGAATGAGTGGTGGTTTGGAAATTAGAATTAGGCTTGGAAATTGATTTTGGAGCCAAAATTGAAGCAATTAGTGATTAATTTTGAAATTAAAAGAAAATAAAAAACAAATTGGAGCCCAAACCCACAAACTTGAAAATTACCCAATTTTTCAATTTTCTGCGCAGTGCAATCGATTGCACTAAGTGTATTTTTGAAAAATTGGCCAAAAATAGCAGTGAGCAATCGATTGCACCAATGTGCAAATCGATTGCACCCTATTTCTTTTTTGAAAAATTGGTTTTAAATCAAGTTTGAAAAAAAACACCAGAAAAACTTACATTCGCCTGATGTCTTGGATTGATACCTACAAAATAAAAATATACAAAGACAAAAATAAATATTTTTTGTATTTTAATCATAGGTTAGCAAATGAAATAAATGCAGACCAATCACGCATACAGAACACAGTCAGGGTGCTTGGTGATTCCTTAAGGGCAAACTTAGGAATAGGACAACCATAAGAACTCAACCTTGTTTGTGATATTAATACATTGTGATGATGAGATAATGAGTGTATTAGGGGCAAAAATTGGGTTACAACACCAGGTTTTCATAATCGGCCAATCGGAATGACTCACGCACACGGTCAAAGAGTCTTTGCCTGAGACGTCACCGGAGCTAGGGCTCCGGTCGTCTTCTCCGACCTACAATCATGTTAAAACCTGCAAAAACGCATCAATTCAAACAAACTAAAAGCCCAGATCGATTGTGTCGACCCCTACGAGCACGATGGTGTTGTTCTTATGGCTTGAAAGTGCCTGCAACTATGGTTTCAAAAATCAACATCTTGGATGCCCTAATAATGGTGAAACACGATTTGCACGTTAAACCTTACGAACGATGGTTCAAACCTGTTCTAATCAACCTCAGGAACATATTAGAATTGTTAGATTTCATTAAAACAAGGTAAAATGCAAAATACGAATTCAAGCAAAATATGAAAATGGACATTCATGGATGGCATTATTCAAGGTGTTTTAATCATCGATAACGATCCATTCTTACCCTACAATACCTCAGGAGCAGGAATCAGTGCTTGGAATTGCTTGAGAATGGCTGGAAATTGAGACTCAAGTTTGCAAGTTTGTATGAAATTTTTGAGCACAAACCCTAGTTCCTTTGTTGCATGAATCCCTCCTCTTGCTGTCTGGACTTGTAGTGTATATATAAGGCATGAGAATTAGGTCAAGATTTGAATTAAAATATATTGCCTTGAATGCAAAATATTTGATTGAAATATTTTATCAAATTCTTCCAAAATTGGCTCAATCTTGACTTAAACATATCCCTGCGTTTTTGACAGCTTGCATGACATTCCTTGGACCTCAAGACAATCAGAATACAAGCCCACACGCCTTGCCTCTTTGCTTTGCATTTTATTTTAATTAATTTTGAACTTTAGTGATTTAACTAAAAAATAAATCAAATAAATAACAAAGTGGTGTGTAATTGGACTTAGGGATCATGGATAATCTTAAGAACAAGTTTGGATCACAAAAACTTAGGCCCATTTGGAGAAAATTTGAATTTGCTAACTATTTCTCTTCATGCATCTCTTCAAAAATGTCAAACTTGTACAACTTACATCTTACTCAAATTTCAACATTTTTGAGTGTTCTTGAACTTTTTAGAAAGCTCAAGATGTCCTATAAACACTCATTTTAGTTTCATATTCATTGAAGTTTCCATGTTCATGTACACTTCTTTGCAAAAAGATGACTTTTTGTTGACTTTTAGGAGGACCTATAATGTCTTGATCTATAACTCTCAAATGAAGCATTTTTGGCCAAAGCTTGAGAGACATGAAGTTGTAGAGAATTGAATTCTATTCAAAATGAGCTTTGGTGGAAAAATTTCAGATAAAGTATGTGAATTTATGCCTGGTCAAAGTTCTGTCGACTTTTTGTCCAAAAACCCTAATTTGGAAACTTTGACTTTTGATCAAATCTTGAGTTTTCTTGATGAATTATGATAAACCCTTGATCAAATGATTAATGTGACTTCAAAATCTTTATGTTGACCAAAAATGATGAAGTTTGACTGTATGTTGACCACAACTGACTTTTTGTCCAATACAATTGATTTTTAACCATTTGAGCAATTGATTCAGCAAACTTGAGCCGTGAGGCTTAAAACTTGACGTGGTGATCCCTTGGGACATATGAGGAGGTATGGTGACTACTTGAGGTGATAAAACTTGATTTTATTTTTAGAGAAGCAAAACCCTAGTTGTGGGTTGATTGCTTAGGAGAGGGTTTGTCTGGTCAACCCTTATGGAATTCTTGAGTATGGAGATGTATCTTGACATCAAAAGTAGGAGGGCAAGTTTTGGGGTATAACAGAAGTTAAGGACATGTCTATTGTAACACCCCTTTTCTACTCCATATAAATATAGCATACATCAAAGTAATCTATCATGCATCACATAAGAGGCATCACATTGGTTACACAAATATTCACAAATACCAAATTTCATATTGGTCATGATCATAACACGTATTTAAATTCACGTTTCCATTTAAACTACGAAGCATGCATCTCCCAGCAGAAAATTAATTCACCAATAAAATATAGATGATTGATATCCTATACTACCAATCATATCACAAATACTAGGCACCAAGGCTAAACATCTCATAAAAGAGAGTGATAACAATATCTCTCATAAAACACATCATAACATGAATTCAAATATAATCCCCCGTGTTACATAGATGAGGGCAATGACTCACTACCTAAGGAAAGTAGCTAAAATAAGCTAAGCTTCTCCACTAGTCTCGTGCGAAGCACCACTATCCTCGGAACATGCACGTTACCCACATAGAAGCAACATCACAACAGAAGAGTGAGAACTCACATCATTATCAAATTGTATATAAACTAGAAGTAATATAGAAACACCATCTATTAAAGAATTCTCCATACTTCATGTGATATTCCATAAAATAAGATTTCACAATCCAAAAAGCAATGAATATCATTATACAAACAATCCAAGTATCACATATCACATTTATCACATATAGCATAAAAGTCACCAACAAAATCAATCAAGTGATTCATATACCCAATTATCACATATTCCAGCATACAACACACATTCTTTAATGACACATGAAAAATTAATGCAATGTGACTCATACATGTGGTACCATCATGAACATCAAGCTCACCTCACTTCCGATTCAATAACTTATAACCAAAGCCACACTTCCGATTCGGGCAAGACCAAAGCCACTAATATGAACACATAGTTCACCGCTTCTTTTTTCATATAGGATCAATCAACAAATACCAGAGTTTAATCTCCCCATGAATGCATGTGCAATTTACTCAATAACATATGCAATTAAGATTATCACTAACCTTAATCATTCAAGCATATCATAATAATCCAACACTTTGAATTATCCACCATTTTGCACAAACATCATGTTTCATCAACAACAAGAAATACACATAGCATAGACTATCATTATACATCACAAATAACACATAGCATACAAGCCAACATATGTTATCCTCAACAATTCATTAAAACACAACATACATACACTAAATTCAAGTAGCATGTATTCAACGAAATAACATCCAATACCAATCCAAAACTCATTAAAATAATTATTAAAATTCATGAAAATTAATGATAAATCTTAAGCAAGCAATCCCCTAAGCCAATCACTACCCAATAACATACAATCAAATAATAATGAAGATTCTCCCCCTTACCTCTTGAAGATTCTCTTCTTAGGGTTTCTTCTTCTCTCTTCCTCTTCTCCTTTTCTCTTCTCTTCTTTTCCTATTCTTTTCTTTAAATGACAATTCTAATCTCTATTTCTTCTCATCCCTTACTAACTAGTAAACTCTAGTTTGGGCTTAACAATTAATACCTCCTTTTTACTTCTATTCTTTATAATTAAGCCCAATACTAATAAATATTATTTCTGCTCATAAAATCCAATTACCCAAATAAAACACATATGCAATTAATCCAATTATTCATCAATTCACACTATTTAATTAATTATCATATAATATAATAAATAATGATAATTAATAAACAACTATTAAAATTTGAGATGTTACATCTATAGGATTAAGTGCAGTCATTATGAAGCTTATAGGTTTTCCTAGCTTTTGGAGATTATATACCTCATATGAGGTTATGATGTCAAATAATATGTCGTAACATATGGGTACTAGGTGTAGTTCCTTGTACTCTTGGCATAATGGTTATAGCCATGTAAAACTGGTAGATTGAATCATGTGTAATCATGCTTCTTATGAGCACTCTAAGAGACAACATTTCTGAATGGTAGAATTTAGGAACGTCTTGGTCAATGAACGGGAGATGTCACATAATATGTTCTTTTATCTTGGTATGTCTCACTAAGTATGATAGAAATGAGCTTATTTTGAATCCAAAGCATTATGTATCAGATCATGTGTGAAGCGGTTTTTTACACTTGAAAAAAGTTGAGAAGACAAGGGAGAATAGAGAATATCTGACTAGAATTTTGGGATATTTTTCAGGACATGCACATTTATTGGAACTATTAATTCCAGGAGAACCGTTCCAAAGTCAATAAAGGCAGTCAAAACTGACTTGGACAATGCACACTTATTTTGGTGCACTTTGTATCCTCAAATAAGCTTTCTTTGACCAAGACAATTGTTACAGTCTCGAATGGTTAACTCCTATGTCACTACTCAGGTATTTATAAAGGCCATTCCTTCCTTTCAATCATCATGTTTTGGTTGTAGTCTTCTAAATAAGTTCTTATGGGTTTTGTCCATGTTTGGTTAAGCATAGTGTGTGTATGGTTTTGCGGTAGCTATAAATGTCAAATTTTGGCTATAAAGGGGGAGAAAAGGTCTGTTAATATTGGTTCTATTGTTTCTATTCTTCCCTTCTATCTAAAGGTTGTTAGCAGTTGTTTCTATTTCGGTTGGGTAGAACACTCGTATATGGGTCCTTGTAATTGTATTTGCTATTTTGTATCTTGTGATGTCAGTTATGAACACAATTTTTCTTTGTGTTATGAGTTATTCGAAGTTGCAGGCTGTTCCCCATAACATTCATCTAGATTGATCTGATGGGTGTGTGGTTGCTTCTTAAGTTTCTTGCATTGAGGGGGAGTGTTAGACATCTTCTTCCTCACGTACACCAAATAACTTCAGGACTTTCTACTTCTATCATCCTGAGGTTGCTGAAAAGATGTTGAACATGATGTTTTGACATCCACCTAATTGAGAAGATGTATTCTCTATGTTGCTGCATTTATATGGATCTAAAGACTAAAATATCTTATGTGTATTCCTTCTTTTAAAGCCGAAAGATTTATTTGAAGAAGGTACTGAAATTTGAATTGGAATTTACTAATTTGTTTATCCAAAATTTGCCAAAGGGGGGATTGTTAGTTCTCTAGTTTATGGTTTACATTAACTTTAGTAAAACAAATTAGACAACAACATGTTAAATAGGATGTTCTAACTTGCAGAAAAATAATATTGAACATAATATCCTATTCTGATCATTCGATATATTGGCTGAAGTTTGGAGTTTTTGTTGGTGTGTTACAGATCCTGGATATTATAAGAATATTAGGATATTATATGTGTAGTCCAAGATGAAGAACTCAAAAGTGTTGAACTAACATGTTTTATCATCAGAAGAAACATGTCGAATAAAGATGTCTTATGCAGAATCATTTGAAACCGCGTCTGTGATCAACTGGACAATTGGATTCTGTTGATGTATTTCAGATGCAAAGTATCATGGGAATATTGTGCTATCCTATGTGGTATTCAGTTTAATGAATAAGATATTCAAGCTGAATTTAAGGAGAATGTTTAGTTTCTAATTATGGAGATAAATTAGGAAACTAATGATTGAAGTCCTATAATTTAGGAAATATATCTGCAACTTTATTTGCAATATCCAGTTGCAGTTTTGAAGTTAAATCCAGTCAGAAGATTATTATAAATAAATTGGTTCAAACCTAATGTAGGTATGGAACATATTGTAATGTTTATCTAACCTTTAGGGTTTGTGTTCCAACGGTTTTGTGATCCACTATATAGTAGAGTTGGATTGTATAAACTATCATCCACTCTTGTATTGTGTAGTACTTGAGTTAGACTGTTAGTTGAGTTGTAACAATTGTCAATCACTCATAAGCTTTTTAGCGGTAGTTGGTTATGTGTCTTTGAAGTGTGTCTTCTAAAATTATTCTAACTTTGTTTAGAGTTGTTACTGTCACAGTTTGTGACTGAAAGGGAAGTGACAGGGGTCTCATATCTAGGAGTTCGTAGATAGAAGTATAGCACGTGTAGTGATTAAGTGATAAGTGTTAAACGGGGGAGTTTAGCTTTGAATTGATATTGTCTAGTGGATTTCCTTCCTGGCTTGGTAGCCTCTAGATGTAGGTGATGTTACACCGAACTGGGTTAACAATTCTATGTGTTCTTTTACTTTTTTGCGCTGTTTATTTTGTTCATTATGTGTTTGTTCAAAGATCAGTGTCTCGACATATCTTAGGACATATGTGATCTGAGTACTAGAATTTCAAACGTGCATATATGGACTTTACTATGGTTTATCCACTGGTGGGACTAAAGACTATAAATTTTACTATGAGATATACATCCCTCAAAGTCGTTTAAAGTAAAGTTGTCAACATGAGAAAGTGACTTCCAATAATCAATATGCTTTAATACTATTTGCCTTTGACACATTTAATTTCATATCGCATGAGGCTCTGGATATTTTACATACAGTCCAAAAGCTCATGCATATCAATGTTGTGTCTTCTAGGTTATTGAATGTAATTTTTAAGAAGATCGATTTTGTCATCCAAAAAGGAAGAGTGAAGCAACTTGTTTCCCGTATGTTTTATATATATCTATATAATACTACCTTTGTTCCTTTATATAAGAGAAAACTCATTTTTTAAGTTCATTAAATAATCAATGTATTTAATTAGTTTATAGACTAGATACATTGATTATTCAATGAATCTTAAAAATAAATTGTCTCTTATTTAATTCCTTTCAAAAACAATTATACAAGGAAAATTATTTCTCACATTTTATACATATGACAAGAACTTATGTTTATAAATGAGTGGTAGTGACTCATTCAGAATCACAAAGGATTAGCAAGTGTTAAGCCTAGAATGAAAAACACGTTTGCAAGTGACAAACTTATGAGATAAAGCTTTGCAGTCCAACAAAAAGAGAATATTATTGAATGTTATTATGATAAAAGATAACTAACGACCACCTCTTAAAAATATTTAAATATTGAAAATAAACCCTAACGCAAGAAAAATCAAAAACATAAGTTTGCTAAAACCATGGAAAATAAAACAAAAATTGCAAAAACTATGGAAAATATTAAATGCTCTTTTGGGGCCTGAAACGAACCTGGATGGCTTAAAAAGTCCTTATGTAACAAAAAATTCGTGAATTAAACTCGTGAGCCGATTTTCTATTTGGAAATGTATAATCAGAGTCATCACTAAAACAAATAATACATTTCATGATGAAACTTTCACCTCAGCAATAAATAACGAGGTATTATGCCAAGGCGCTACATGTTTTATTTTTTTACAAAAATAAAAACAATATATTACTTCGGTTACTTGTAAAACCAAGGGGAAAAACAAGTTAGGACACGATAGAAAAAATCTTATATGAAGCCGCCCCAAACTCGCATGCATCATTCTTTTGGATAGATTACAAGATAGAAAAAATCTTCAATGTTCTTCTATCTAGAACAAAATATTTTTTGTTGTCCTTGCAATCTATCTCACATAATGGCGTTGATGTTGTTGTCGTTGTATTTGTGCTCATTTGATAGATTAGAAGTTTAGAAAATCATTCTCGCTTCGAAGAAGGAAACTCAACTTGTTAAAAGTTAAACAAAGAAGAGAGGTCAACTTTTGAAAAGTTAAACAAATTAAGAAGGGAACTCAACATTTGAAAATTTAAATAAGGAATGCACGTTTGCCTGAATATTTTTATCGAACGAGCTAAGTTTTTAGACTCGCAATCCCTAATATGTCTGTGTCTATTCTCTTTTGTTATTTTGCAAGCCTTTGCAGTCATAGATATTTACATAAAATTTTAAATTTTTACACTCAAAAGGAGCAAAGCAGACATTTGTCACTCTGCCCTCAGTTTTTTGCGGAACAAATCAAGATTTTAAACTCACACCTTTAATTAGGTTCACCCTTCTCTACTTCGTTGTTCCCAAACTTTTGCATAGTAAAATTAAACAAAGCAAACATTACCTATTTGTCACTCAGTTACTCTAAAAATCCTAATTAAAACCCTTTTTATAATGAAAAAAAAGAAAGTCGCATAAGGTGAAAGGTTAAATAAGTTTTTGATTCTTATAAATATTACAATTTTCATTTTTAATCATTCTCTGTCTTTGAGCAACAGTTTTTACAAAAAACTCGTTGCTAAAGCCAGCTAAAACCATTACCAAAACTCAGCAGGGATAAAAATGAAACTGTTATATTTATATGGACCAACAACTTATTTAATCTTACCAATTCCACTTAGCATTAGTATTACTTATGAAATTATTTAACAACTTTTGGGTCAGCGTTCTTTTTTGACAAAATACTGCATCAGTTTGTTAAAATATTCAGATTTAATTTTTATCTATAAATAACCATTGAGTTTAATTGACATTAAGTTTGAATACTAAGAATTAATTTCATCTTTATATTTTTATTTATTAATAAATGAAGATATTGTCATGTATTTAGAAAACAGTCACGGTCTCAATGACGCATCTCATGAAGATAATCTAAATTATTAAAACATATTAATTATTAGAATAAAACCTGACCTGCCAAAAAGTATACAATATATTAAGAAAAGAAAAATACAATGTAGATCACATGTTGACAATTTTCATGTCACTCACCCACCAATAATTCACATTCAAACCGTTGTTTCTTGACTTTATTTCTCAAAAGCAAACCCATTAATTCCTCCAACAAATACATAAGCACTTCCCAATTCCAACACGTATCATCTCATAACCATAACCATTCTATATACCTTTTTCCTCACCCTCTTCCACCTCCTCCATGATGAAAGCCACTGAAATGGAGTCACTAATATCTAAACCAACTAGATACCTACGAAGGCGGCGATATCAGCGTCTTGACGCTGAAGACGCCGCCTCTGGTGATGGGAGGAAGACTAAGGTTATAAGGTTGAGAAGAAGGCAGTGGAGGATAAGAGTAGTTCCGAGGTTAACATGGGCTATTAGATCACCGTTGAAGATGTGGGCTAAGGTTAAGAACACTTATGAGAAGTTTATGTTGAGGTCAGTGAACACTGAAACAACGTTGGGGAATCAAAAGACTCGTGATGTTTCTAAGGATTATTCAAAGGATGCTTTTGAGGCTAGGCTTATATTTGAGATCTCTAAAGCTTTGGTTGCTTCTCATGAACTCAATTCCAAGTAATAGTTAATTAATACCTTCTTAAATTTTCATGTTTTTTTTAATTATAACTTTTTCTTGAAAATATATTGCATCTTGTAATGAACTCGTATATAGGAGTTCGATTTAAGGTACTTTTATAAATCAATTAAAGATCAATAGAAATTATTGAGTATTGCTAGCTCTATTTTGAGTGGTATAGGATTTTAATTCAACTTTAATAAATGTACCTCTCTTTCCTATGTTATAATATTGCTGCTTCAAACTTCTAAGTCTTTGAGAGAATACAAAATTGATCTTGTGACGGTATATATTGACCATTGAATCGTCTATTCTGACCATATATTTTAGAGTTCTTTGGGACACATTTTGATTCAGCCTCAGAGCATTACGACTTTATAACATTTCAAAGATTCCAAAATTTTCAATCAATATTTCAAATAAAATATTAAGACTTCTATATCCTATAATCATGAAACAGTCTATTAGTTATACTTTTATTCCCAATGTTTTTGTTATTTAAAAGGAATTTATACATATTCAAAATGTTTTTGTTATTTATGTAGGATTAAGTATACAGAAAATGTTTGAAGTATAACTTAAAATCTTAAATGATAATTAGAAATAAAATATATTTTAAGATTGTAGAAATAATAAAGTCGTAAAAACAATTAAAAAGTCTTTAGAAGGGATAATAATCGTGAGAGACATTTCAAGGAAGGTGATCAGCGCTGCCGAGAGATAATCGTTGAAACTCGATCAAAAACTAGCGGTGGAACTGCACGACGGACGGGTACACGATCTGAGAATTTTCGATCAATTTGCCAATTTTCTTGGTTCGTGTGTTTTTTGGCATTTTGGTTTGTTTTGTGGATATTTTCGTTAATGGGTTGTGTTCGTGAGTTTGTTATGGATCTATTGGGTTTCAAGAGTCATAAATATGTATCTCTTATATTTTTGTCAGTAAAACTTGCATAACTTTACATTTGTACACAAGAGAAGGGTTTAGGAATCATAGTGGTAAGGGTTTAGGAATCATAGTGGTAAACTTATCATTTAGAAAAAGCATTTAGAGGGATCTAAGTGAATTAGGAAACACTTTTAAACACCTTGAGTTTGAGTGAGTTTTATATTGAGAGTTAGAGAGATTGAAAAACACTTGGATAAAAAATAGGGTCTGTTTTAAGAAATTTGGAAGGCTATTTTCTTGTAACTCATTTGTAATCTCTTGTAACAACCTTTATAGTATAGTTAATTGAAGAACTTCTCTATACTTCAGGCGTAGATCGATTTGATAGAATTGTGTAAACAAATTTCTTATGTTCTCACCTATTATTATTTTCAACGCTCAAGGACATTTGTCTAGTTGTCATTGTTGTTTGTCCCACGCATCAAATGTTTTGGTGTGACTAAACTATAAATAATTATTTTGAAGTGATTTTAATTATTCTATCAATTCCACAACAAGTGACGTCCACCGTGGTGCAAAAGTGTATTGTTTACAAGTGACACCAAGAGTAAATGTGAGATTGAGAAATTTTTCAAAATCAACAATTTTGTGTAATAGATGATGAAGATGCAAGCAATATTAATTTAACAAAGAGAGACCTTCAAAAGCATGTGGAGTCAAAGATGATTGAAGAACTATGTTTGTGGACTTGTTAGACTACCAAAGTAGAAAAAGATGGTTATGATCAAGTGGATGCACTGTGAGATCAAGGTTCGAGGAAGGCTTAAACTTCATCAAGGTTGTTGAATAGTGTTTCAACATGGTAGAGATAAATGAGGTGGTTAATGGTGAAATTGACATCACCACATTTTTAAGACAAAGTGTAGATTGCTGAAATATGTCTTAAAATCTTAAATGATAAAGAGTAATAAAATATATTTCAAGATTGAAGAAATAATAAATACATAAAAACAGTCGGAAAAACATCAGAATGAGGCGCAACTCTAAGATACATTTCAACGAAGATGATCGGTGGTGGGAGACGACTGTTGGAAATTGGTCAAAAATTAACAATAATCGGTTAGAGACGGCATAGCCGTGCAACACCAAGAGGTCGATGGCGACAAAGCGACATGAAAACACTCATAGGTCGAAGCATGGTGTTGGCTAAAGTTTAGGAAACATCGGCTAGATTTTGAGCGACGTTTGTGAGTTGGTTCGTACAAGATTGGGGCATTTTCAGTTATTTTTGCAATTTCTCAAGTTGTGTATTTTTTTTGTCGTTCTCGGTTTGTTTTGTGGATCTATTCGTTCATGAGTTATGTTTTGGGCTTGTTATAAATTTGTTGGGTTTCAGTAATGTTAAATATGTACCTATTTTATTCTTGTCAGTACGACCTTTAAAACTTTACCTCTGTAGGCGAGAGAATGGTTTGAAATCTAGAGGTAAACTTAGAAAGACAATGATTTAGGAAAATCTTTGGAGGTATGTAAGGGAATTAGGAAACACTTATAAATACATCGGGTTTGTTTGATTCATTTGTTGAGAGTTGGAGAGATTTAGAGAAACTTGGGTAAAAAAATATGGTATGTTCTTAAGAACTTGAAAGACTATTTTCTTGTAGCACATTTGTAATCTCTTGTAACAACTTTAGAAATATAATGACTTGAAGAATTGGTGTTGTCCCCATATGTAGATTAATTTGGTGGAATTGGGTAAACAAATTTCTTATGTTCTCGCATGATATTATTTTTATTACTCGAGGCCATTTGTCTGTTTGTCATTGTTCTTTGTCCCGCACATCAAATTTTTTGTATGATAGTTCACAACGAAAAAGTTTAAGTTAATTTCAATGTCAATTTTGACACGTTCGGAAGGTACCTTTCTAGAACCATATGTTATTTTATCCTAAAGAATATTTTTGGAGCTTTGTGTTATTCACTCTTTTTATTGATCTATATCTAATAGATAGTATTACAAGTTCCAAGACATTATAGTTGATTTGGGTTAAACCCCTTTTACCTCTCTGCCATATGAGCGTATTTTGGTTTCTCCCCCTTAAAAGAAAAATTATTCTCATACCTCAACAAATAAAGATTTCAACGCCAAAGACCCTGATGCATTTTTTTAGTGAAGATTCTAAGAATCTGGCCTACGTGGAAGTCCAACAGGATTTTTTTATATTTTTAATATAATTTTTACTTGCCACGTGGATTTTTTTATTTATTATTTATTACTATTTTTATATTATATTTTTTATAATATTTATTTATGTTTTCTTAAATTATTATCATTAATATTTTTTATGAATTAATTTTTAAATTATAAAAATATTTCGTTTGGGCAATTGGGCCTAAATCCATATTTATTTGTCTCAAGAGAGGCCCATTTAATCAACCTAATTTCATTTCATTTAAGCATATGTGTTTTTGGTATATAAACATTAATATTTATTTAGTGGCAATCGATATGGGACTCTTGTTATTCATCATGTTTTTTTCCACCGTGTTCTCAAGCAAGACATGTTTTCTCGTGCATCACTGTGTTATGCCTACCATATCAACCAGGAATAACAACACCACCAATACTCTCCAAAAGTAAATATCTCAGGAACAACAAAAGACCTGATACTCTCCACAATAGAATTACCATCATCACCTTCTTCATCACTTTACTCACTATACTACAATGTGTGGACTGTTTCTACACCATTACCACCAGTTTCTTCCACCAGTTTCTACACCATTACCACCATTACAGTTTCATTGAATTTCTTTGATATATCATGATGATATTCCTCTTCGCTTACCAAATGGTTGTATATTCATAATATTTGTTAGATTATTTTTTTCCTATGAACCTCGTGTCTATTTATGAACTTACAATATTACCAAGCTACAATGTTACATAGAGGATCCTGGTATAGTAGGAATATATATTCTGATATAAGTTTGCATTCATGAGTATAAAACAAGTTTGCATTCACGGTTCTCTACTTACAAGGTAAGCTTGCGTTCATGGCTCTCTACGTACAAGGTTTTGATTTCCTTCGTATATTTATTGAGCAACAAGATTTCTATAAACAACTGGATTACTATAAGATAATATTGAATAAGTAGAATATTTGTGCATATGAGTGAGAAAGAGGTTTACATGGCAGAAAAATTGTAAACAAGAAATAAGTTATTATGGCCTCATCCATAGTAACTTCTCTCCGTGATCTTATTCGCACAAAATTTCACAGCTTCTGCTTTTTGACGGATTTTGGGGTGTTTTGGTCCAGCTTGAAGGGGTATTGGTGGTGGCAATTTTGTTTGAGTTGCAGAATTGTTTTAGTCCCACATCGATTTTTTAGTAAAGAACATTAATGTATATAAAGCAAACATGCATAAGGGCTACTAACTTTATAATGGACTGGGATTAAATGGACTACCATTATAAGTAACAAGGGCTTTAGGCCCAATTTCTAAATTTTTAATAATTAATAATTTAAATATAAATAAATCACATACTATATATTCTATAAAACGGATTTAACCCTTGATTTTATGAACCATTATTAAAAGTGTTCTATTTCCATTTTAAGACAAAGTCAATTAACTCATTCTAAGACATAAATCATATACTAGTTATGAAGTTATTCATTTTTATTTAAAATTACAAATGATGGATGGACTTGATGATTAAGGTATGGTATAGTAACCTAACATGTATTTGTGCGCATAAATAAAGGATTTTTGTTGAGGGCCTAACCAACATATACGGTTTGAGATAAGGCATGCGTTTCATACAAAGGGTTCCCAACATGAGTCATATTTTTCACCTAAAAGTTAGGGATATCTTTCCTGGGGTAGACCATGTTCTTGTGGTCAGCCACTGAAACATACCCATGCTCCAAGTTTTCACCTGAAGGATATCATGGAAGGTCATCAGACATATAAATATTACATCTTTATCTAAACCTTATTGCTCCTTTCACATGGAAAAAAAATTAAATGTTTATTTAATTTAATTATATCCCTTTTATAATTAATATAAACATTTTATTACATGTACAAATTCCTTTGCATTATTGCGAGACACGAAAATGTGCCGGTTACAATAATAAGATATTTACATTGATGTAGTCTAAGGAGGTATAGTTTTAGGATGTATTTGTCGCATATGGCCTGAAGAATGATTTCAGGACCTTATACACCTATATATACCATATCTACTGTCAATATTTTTTAAGAGGAGACATTCAGAGACATCACCATTTCACATGTCCGTTGGTAATATGAGCTACAACTTGGACAATATTTCTTGTCTACTCTAGCTGCCTATCAAAGATCGAATGCTATATCACTCTATAATTTAGAGTTTTGAAGCATTAGAGTTAATGGTTGAACACTTAGGAGTTAATCCTAAGGAGAACCAATTGGAAATGAGGTGAACAAAAATATGTCATGCACAATTTAGATGGTTGGAGAAGATATACATAAGTCATTTGAATGACATTGTTACTTATTGAGATGATGAAGCACTCAAAGAAGATCACAAAACTATGTTCGGTTATGATTTTTTCTTTCTATTTGGTTAGCACAATATTTTTTATCGATAAAAGTGCAACGTATGTTAATGTTGTATATATGAAGTACTACATAAATATACATACTTGAATATCGATAAAAGTGATACTGTTGTTGATGCTACATACTTGAATATATGCATATTATGTTGTTATGGTGATGTTGGTGGTGACATTCATAATAAGAAGATGGTTCATTAATGTAAATGTTTGTTAGCATGTCAATGTTCAAATTTATGCATCATGGTATTAAGTGCCAAAATGTCGCTATTTTGTGTATATAATTTATGACACGTATTAGTTGTTTTGTTTATATATGTTGAATTATTCCCCATTTTGTGTGTAAATATGTATACTTTTTGTATATTTATGTTTTCGATTCATTTATGCAACGTTTGATAGTTCTAATGTCTTTTGTAGCTATTTGTTGCGTATTTGGAGATGAGAAATAAAGTGTCGAAGACATGGCTTCAAACAGGAGATTTTGGAAGAAAATAAGTGTTGGAGAAGGGGCTAAGTCCGGTTCGTGCATGCTTAGTGCGCTGTAAGGAGATTTAGTGGAATAAAGAGGAGCTCGTTTAGCGTGGTATGTGAAAATTCTGGTTAAGGCCAGACTCAGGATATCGTGACATCTGATCTGACATTACAAAACAGACAAAGGTAGGCATAAACATAATAGTGCATAAAATAAAGAACACAAGGAATTATTAACCCAGATCGGTTCTAACCAACCTACATCTGGGGGCATACCAAGTCAGGAATGAAGTTCACTATAAGCAGTATTAATTCGGAGGGAAACCACCCTGTTTACACTCCTCACTTAATCATACTACCCAATGACCCTTCTACCTAAGATACCACACTTAGATATGAGAACCTCCACTCACTTCCAATCACCTCAGTGATGTCTATCAACTACTATCACACCAGCAACTGCATCGACTACTTTGCTCCTATTAAAATCATCTTGGAGATACCTCACTCCAAACACAACTAAAACAGTTTGAAGATACCACACTTCAAACACACTCAAAACTTGTCACTCAAGTGACATAAACTAAACTTGGAATTGCTTCACAGCTTCTTCCAAGGACATAACTACAGTCGTTGCTTCACAACTTCTGAGTGAGTGAAAACAATCCTATTGCCTATGTTCGAGGTAAAATCAGTGACCATCCCACAATTCAGGTGGTTCACTTACATGGATAATCCTAAAGACTACATCTTTCTAAAACCGACTAGCTTACTTAAACTAGGTTACAGTTGCTTATTTATAACCTATTACCCAACTGGATTTTGGCCTTCAAAATAAAAGCATAAATTGTAACAAACTTCTGCAGAAACAAACTTCTGCAGAAACAAAACGCAGATAACTTCTGCTACAATCAAGGTCGCCTCTGATTATTGTCCTTAGCTCTTGGAGCTCCACATATGCCTTCAAAGTCACGCCACATAAGATGCATAATATTCCCAGAATATTCTGCACTAATCAAAACAAAACTGTAGCAAACTTCGACATTTCAGTAGCGCAATGTCCTGATGTCTTATGTCTCGAAATCTCATATGACATGTTTTTCCAAATGTTGAAACTCTTCAACACAACGTGTTCAGGAATTCTAGATAGGATTATAACTTAGAAATCCTACTGTACAAATACATTGTTGTTGCTTATTATTTGTTTTATTAAAATTTAGCCAATACATATATTTTGGAACTTACAAACTCCCCCTTTGGAAAATTTTAGCTAAAACAAATAGGTACTATTTTAAGCAGTTACATAAATAGAAGAAACAATTTACAATTAACAATTTACAATTATAAGATTCTTCAGCAGTCTTCAGTTGTCTTGAGAGTAGGGGAGGAAACATTGTTGGTCTGTCAGTTGGAGACAATGTCTCAACATCCAGTCCAACATCTTCTCGTGTTTTTTATCTTCTCCATATAGCCAACAGGTTAAAGGGAAGGAAGGTCCAGTTTGTACACGAGGAAGATTATAACTCTCATTCCTCCTTTGAGCACATGACAGATCTTGTCATAGAAGGTGGAAGAAGAGGACCATGAGAAATAAATTATACCTTGAGAGATATCATATTATTTTCCCAGGTAACTCAGAACACAAGTCACAATTGTGTTCAAAACTCAGATCACAAGTCACAACTATTATATTGTTCATTGCTATGTGACATAGCTTGTGATTTAGACATGGTTTTTCTCTTTCCTGTATCGAATTCTTATGCTGCTCATTCTGTGAGATATGATTTCTCTTCCCCTTTTTAGATAAGATTTGACAATTCGAGCCTTCCCCAAACCAGATCCAGGCACAGTTTGCCCAAGTTTTGATAAAATGCACGGTGAAGATGAGATGAAGACTCGTATATTGTTTGAGATTTGCTGAGAACTCCTTTAAATAGGTCAGTAGTTCCTTAAGAATTAACGGAAACTTAATTTCCAGTCAATGGTGCGTTAATTTAGGCCTAAAATCTGTTACATGACTAGCTGACCACCGTCCAAGCTATTCTTGAATGTCTTTAATATCCCTTGATTGTTTCTTTTGAGATAAAACAGTTCCAATGCATGCATCGATCACATCATTTAACTCGTCCATGCATAAACATGTTCTGAGAAATGTCTTGACACTTAATTAGACATTGTCCACTTACTTCACTTTTTCAGAACAGTGAATTCTCTACTGTGGGGCACTCTCCACTTTTGACCATATAGTGCCATAACTTCTTTCTGGGTGGCTATGAAAAGGAATATGATTTCATGAACAATCTTTCAAGAATACTTCATATTCTTAATGACGTTGATGTTTCAACATTTTATGCCACATTTACTTAGTATGAGGAAGGAAATATGAAATGCTCCCCCTCAACATTAGAACCACCTATGATACAGATTGACACAACTTCCTCTTTTAGAACATAAGAGGAGACTCAATTAACTAAGACAAATACTTGAACTATCCATTTACAGACATAGAGAACCAGATCTCTATATTGGATAATTCAGAACACAAGAAACTATTTATGTTTAAGACTCCAAGACAAGACTCTATACAGAAAACACACCGACTCAGAATAGGAAACATATTCAATATCTTTGCAAAAACAATTGCAAAGAAGGACCTCAGACTTAACAATGTCTGAACACTACCATTTTTCCCTATGTTTGTCACTAGTTGACAAACATAACCTACACAGACTCTAAATTTACCCATATCCGAACAAAAGATATGAGAGACACAAACAAGGACTTAAATGAAAATAAAAGGACTCTAAGTACCTGAGAAATTTAAAATAATATACCTAGATTGTAACAATTGTCTTGATCAAGAGATGTTATTTCAATAAGAACTAATTCAGGTGGTTTTGTGCATAGGTTGGGACATGCACTAAGTCAGAACAAGTGATACACACCATCAATACATGTTTTGGATGAGAATTTTAAGAACTATCCCTGCTGGTTTTCAAGGATAAAAGATGTCTTTAGTTATGTCCTGACTTCTTGTTTGACATTGTTCTTCTGGCTTGAAAAGATTAGTCTTTAGAAGACTGACCATAAGATTAGAAGCAGAATTACATTGTCTTTGCTTATCCCCATACTCTTTACCCCCCCCCCCCGAGATATACAAATTTAGGACATCTTTGATGTTTGTCCTTGAAGTATTCTTTATTTGGAATTTGCCACAGTTTCCAAACTATGAATCCTTAGTTTGCTTGCTACGCAAGATTCAGATTGCCATACTCGGTAACTTGTAATAGAATAAACCTTATGTGAGTAGCCATAAATTTATCTTCAATAGATAATTCAGAAGCTTATCTCTCTAGTGTATTCAATAGTTGTGATGTTATATCTTTATGTAGAACTTTCTCTTTCATACATCACATACTTTTTCTCTTCTTGATTCAGATTTCCACACAGTTATTGTTAGTATCCAACTCCCATCAAGATATTTAACAACATCTGTATGCATTTCCTTAGATGAATCAACTCTTCAAATAATCACCTGATAACATTGCCACACATCCTTAACTTGTGAAGATAACAATGAACTTTGATATTTAGTTCACACTAGACCATGAATTCCTCAAACAGATACTCAGCTCCCGACAGAGTATATGAGTTTTGTATTCAGGCTGCACATCTAATAAGCACTTAGTCTCCCATAAAAGCACCTACCTGTTAGTTATTTAGAATTAACTACTCACACTAGATTATTCCGAGTCATTACATCTTCACACACACACACACATCTATTTTCAGGCAATAACATACATATTTAAAACATAAGACATTTAGATGATGTTCCGACATCTGATATGACATCATCTATTATGGCTATTGGTTAACATCCATAATATCTTATTCATAACCCTTGGGGTGGAACTAAAGCTATATAGTGATAAGCAACTTTGTATCCAGACATATCAAGGAATAGTGTAGGCCTCATCTCAATAAAATTTTCCTCAGACTTTCATTCTGATTTTGGTATGATGGATGCCAGAGCCTGTACCTATAGAGGAGATTCCCTCATTTAGGTTTCTAGAACAGACTCAATCATGGCATGACACTTAAATAGTCAGATTCTTCATAGTAATCTGGCTTCCTTGATTCTTATTGACACTACCCTTTCTGGATATTAACTAGGGCAATCAACATTCATGACCATATTTCATTGTGGTTGAGACACAGTATTCAGCTCCAAGTCTGTTCTATGGTTATGAATAAAATTCCACATATCTGGATCCTTTGATCAGAAGAAAATACCAGATATAAGCTCACTTTGATTACGCATAAAGGAACTGAAGTGTATACCTTTATGAGTTTTCTTCCATGAATTGAACTTTTCTTTAATACTCCCATAAGCTTAGGTCAGAAATAAACTAACGTATGAGTATAAAAGATCTTCTTGATCGTGTCTTGATCAACTGATAAGCAGATGTCTTCTCTTCCAGATCAGGAGTAGGTTCCAAACATATGTACTCACACTACATTAGTTTAGCACCAGAACATCTGTTCTTCAACCGGTAGCTGCACACCAGTACTAATGTTCTAACATCTAGTAGAACATATGTTCCATCTTCTGGGAAGACATCATCCTTGAAGGTCTTCAAGGTAAACACTTTGCAGATGAATATGAGTAACATTGATCAGTTGATGCCCATCAACGCTAATAATCCACGCCTTTATGAGTGGACTTGAGAAAGGTCTCAAGTATCTTTAACTCTTTTTACTATAGTTCTAATAGTCTGCCATATATTCTGTTGAATGAGAATAACCCTAGAATTCTTCCTTCACTATAGGGGTTGTATTAGAAGTTATGCAGCATAAAATAACTTTACTTCAACAGAACTTACACAATGCTTACTTCACAATTTTATTGCAAGCATGACACATAAGGATTGAAAATAAATCAACCCTACAATCTGCTTGCTTCTTTATCAAGCAACACCCTAGACCCAACAAGAATCCTGACCATGTGGTAATACATAAGCACAAGAATTACCTTATCAATGTCTTTACTCCTGCATGAAGGTTTTGACAACTTTTTCTCTCCGTGGTGAGGCTAAAACAATACAATCCAAACTCTTCACTCCCACATGAAGTCTTGAATTTAACTTTCTTGTTCCAGCATCTTCATCGTCTTTGGTCAGGTTGGTCTAGTTATCCACCAATAGGTCCATCCTCCACTTCTAAGGACCATACAGTCTAAATATTCCTTGTTCAAATGTTCTTCTACCTTGTACACAACTAGAAATTATCCCATCTGGATCTCATCTAGAGACAGATAGGATGTCAACTCTGATACCAATTAAAAATTCTAGTTAAGGCCAGACTCAGGATGTCGTGACATCTGATCTGACATTACAAAAAATACAAGGTAGGCATAAACATAACAGTGCATAAAATAAATAACACAAGGAATTATTTACCCAGTTCGGTTCTAACCAACCTACACTTGGGGGAATACCAAGCCAGAAATGAAGTTCACTATCAGCACTATTAATTCAGAGGGAAACCACCTTATTTACACTCCTCACTTAATAAGACTACCCAATTACCCTTCTACCTAAAATACTACACTTAGATATGAGAACCTCCGCTTACTTCAAATCACCTAAGTGATGTCTATCAGCTACTATCACACCAGAAACTGCATCGACTGCTTGGCTCCTATTAAAACCAGCTTGGAGATTCCTCACTCCAAACACAACTAAAACAGTTTAAAGATACCACACTTCAAACACAATCAAAACTTGTCACTCAAGTGACACAAACTAAACTTGGAATTGCTTCACAGCTTCTTCCAAGGACATAACTACAGTCGTTTCTTCACAGCTTCTGAGTGAGTGAAAACAATCCTCTTGCCTACAGGCTTCAAGGTAAAATCAGTGACCATTCCACAATTCGGGTGGTTCACTTACATGGATAACCCTAAAGACTACATCTTTCTAAAACCGGCTAGCTTACTAAAACTAGGTTACAACTACTTATTTATAACCTACCCAACTGGATTTGGGCCTTCAAAATAAAAGCATAAGTTGTAACAAACTTCTGCAGAAACAAACTTTTGTAGAAACAAAACGCAGATAACTTCTGCTACAATCAAGGTGGCCTCTGATTTTTCTCCTTAGCTCTTGGACCTCCACATATGCGTTCAAAGTCACTCCACATAGGAAGCATAATATTCCCAAAATATTATGCACTAATTAAAACAGAACTGTAACAAACTTTGAAAGTTCAGTAGCGCGATGTCCATGTCTCGACATATCATATGACATGCTGTTCTAGATGTTGAAACTCTTCAACACAACATGTTCATGTATTCTAGATAGGATTATAACTTATAAATCCTACTGTACAAATACATTGTTGCTGCTTATTATTTGTTTTATTAAAATTTAGCTAATACATATATTTTGGAATTTACAGTATGCATTTTCCAGTTTTGTATAAATAGAACAAAATAATTCTTTTTAGGGTTTTTATCATCTCTTTACCTCATGAAGGAGCTTTGATCCAATTCATTGTAGTTTAAAGGTTTACCCAAAAGCATTGGGTAGTGCATCTTGGTTTTGGGTTGTGCATTTATTGTATTATACTCCTTGATGTTGTTTGACATACCATGACTAAATTTATTATTCATCTCGTTTCTTAATAATGTATGATAATTTTACAATGGTGTTTTTGATAGTGTATATGATTTTGACCTATTATTGATGTATTTGTTGAAAATGAGGATTGTTTTATGTGTTGCTATCAAGAGTCGCCACCGACTTTTCTTTTATCAAATAAAGGGAAGGTGAAAAGAACAGGAAAAGACCTTCATTAGATTCTGAGTAAGACATGTAGTTATGAAAATGGAAGGTATTAGCACCCTTTTCATATGTAGTAATCTACGGGCTCTTCATTGCTTAACTCACTTTAATTTGTTTTGTGTGTATGCTTTGGAAAAGTATTTTGAAAGACATTTCACTTTGACTTTGTAATGATTCTCATTGGATTATACAAAGTGTTCAGAAATGTTTTAACTTTGTAATGATTCTCATTGGAATGTATACAAAGTGTTTGAAAAGTTTTTGAAAAGTGTGAGGTGTGAAAAGTAATTTTATTGATTGGAGCAAGCAATAGAGTCTTATTTACCTACTCAGAATGATCATTTTCTTGTTATTTTCCTTCTCCTTTAGGACAGCGCTATCCATACCATTAGTTAGTAGGTAACTCTATCCGTTGGATGTGAACAGACAATCGTACGGTCATCGTATGGTCATTGATGGAAACATTATAGGGATACCTTAGAAATTCGAAGGGACGATCATCACTTATTCGTAGGCAACAATCGAGGGACACGATCATATATTCGTAGGAAACATTGAGGGTCATCGAGGGACTATGATCTTTATATCGAAGGGACTATGATGATGTTATTCGTAAGCGTCTTTGCTAATGGTACACCTATGTTCGAGGAACATGACCATTGTATTCGAAAACAACAGAGGATACCTATATAATGTTAATCAATAAATAATAAAGGTTAAAGAAAACTAAATATACATTTAGAAATAAAATAAAAATAAAAGAAAAATCTACACTATATAATCATCAAGACAAGAATTAAATTAGACTAGTAGAAAACCTAACCTAAATAAGAAAATAATTTTTGGATTGATTTTATTTAGGAAAATCAATTAAAAGTTAATTTTAATGGTTAATTAACCTCAATTTAAATCTAAATCAATAGAATTACCATCTTATCATAAACTAAACAACGACTCTTATGGTACCTATATCCTAAACTTTCAAAAATCACAAATATGCAATATAAATTTCTGAGGAAGCCATGGTTCGACTGGAAATTGCTTTCTGAATTTTATGGTACCACTCGTTTAGTCCAATTTTGCCTCAATTATGAAGCCCTGATTCAAAGCTTTAAACCCTAACAATGCTAGATTCGTGTACCTGTACTGAAACTCAAATCAAACTATATGGACAACATCGAAATCATGTTAGGAACACAAATATGCTAACAATTCATGTTAAAAACGCATGTAAATATGAAATTGAAAGTTGAGAATATATGAGGAAACCAATATTGTGTTCTTACGTTTCAATAGCTTTTGATCGTTTGCAATGGCCTGGGGTGAATTAGAGGACACCGAGGAATCTATTGGGATGCTTGGAACGACTTAAAACGATGCAAAACCTGGTCTAAAAGTTGCTTGTATGGCACGGTTTTTCAAGTTTCTCTAGGGTTCTTGAGGCTGCAAAAATGTGTCTTTGGCATCTGGAAACCTTGTACCTATAGTAGAAGCAAATTAGGTCAAGAGGTGTGAAGAAAGTATATGGCATTGATGAGAAAATATTTGATTTTTCAATCATTCAAGTTTGCATCAAAAGTTTCCAAATTTGCCTCAATCTTGTGTGATCAAGTCTTGAACGAAATTGGCCAGCTAATTGTTCTTGCTTGGACCTCAAGAATGACAAATATCCAGCCTTGCATCAATTAATTTGATTTTTTACATTTTATTTTAATTAAAATTGGATTTAAGTGAATAAATTCCAAAATAAATTAAGTAAAATGAAAGGAGGCGTTCAATTGGTTTTGTAGGTCACGGATAATCTTAAGAACAAGTTTGGATCACAAAAACTTAGGCCTATTTGGAAAAAAAATTTGATTTTGCTAAGTATTTCTCTTCATGCACTTCTTCAAAATGCTAAACTTGCACAACTTGTATCTTGATCAATTTTCAACATTTTGAAGTTTTCTTGGAATTTTTAGAAAGCTAAATATGTCCCCTAAACACTATTTTTTGTTTCATATTCATTGAAGCTTCCATGCTCATGTAAACTTCTTTTGAAAAATATGATTTTTTGTTGACTTTTAGAAGGACCTATAATGTCTTGATCCAGAACTCTCAAATGAAGCATTTTTTCCAAAGCTTGTGACACATGAAGTTGTATAGAATTTAATTCTCTTCAAAATGAGCTTTAATGGAAAAATTTCTAATAAAGTATGTGAAAGTTATGCTTGGTCAAAATTCTGTTGACTTTGTCCAAAAACCATAATTTAGAAACTTTGACTTTTGATCAAATCTTGAGTTTTCTTGATGAATCATGATCAACCCTTGATCAAATGATGAATGTGACGTCAAAATATTGATGTTGACCAAAAATGATGAAGTTTGACTATATGTTGACCACAGTTGCTTTTTGTCCAATACAACTGATTTTCAACCATCTTAGCAATTGACTGAGCAAACTTGAGTTGTGTGGCTTGAAACTTGACAGGGTGATCTCTTGAGACATATGAGGAGGCATGATGATCACTTGAAGCAATAGAAACCATCTTTGACTTGAGAGAATCAAAACCCTAGTTGTGGGTTGATTGCTTATGAGAGGGTTCATCTGGTCAACCTTTGAGAAATTCTTGAGTATGGAGATGTGGACTGCCTTGAGAAATAGGAGGGAAAATTTTGGGGTATAATAGTTGCCCCTGTTCAATCTTCTTGTACCTGAAGGGTTAGATTGGTATGCTTGCCTTTCGTGACCTAAAGGTAGACGATGATTGAACACTCCAGTACACCTGAAAATTTGCACTCGTTGGTGTATGGAATGATATCGTTAATTGACGGTGTACTAGAATGGGCTTATAGATGTTATTTAGTGAAGCTAATGATGGGGAGTGAGTTATACGTTAGACTTCATGCTGGTCTTTGAATGAGGTTAGTAATATGTTTTGATTTTTAACCAAATATATAGCATTCCGCAGGTGGAGAGATATCAATGTGTAGTCGGAGATGGGCTTAAAGATGCCATATGGAGTAGTTGATGATAAGAGAGAGACAGAATAAACCTTCGTCTTGGCTTTATCTAAAATGAGTCTTCGTCAGGATGTAGATAGTTTTCCCGTCTTGTTTCGGGTATTAATTTGTATCCTGCTGTCTGTTGGTAAACTTGTCTTGTCGTTCAGATAGTTTTCCTGTCTTGTTTCGGGCATTAATCCTTGACCTTCTGTCTGGAAATTTATGAATAACTTTCATTTGTTTGAGAATTTAAGCTGAGAGAACGGGATTAGTTCTATGCAGATTATGATGCATGCAAGTATGTAATGATGTTCATGAATGATATATGCGCATGTTATGATTTTTTATGAATAATGTATGAATGTGGATGTTATGGTATTTCAAAACATATCCATCTTGAAGAAGATAGGGATGTTCTGTCGGGGATCTTTGATTTCTTCTTGGGGATGTAGTTGTTGGAGACCTTGATTGGGGAACAAGAGAGATGTTAATTCCTCCGATGCACTATTTGACCAAGTTTCGAGTTTTGATATGGATGTTGTTGGGAAATAATCCTTGAGAGATACTCAACTGGGGATGAGCATCTTGTGTAGAAATCTTGCTGGGGAATGATATGATCTTGTATAACCTATTACTGCTCGGAGACTGACATAATAAGCTGAAAGTTGATTGGTTATTGCTCGGGGACCAATGTAACAAAGTTGACATTCACTACGCGGGGACTGACGTGACAATATAGATAATTATTGCTCAGGGACTAATGTGATGATGTTGACAGGATCGCTGCTTGGGGACTAACATGATGAATTGACATGATCACTTTTCAGGGACTAACGTGATGATGTTGATAGGATCACTGATCGGGGACTAATGTGATGAATTTAATAGGGTTACTGCTCGGGGACTAATGTGATGAAGTTGATAGGATCACTGTTCGGGGTCTAATGTGATGAGTTTGATATGATCACTGCTCGGGGACTAATGTGATGAGTTTGATATGATCACTGCTTGGGGACTAATGTGATAAAGTTAACAGGATCACTGCTCGGGGATTAATGTGACGAGTTTGATATGATCACAGCTCGAGGACTAATGTGATGAGTTTGATATGATCATTGCCCGGGGACTAATATGATGAGTTGATAGGATGACTTCTCAGTGACTAACATGATGATTTTAATAGGATCACTGCTCGGGGACTAACATGATGAATAAAAGTGTTGGAAACTGTTGAAAAAAGATGATAGAGTAGTAGTCTTGTTGGGAAATTTGTCTCTGCTGAGGGAGCGATGGCTCTGTGGGGATTGTGGATATTATTCTTGTGGGAATATACCTTTGTGAAAATGACTCTGTGGGGATGTGTTGGTGACTTTAGTTGTCATGTCAACTCCTAGAGCATGTAGTAATTGTTGTATCTATTTACTTTTCGTATATTTGTGAATAGATATTTATTGTCAGATGCATATAATCATTCAAAGTAATCATTGGACTTATGCAAACGAAACAGATAAAAATAAAAATTTTGAAATTGGAAAAGGGGAATTGTACTAATTTTGAAATGGGGCCTATAGACAGGCAATTCGTGTACAAAGAGACAAATATCCTAGTAAGAGGAAATTGTCGGAAACATTTGGAAAATAGTAAAATCTATATGGAAACAATCTTGTCGGATTTCAACTATGTTATTGCTCATATATTTTTGACTATCTCATCTCCTTGCTGCTAGAAGAAGGTGATCAAACTGATCTGCGCCATTTGAAACTTGGTAGTAGCATAGTTTGTACGTAAATGATCTTGACGAGACATAGTCGTACGCTTTAATCCCTAAGTTTTCCAACCCTATTTTCATTTGCATTTGTGGTGAATTTTCTTTGGTGTTTGAACATTAGCATTTTGGCATTCATTATCATTTTTATTCCGATCTAATATATTTCATTTAGGCTTAGAAAGGGTATTCTTTGTTTCAAATAAGTCATATCTTTATTTCTTGAAATTCAAGCTATTTCTTCGATTTGCATCAACACGTGGCTTCAAGACCAATTGGAGTATGACTCAGATTATCTCGCTTGTTATGTTTCACTTTATCTTTCTTTCTTTTTATCATCCCTCCATTCCCATTCATTTTGAACTAAAAACATTTGAGTTTGAATCCTAGATTCGTTTTATAACCATGAATTACATCTTGTTTTTCAATTTAAATTTGAATAGCTTTTAAGTTAAAATGTGAAGATAAAATCAAATTGGGTTTGAAGCTCACTTGGTTTTTGATCAAAATCATTATCTTTTCATTCAACTTTCTTTTTATCACATTTCACTATCATTTAACTATCATTATCACCATTATCCCTCATAGATAATTACTATTTGAAAGTAATGGAGGTTGGATTTTCAAGGGGTTGAACAAACCCACGGTTTTTGCATATTGGCGATTTAAAGTTTGAAGTTGGAATTTCATTGGAACCTAGTTTTCATACAGTTTGCAAAATTACACAGGTCCTTATTTGTTTGACATGGTTTTAGCACTATTCCATACAAGTAAAATTAATTTAATTTGTTTTAAGTGTCAAACTTTGAAGTTGGCAGAAAAAGGAATATCATTTGAAGGTTTCATTGAAGTCTAACTTTAAACCTTACAATTCCAATGTGCAAAAATTACAATTTGTCTTGAATTGGAAGTGTTCTTCCTTTTCAGGTTTCCAAGTTGCTTCCATATTATATTTTCACCATGCCACGACTCCAAGTCTCTTAACCATGTCAAGTGCAACCCCATGCCAAGTCTCATTCCAAGCTATTCCATGGCCTCTATCTTTCATCATGTTCCTTTGCTCCTAGCACCAAAACAATCACACTTTTATCAAAATAAAGGCTTAGACCATGTTCATTCAAGCACAAGCAGACCTCATTCTTAAGAAGCTTCAAGATACAAGCAAGTTTCTAGGTTAATCCCAAAGCAACAGACCAATTCATTCTCCATGTCTTTGACTTCTCAAGCATTACCATGTGAGCTGTTCTTGATGAATGATTCACTTGAAGCAATAAACCTGTCAAAAGCAATACCAATTAACTTGCAACCACAAACCTCATAAAATATTAGACAAAGGCGTTCAAGTGCAGTTGGCAGTTTTCATAAGTAGATCATTATGCAGTCTGGTTTCCTAGTTCAAGCTATACAAAGATCCAATCCAACATGATGCAATCCACAACAATAGTATATACATGATAGTCCTACAAATGAACATGCTATTTCATTGGCATCACAAAAAGTTTTGAATAAAAGAGGAAAAGTTGGCATAAACTTGCAGCACTATTTATCAAGAAGCCAAGAGATTATTTGAAAACATGAAGAATTCTAAATTTTCATACGAGTCTTATTTCAAAAGCTTCAAGTGCTAAGTAAATGTGGAAATCCAAATGTTGGGCCTTTAGATCTTTGGGCTTGGGTTATTTCTTTTCACACCTCCTGTTTTGCTCCAATTTGGCCCATCAAACTCTTATTTTTATTATTTCCATTTATTAGTTTAGTTTACTTGTTTTGTTTTAAGCTTTTCATTTAACATAAGTTATTTATTTTTGTTCATAAATTTTATTAAATAAGTTCATTTAAATTAATTAATTGTTTCTTTGGTTTATATGGTTTTATTTTATTTGAATTGTTTGAATTAAATTGTATTGTTGTATGATTGTCACCTTGTATGATCTTGTGTATTTTATTTTATTTATTGTGATTCAACAAAGTGTATCCTCCATTTTGGAGATGTAATAGCTTAATAGTTTTATTTTATTTTTATTCGCTTATTCACTATTGTACATTTAACAAAATCAATTTAACCCCGCATCTTGATCCATATATCGAGTCATAACTAATTTAATAAGTCGAGTTTGCTTTGCAATCGCAACCAACCACCCCTAGCTTCTTGGTCTATATACCAAGCCCCGACCAAGTTGATAATGAAGGATGAAAAACACAAGAAAGGGGGGGTTTGAATTGGGATTTTGAAATCAAATTAAATTGACAAGATTATTTTTATCCTGGTTCGTTTGAACTCAAACTACTTCAGTCCACCCGTCAAGGTGATTTTCCTCTCTCAACGAGATCTTAATCCACTAATCAGAACTTGATTACAAATTCACTAAGACAACTGTCTTAGTCTTCTCAAGAACAACCACAACTTGGTTTCTCAAGGAATTTCAACTTAACAGGTAACTACAACAATGTGTGTTTTATGATGCTTCTAAAAAGCTATATCACAACTGTGATTTTTACACAAAATACCAAGTACTTATGAACTAGAGAATATGCATGATTTGAGATTTTTCTTTATGTTGTAAGCGCAGGAGTTCTCTATAGTATTCTTCAAGAATGGATCTTTATATAGGCGTCAAAAAATTATCTGTTAGAAACATATAATCTGTATATGGAATGATGATAATTGGACTTAATTGTTATTTTCGTAAAAACGACATCCTGTTGGAATTCAATCGTTGCATCAAATCTTTATTTAAAAAATAGCAACGCATCAGAACATTGCAGAAAGAAGATGGATATTAGAGTTTGTAGAGAAGTCTGGTGCTTTCACAAATTTGGCTTGAATCCTTGATGACTTGATCAGAAGATGATGTAGCAAAGCTTTAAGATTTCTTAGATCAGCTGACAAAGTTTATATCAGAGTTTGGAACAGTCTTTGGTGCTTTTAGATGTTCATCAGAACTTCGCTTAGAGCGTGAATCTTCTAATATATCAGAACTTTGCTTAGATCAGAGTCTTCAAAAGTATCAGAACTTTCGCTTATATCAGAGTCTTCTAACATATTAGAACTTCGCTTAGATCAGAGTCTTCTTCTGCTATCAGAACTTCTGTAGGTTTAGATCAAAATCTTCTTCTGTTATCAGAACTTCTGTAAGTTCAGATCAAAAACTTCTTTTCTTTTCCAGGTCAAAACTTCGTCTGCATACTCTATTAAACAAAATTAGGAGACAACAATATTTTATACAAAATATTTATTTATTAGGGTCAGAACATAATTGTCATCAACAGTATTTGTTATCATCAAAACTTCTAAGATTGGTGTAGAACCAAACTATGTTATAACAATCTCCCCCTTTTTGATGATGACAAAACATAAATATTTTGACAAATAGAGGTCTCCCCCTGAATTTTAATATTCATATAAATTTAGAGAACATTGTACTTCCCTGAAGTTTCGTCCAGAGTATGATGAAGGTTCCAAGTTGATTTCCAGAAGTTGTATTTCCTGTTTTAATCTTTAGACAGAAGTGAAATCAAAAATGATATTAGAATGTTCGAGACTTAGTCTATCAATAAGTATGATGTTCAAAATATCTTACGTTCTCCTCCTTTTTGTCATAAATCAAAAAGAAATTAATATAAGAATAATAGTGCAGAACAGAAGATAATTGTATGAAGGGGCAAAACAGAGTACAAAAGGAAATGTGCAGAAGATGAAGGTTTGAACATGAAATCAATTGAGGGTTGAAAAAGAAGGTTTGCTGAATGAGACCGGTAGAAGAGAAAAAAAATTTTAAAAATTCAAAACTGTTTAAAGTTGAGTATAAAAAAATTTCTTGAAAACATGATGATTTCTGACAGGAGAGATGGCGTGAAAATATGGTGAACAGTTACCAATGTGACCGGATCCTCAATGTAGAAACTCAAGAGTTTTCACTTTATCAGAGTTTGAACATGTGTTCATATTCTGAGAGTGACTTTAACGATTAAGATTGACAGGTGTTGTTCTGGTGAACTGCATGCTTCTATCTTGATTTGAGTCATCTCTCAGATCTTCTGATAGATTCTGATTCATTTATCCTTCTCACTTCTGAAGTACAATTGATCAGAAGTTCACAGAGAATAGTATTCTAACAGTTAGCATAAAAAACATAAGCTTTTCATTATGGGCATAATTCCATACTAAGATGTTTCAGAATGAAATTGAACCTATCTTCAGCAAGGGGTTTTGTAAATATATCAACCCATTGATGGTTTGTATCAATAAATTTTAAAGAAAGAATTCCTTTCAGAATGTAGTCCCTAATGAAATGATGTTTAATTTCTATGTGCTTAGCTATAGAATGTAAAATAGGATTTTTAGATAAACAAATAGCAGAAGTGTTATCACAGAGGATAGGAATGTTACTCTCAAATATCTGAAAGTCCTCAAGTTGAATTTTCATCCAGAGCATCTGAGTAATGCATCCAGCTGCTGCTATATATTCTGCTTCTGCAGTTCATAGTGCAATAATGGATTGTCTTTTGCTGGACCAAGATATCATATTTTCTCCAAGAAACTGGCAGCTTCCAGAAGTGTTTTCTTTTCTATTCTGTCTCCAGCAAAGTCAGCATCACAGTATCCTACAAGTTTGTATTCTCTGGATTTTCTGTAACATAGACCAAGATTAGTAGTACCTTTCAGATACTTGAGAATTCGCTTAACAGCAGTTAAGTGAGTTTCTCTAGGACCTGATTGGAATCTAGCACAGAGACAAACACTGTATAAAATATTAGGTCTTGAAGTAGTTAAATATAAGAGAGAGCCAGTATTTTTAAATGACTTGTAGAATAAGGCTGTGTCCACTTTTCCTCTGGTAAAATCTTTTTCTAATAGGAAATTACTTAGTCTTTCATACCAAGCTCTGGGAGCTTGTTTAATACCATACCAGGACTTTTTGAGTTTATAAACAAATTCTAGATGTTTTGAGTTTTCAAAGCCAGGGGGTTGATGGACATATACTTATTCATCAATGTGACCATTTAGAAATGCACTTTTTACATCCATCTGATATATTGTGATATTATGATTAACAACATATGAAATTAAAAGTCTGATGGATTCTAACATGGCGACTAGAGCAAAGGTTTATGTATAGTCTATTCCTTCTTGCTGACTATAACCTTGTGCTACCAGTCGAGCTTTGTTTCTAACTATTTCTCCTTGTTCACTCAACTTGTTTCTGAAGACCCACTTGGTTCCAATAATGTTGAAACCTTTTGGTTTGGGCACAAGACCCCATACGTCATTTCTGGTGAATTGATTTAGTTCTTCTTGAATTGCAATGATCCAATTATTATCTTGAAGATCTTCATCTATAGAATTTGGTTCAATCAAGGAAACAAGACCCATGAGAGATTCTTCAGAACTTCTGAATGTAGATCTGGTTCTGATTGGATCATCTTTCTTTCCTAGAATCATTTCTTCAGGATGAGCTAAGTTGCTTCTAGAAGGCTTTTTCTGGATGGGTTCATTAGAAGTTACTTTTGTGTCTTCTTCAGAACTTTTGTCAGGACTATCTTCTGATCATGTAAATTGAACTTCTATATCTGCAAGAGAATCTTTTTGCTTTGACTTTTGAGGGCCAAGCTTGTCATCAAATCTGATATTAATGGATTCTTCTACAATAAGTGTTTCAGTGTTATATACTCTGTAGCATTTTGAGCGTTCAGAATATCCTAACGTTAAACACTTTTGTGCTTTAGAATCAATTTTATTTAAATAATCTTTGGTATTCATAATAAAACAAGTACATCCAAAAGGATGAAAATAAGAAATGTTGGGTTTTCTATTCTTCCACAATCCATAAGGAGTCTTTTCCAAAATAGGTATTATAGAGATCCTATTCTGGATATAACACGTTGTGTTCACTGCTTCTGCCCAGAAATTTTTAGCAATACTAGTCTCATTTATCATGGTTCTAGCCATTTCTTGTAAAGTTCTATTTTTACGTTCTACAACTCCATTTTATTGTGGAGTTCTAGGACAAGAAAAATAATGAGAAATACCATTTTTATTAAAAAAAATTCAAAGTCTTTGTTTTCAAATTCACCACCATGATCACTTATGACTTTTACTATTCTAAACTCTTTTTCATTCTAGACTACATTACAGAAGTTAGCAAACACAGAATGTGAGTCGTCCTTGTGTTTTAAGAATTTTACCCATGCCCATCTACTATAGTCATCTACGATCACCAACTCATACTTCTTGTCACTTACGAATGTAGTTTTCACTGGTCCAAATAGATCAATATGCAGAAGTTCTAATGGCCTAGAGGTAGAAACAACATTTTTTGATTTAAAAGGAGGTTTTGAAATTTTCCTTTTTGACATGCTTCACACAGAGCATCTGAGCTGAACTTCAAATTATGAAGTCCTCTGACTAGATTGAGTTTGTTAATTTGAGATATTCTTCTCATACTAACATGTCCCAATCGTCTGTGTCAGGCCCATTGCTCACTGTCCACTGACATAAGACATTTAACATTCTGACTTTTAAGTTTAGAAAGTTTGATTTTATAAATGTTGTTTTTCCTTTTAACATTAAAGAAGATTATTCCATCTTTCTGACTAACATCTTTACAAGACTTTTGATTAAAGATAATATCATAACCGTTATCACTTAATTGGCTTATGGATAACAGATTATGCATTAATCCATATACTAACAGAACATTTGTAATAGAGGGTAAAGAACTGTTACCAATAGTTCCAGAGCCAATGATTTTACCCTTCTGGTTGCCTCTGAAACCGTAATCTCCAGCTTTAAGTTCCAGACTTTGGAACATAAGCTTTCTTCCTGTCATGTGTCGAGAGCATCCAGAGTCCAAGTACCAAGACTGATGTTTCAACTTTGTTGTCAAAAATATCTGCAACATATATTATTTTGTCCTTAGGTACCCATATCTTTTTGGGTCCTTTTTGGTTAGATTTTCTAAAGTTCTGTTTGAACTTAAGTTTATCATAACATTTTGCATAATATGATTCACTAGTATATTTTATGTCATGTGGGTGACCATAAGTGAAGTGAGATTTCAGAGGTATATATTTAATGACCATATCATCTACTTCAGAATATGGTTTCTCATCTTTAGAAGGCACGTATCCTAAACTTTTCCTTCTGTTTCTACTTACTTTATAGATCATTGAAGCTATTTTGCTTCTGCCTATGCTTTTAGTAAGAAATTCTTGAAAACCAATATCATATTCTTTCAAAATATTATAAGTATTACTCAGAACTTCTGAAACAGATTTTTCTTGAGCCTGTTGTAGATTTTCTTTAAAAATAGAATTTTTAATTTTAAGTTCTGAAATGATTTCCTTAAGCTCAGAATTTTCTGTTTCAAGTTTCTTAGTATCTTCAGAATCAGATACAAAATTTCGTTTCAGATTCTTGTATTTGATTTGAAGCTTTTGATAGTTTTCAAGTATTTCAGATAAGCTTTCTGCTAATTCAGCTTTAGAAAAATTAACAGCAAAATTTGGAAATACCTCTTCAGTATTAGAATTAGAGTCAGAGGAATCTGAGCTGTCATCTATGTTGGCCATTAAAGCTACGTTGGCTCTTTCATCTTCTGAGTCTGACGAAGCTTCAGAAGAATCTGAGTCATCCCATGTTGCCATAAGACTTTTCTTTGTCAAACCTCTTCTTTGGCTTCTCTTTCAGAAGTTTAGGACAATCACTTTTATAGTGACCAGGTTCCTTACATTCGTAGCATACAACTTCTTTGCTTCTTGACTTTCTGTGTCTAGAGGATGGATCAAAGAAGTTTCTAGATCTTTTGGAATTTTTGAACTTCCTCTATCTATTCTTCCAGAGTTGTTGAACTCTTATGGAGAGCAGAGATAGCTCATCGTCTTCTGATCATGATCCTCTAGAGTTTTCTTCTTCTGCCCGAAATGCTTTAGAGTCATATTTTTTGTTAGATTTAAGAGCAATAGACTTACCTTTCTTCTGGGGCTCATCTTCTTCTAATTCAATCTCGTGACTTCTTAATGAGCTGATGAGTTCTTCCAGAGAGATTTTGTTGAGATCTTTTGCATGCTTGAGAGTTGTCACCATAGGTATCCATTTCTTGTGAATACTTCTGATGACTTTCTTTACATGATCAGCAATAAAGTATCCTTTATCCAGAACCTTTAAGCCAGCTACTAGAATTTGAAACCTTGAGAACATTGCTTCAACAGTTTCATCTTCTTCCATTTTGAATGCTTCGTACTTCTGAATGAGAGCAAGGGCTTTTATTTCTTTGACCTGTGTGTTGCCTTCATGTGTCATTCTTAAGGAATCAAAGATGTTCTTAGTTGAGTCTCTGTTCGTGATCTTCTCATACTTTATGTATGAGATAACACTTAGAAGGATGGTTCTGGCCTTGTGGTGATTTTTGAATTCCTTCTTTTGTTGATCTGACATTTTCTTCCTTTCAATCTTCTGACCATTTGCGTCAGCAGGATGAGTATATCCATCTGTTACCATGTCCCAGAGGTCACCGTCATGGGCCAGAAAGAAACTTTCAATTCTGTCCTTCTAGTAATCAAAGTTTTCTCCATCAAACATTAGGGGTCTGCCGCTGATTCTGTCTTTGTCGTCATAGTGATCATAGTTGTTCTGAACATGTTATGCCATAGTGTTTTTCAAGCTGGATCTTTTATCTGACACGGTTAAGTGTTACACCCAGAACCAGGCGCTCTGATGCCAATTGAAGGATGAAAAACACAAGAAAGGGGGGGTTGAATTGGGGTTTTGAAACCAAATTAAAATAGACACGATTATTTTTATCCTGGTTCGTTTGAACTCAAACTACTCCAGTCCACCCATCAAGGTGATTTTCCTCTCTCAACGAGGTCTTAACCCACTAATCATAACTTGATTACAAATTCACTAAGACAATTGTCTTAGCCTTCTCAAGAACAACCACAACTTGGTTTCTCAAGGAATTTCAACTTAACAGTTAATTACAACAATGTGTGGTTTATGATGCTTCTAAAAAGCTATATCATAACTGTGATTTTTACACAAAATATCAAGTACTTATGAACTAGAGAATATGAATGATTTGAGATTTTTCTTTGTGTTGTAAGCGCAGGAGTTCTCTATAGTTTCCTTCAAGAATGGATCTTTATATATGCGTCAAAAACTTATCCGTTGGATACATATAATCTATATATGGAATATTGATAATTGGACTTAATTGTTCTTTCCATAAAAATGAGATCCCGTTGGAATTCAGTCGTTGCATCAAATCTTTATTTAATAAATAGCAACGCATCAGAACATTGCAGCCGGAACATGGATATCAGAGTTTGTAGAGTAGTTTGGTGTTTTTAGAAGTTTGGCTTGAATCCTTGATGACTTGATCAGAAGATGATGTAACAGAGCTTTAAGATTTCTTAGATCAGTTGACAAATTTTACATCAGAGTTTGGTGCAGCCTTTGGTTCTTTTAGAAGTTCATCAGAACTTCGCTTAGAGCGTGAATCTTCTAACGTATCGGAACTTCGCTTAGATCATAGTCTTCTAACGTATCAGAATTTTCGCTTAGATCAGAGTCTTCTAACGTATCAGAACTTCGCTTAGATCAGAGTCTTCTTCTACTATCAAAACTTCTATAGGTTCAGATCAAAATCTTCTTATGTTATCAGAACTTCTATAAGTTTAGATCAAAAACTTCTTTTCTTTTCAAGGTCAGAACTTCGTCTGCATACTCTATTAAACAAAATTAGGAGACAACAATGTTTCGTACGAAATATTTATTTATTAGGGCTAGAACATAATTGTCATCAACAATATTTGTTATCATCAAAACTTCTAAGATTGGTGTAGAACCAAACTATGTTCTAACAGATAAGTCGAGTTTGCTTTCACAATTGCAACCAATCATTCGATCTCGTCTTAAAACACTTTCATAATAAAGTTTCAAACTCCGATCCTACGTCGAGTTTCTTTTCAAAATATTTTTCTCAAATAAATAGGATTTAATTGGATGCAATTTTTCCTAAACTTGACCATTCAATTAATTACGATCCGACTAAAACACTTTTAAGGATGCCCGATTATTTCATATAGATGATTAAATGGGAAACTCGGGAGCATATTCTCTCTTTCTCTAAGTTAGAGTACGAGAGACATCTCTCGACCTTTTAACACTTGTGTTCTATAAAAACAACTTAACCCATCAAATTTGCTTTTTGGCCCTTGTACGACTTCAAACAACTTTCAAAAGAAATATCTAACGCATCATTCTTCTAAAATTAACCAACAAACTTTTGGTTTTCAAGAAGAACTATGAAGTTCTGACTTTCCCATTACACGAGAGAGTATGTAAGCACAAGTTATTTTGGAAAACTCAACAAACTAATAAACAAAAACTCTTTTTCTTTCTCTTTTCTCGATCACTAAATAAAAGATTGTCAACTATCACACTATCATTCAAACACACACAAAGTATAAAGTTTGCGATAAGCTTGAGGATAAAGGTATCCTAAATAACTATAACTAGAACAAATATTCTATTTTTATTAATTACAAAAAACGAAAAACTAATTATATGTATATTGTTTAGCGTCAGCCTTAATTTTGAGGACATATGTTGTGAGTTTATGATTAAGTTTGAGATGAATTGTTAATGAGTTTTATTAAATTGATTCTCAATTCTAAAGTATTAAATAAAAAGATTAATTCAACAAATTTCAAGAAATTTAAAATTATTTATATATTATTGAATAATTTCAAATAGATGATTATTTAACTTTTAGCTATATGTGTGTGACTTACTTCTAATAAAACATAGAGTATGTTTTTAGTCCCTATAAATATGTAATCCTGTAATTTTGGTCCCTCTAAAATTTTTCTTCGAATAATCGTCATCGCAAAATTATCATACATATAATTTTAGTCCCTACTGTTAAATCGATGTGTATTTTTGAATGATGATTTTACAGACGTGTGTAGAATATTATAAAAAGTTCCTCGTAAAAAAAGGAACTCAAAATTTAATTTCTAAATCGAAATTTTCATTGCTTTTCTCAATATCTTTTGAAATTTAAAAAATTCATATTTAATTCTTCACATTTTAAAAAATTCTAATATTTAGTAAATAAATATTGTATAGTATTCTGAACACATATAAAAGAAATTATTCAAAAACTTAAAAAATTTAAGGGTAATTAAACCGTTTTAATTTTTTTTAAAATAACAAGGACTAAAACTGTAAGAAAAAAAGTTTGCGAGAACTATTAGTTTGAAGGAAAATTTTATAAGGACCAAAATTAAAAGGTCGCATATTTATAGTGACTAAAAACATATTTAACCCTAAAACATATCAGAATATGAAGTTGTTTATTTGTAATTGTATGTTTAGAAACTTTGTTGCTGGTATTTGCTCTATGTAACTTATGTATGCTATCATTTATGTGGTTTAATTACACTTCATTGTTATTCTATTTAGTTTTGGTACTTTATGAAAAGAGAAATTAAAAGTATGTGTTGTACCCTTTCGTAGGTCCTAAAAAGAGAAATTAAAAGTAGGTCTCATACTAAATAGGATTTGGTAGTTTAAAAAAAATAGTGTTAGTGTCAACTTAGGTCGACGCTAAACAAATACAGTGTCCTATAATCTGACACTAAATAACATGTATAAGATAGATATTGTCTCCTAAGATTGGCGCTAAATAAATAAATCTATAGTGTCCAAAAAACCAACGCCGGCTAAATCCATACAACACAATTGTGTCGATAAAAGATACGCTAACAATAAACATGCTTGTATTAGTGTCCCATTAGCCTTGCGTTTAACCTACGCTAGAGTTAGCGTCAGCTAAATGTTATGCTTTGCTTCTAGGTTTGAGGCGTTTATTCCGACACTGATGCTAGGCTGACACTAACACCTTTTAGTGTTAGTTTTTTTTAACCTTTTAGCGAGGGTTTTAGGCTGACATTAAAATGCAGTTTTCTTGTAGTGTTGTGAAGTTGAGTATATTGCAGGTGTTTTGTCTGCGGGTCAAGCTATTTGGTATATGAACTTGTTGCAAGGTTTGAAGGTCAAGGTGAACAAACATGTGAAGTTGATGAGTGACAACAAATTAACTATAAGCCTTGCCAAGAATCTAGTGCTGCATGGAAGGAGCTAGCACATTGGCACGAAATTCTGTTTTCTAAGAAATTAGGTTCAGAATAGAGTACTAGAAGTTGCACACTGTAGTAATTAGAAGAAATTTTCAGATGTTCTGACTAAAATTGTCAAGACTTAACACTTTATCTACTTGAGGGGTGAAATTGGTGTTGTATAGTTTAATTAATTAAATATGAATTAAGGAATTGTGTTAGAAATATTTAATATTCAGAAATCTTCTAATTAGTTAGAAACTCAAACATACTAGGTTCTGAGACTGTTAGTTAAAAGCACTTCTAGAAACTGTTTATCATAAGTGTTAACTTAGCTTAGAATTTTGTTTTTTCTACGTGGTAGTTTAGTTTGTGCATTTAAACAACTCCTATAACTAAATTTCACAAGGTGTATCATAACTGAATTTTCACTATTAAAAGATTTTTACATTATCTCTCTTCTCTCTTCATCTTCAACCTTGTACTCCAAATGAAGCAATAACACTATAACATCATTGATTTCGATAAAGTAATGGGCACCTCACCAAAAACAATTGGCATATAATAATCTCTCCAAGTGAAGAAATAACACCATAACTAAATAATACATAACTTCAAATTTTAAAGAGAAACATCAAAAAGACAAAAATTAGTGGCGTACAATCGATATATGTCATAAGGAGACATGTTGCGAAAACCAAAAGTTAGTCATATGTTAGTCTAATATGTTAATTCTCTGTGCCTTCATCATTATTGAGATCCAAGACATCCCATACGGCTCATTAAGCTTACACGGAAACTACCACTAAGAATATGGGCTAACAAAGAAACAAGAATAACATGCACATCTAAAAGTAAAAATTGTTAAATAATAATATGCATGCAGAATATACAATCTAAATCTATAATTATAGTAGAAAGTTAGTGTGCTCAAGTTAAAAATTAAAAGCGAGAATTGATCTAAACAATAATTGATATTACTGATATATTTGCCGCTCAAACTCCAATAAAGTTTCGATAGAGATTGGATAGTGCCAGAACCGCACAAGTTTTCCATGTGAATGAAGATATCATTAAGTTGCCATCCCATATCAACAATATCTTTACAAGTATCTGGTTCCCATAAAAACACTTGCAATATATGATATTTATAAAATGACATTTTTATATTTATTTTGATACATCTTTAAGATAAAAGTTTTATTATTTATAAATATATCCGGAGAATATAATAACAAATTGATTACTTGCATTCATGCAATGCACGTATCGTAATCTAATTAACTAACGAGTAAGAAATCCGTACTATCACACGAGTCTCGTATAGGTTCACATCACACGTCTATCAGATTATCATTTATAATATATAAATTTATTTTTTAATTGATTGACATTCACATAGTTACAAATATAAGATAATAATATACACCTACTTTTAAGCATTCATTCGTAATTATAATAAATCGTATAGCCGATACTCTAACTTCAATTATATAAACAACAACAAAACTTTTTTAGAGATGAAGATTAAAATTAATAGTATACTGCTGACATGTCATAGATATGTTCACATTCACCCGTTTTGACATACAAATTACATGTTATCCACAAAATCCTTTTGAATTGAAAATAACATTTGTATCTTATTGGCGTTTATAAAAATAATTGTATCTAACAATAAATTTTTCTTTTTTAAACGTATTTAAAGATTAAAATAATTATGAGATATTTTTCTTCTTTATTTAAACAAATCATAAACTATATTATTAAAGATTTATTTTAAAAAATGAAAAATAAAAGTCATTAAACATATACTAAACGGTCATTTGTAAAGTTTGAATTCATACTTCAATTAGTTAATATTCATATAATTACAAAATATAGGTTAATAATATGCTCCAACTTTTAAGCATTGATCCGTACTTATAATAAACCTTATAATTGATTCTCTAACTTCAATTTCAATGATATGAAACAGTAGAAAAAAAAGATTTAAAAGATGGACATTAAAATGAAAACTCTACAACTGGTATCTCATAGAGACGTTCACATATATCTGGGATTCCATTTTATATATTCAGTTAGTTAATATTCATATATTTATAATATATAATCCTGATTTTTTCCGCTTATAAAAATATCTCTAATTTATTCCTGTTTATAAAATTTATTTTAACTTACTTTCGTTTGTAAAAGTAATTATATTAATATCAAGACTTTTCCTTTTTATAAGTGTCTTGAAAATGTGACAATTTATAAAAATATTTTAAATTACTCATGTGAAAAACAATTGCATCAATAGTTGAAGTTTTTTCGGTTATACAAATATTTGTAACTTTTCTTGTTATTAAAAGTTATTGTAACTTATTTTTGTTTCTACAAATAATTATATCAATACGTAGAATTTTTCTCATTTATAAGTGATTTGAACCTGTGTGACTATTTATAAAAATAATTTTAACTTATTCATGTTAAAAACAATTGAATAAATAGTTGAATTTTTATCGTTTATAAAAATATTTGTAAGTTATTCATGTTTCTAAAAATAATTATAAAAACAAATATTTGTCGTATCATCTTAAATTTATTTATTCAATAGTGATAAATATGTGTCTCATAAGTTTTTACCTTTTATCATTAATTTTTATGATTTTTATAAAAATATTTCTAATTTATTCATGTTTATAAAAATTATTGTAACTTACTTTCGTTTGTAAAAGTAATTATATTAATATCTAGAATTTTCCCGTTTATAAGTGTCTTGAAAATGTCATAATTTATAAAAATATTTTAAATTACTCATGTGAAAAACAATTGCATCAATAGTTGAATTTTTTTCGTTTACACAAATATTTGTAATTTTTCTTGTTCATAAAAGTTATTGTAACTTATTTTTGTTTCTATAAATAATTATATCAACACGTAGAATTTTTCTCATTTATAAGTGATTTGAACCCGTGTGACTATTTATAAAAAGAGTTTTAACTTATTCATGTTAAAAACAATTGAATAAATAGTTGAATTTTTATCGTTTATAAAAATATTTGTAAGTTATTTATGTTTCTAAAAATAATTTTAAAAACAAATATTTATCGTATTATCTTAAATTTATTTATTCAATAGTGATAAATATGTGTCTGATAAGTTTTTACCTTTTATCATTAATTTTTATGATGATCATTTATTATTAAATTTTTATAAATATATTTAATATTTTTTATCATGATTATAATTATAAAGTTAGTTTGAAAAAATTCTAATATGTTTTTGTTATTTCATAAGTCTAAAATAATTAATAAATCTCAATTGATTTTATTTTGTTTGATTATCCTTTTTATAAAGATTTAAATAATTTTAAAATATAAATTTTATTTCAAAAAAGGAATTAACTAATTATAAAATAATTTATATTCTTATGATTTTAGAATGACAATTAAATATTTAACTTTGGAATAAAAAAAGGTTATAATTTATAGTAAGAAAGGTATTTGTGGTTTTTACCGATACTTTTGTCCTTATGTTTAATATTTATTAAAAATACGTGAATTTTTTAAATATTTCTTTAGTCCTTCTTATTATATCATATTTACAATTTTTACAAACCTACAATATAGGATAACTACTCGTCAAATTTCAATTCTAAATAAATACCTACATTTCATGGTATCTTGAAATACGATATGTAGTTGAAATTAGTTAGAATAATAAGATATTTGTGTTTATTGTATAACATGAATCTTTCTCATTTATAGATCTTTTAACATTAATGATTAAATATTTATTTTTCTACTTATAATTTAACAAATAATTACAAATGACACTTTAATATATAGTTTTACATATAATTTAAAAAATAATTATCTATAGAAATTTAATATATATTTATATTAATTGTACTAAGAGTAAAAGAGAAAACTTAAAAATATTTATTTCACTGATCTAAATTGACTTAAAAAACTAAAACTCAACTTTGATATTGAAATAAAATTGAGATATAAATAATAATTATGAGAAATTATTTAATTTTCAATTCAATAATAATGATTTCAGTCAATAATAAAATTTTAAAGTATAGTTATAAGAATTTGACATTATTGTAATTATCATTTAACTACCTTTAATATTTAAGAAAATAAAAAATTTAAATTTAAAGCTAAAAAAATTGGATTTCCGTATCTACATTAAAAACAACTTTTCATGTTAAAAATATTTCAACTTATTCATATTAAAAAAAATTGTATTAATATTTGAATTTATAAAATTATTTGTTTTAGTAATTTATAAATTTTAAAAAAAATTACAAACATCTCTATTAATTTTATTTTGTTTTTATTATTCTTTTTCTAAAATTAAAATAATTATAAAAATTTATATTTATAAATATGTCCGAAAGAAATAATAACAAATTGATTACACACATTTGTGTAATGCACAAATCACATTCTAATTAGTTAATTAATTAAAATAAATTAACGGTGTGTAAATTTTGTACAAAGAGAGACTTTAAAACATGTCTACAGGTGTGGTTGAGAGAAATAAACTGTGTGTAAATTTGAGTCAAAAGAAAAAAAGAAAGAGGTTATCCTTTTAGAAAGTGAAGAGAGCGTGGGAATAAATTATGCAGTTGGCTCAATAATTGAGGATCATTACGTTATCTAGTGTCAGTATGTATGGGAGTGAACACCTAGACTTTCCTATTTTAGAATTTGGAGAGAATAATAGCTTTTCTGCTTTCCCATTTTGGAAAGTAGCTCACACCACAGAATACTTTTCACTTTCAAAATTCTTCAACTTTTTTCATGTAACCACTCCACAGTCCTTACTTTTCCAATATTTTATGTTTATATACTTAATAATTGAACATCTACTACATAGCATAATATTTTATAAAAAAATGTTTGAAATGATTTGTGTGTAAGAAGAAATGTGCAATATTATCTTACCGTCACATAGCACTAGGAAAACTGATAAGAAAAGATCGTGACAAGGGTGATGAATATTTAGATAGATATGGTTAGGGGAAGATGGGAATAAAAATGAAAAGATGAGGCAATGGGGTAGCAACAAGTGGAAGTAAAATCGTCGTTTATTAGAGACATATACTATTCACCGCCCACAACTTTATTTCTATGCTCGCACATATGAGTTCAAAAGGAATCTAAGATGAATATTGTATTCAGTCAAAAATACTGTATTCTTTTCTTCATGTTTTTTGACAAGTATAATAGATTAGAATATTTTTTTTAAGGAGAGTTAAAATAAAATAGACTATGTTAATTATCAAATATATTATTATTTTTAAATAAATTATATATTTAATTAATTAAATAATACTTTTTATTGAACGAGAATCTACTTTACATTGTTAATACACTTATTTAGCTCAGCATTTCAAATTAATCAACAAATATGATTAGTATAAATTTTATTTTTCACCATTAAATTCTTTACAAAATCTCACATCCTCTTTTATATCATCTTTCCAGTAATAAATGTGAACGATGATCATATCTATGAGTGTGTTCATAACATTGTTTATTTCTAGCAAAGTTTGTTAGTTGCACTTAAAAGTTTATTTTAATAAACTTTTCAAGAGAATTTACCCAACATATGTGAACTAAAGTGAAGTGGACTCTATAGATTCTTTGATGCTTATACCACTAATGGCAAGAAGAATAAATATAAATATTAGCATAACAATTAATATATTCACGTCATATTCCAAGTATCTTAATTTCAATCAACCGTCGAACACAATTTTGTACAAGAGTGCAATTTGGAATGCACGGTCAGAAGACACTGTCACATCCATATCGACCATGCCTTATAATTGCTATAAAAAAAAAAATTTTTTATCCAACTAATGAGTTTCTTCTCCACCCTGAAAAATTAAAAATATTTTCGGATTTCGTGTACATTTACGAATTTACTTTGGAGATGGGCTTCGCAAGTGCGCTTAGGAAATAATCCAACAATTTTTAAAAATAAAGTGAATTCACAAGTGCACATGCGAATTCACCTTTTTTTCAAAAAAATAAGGTGAATTTGTAAGTGCACTTACGAATTCACATTTTTTTCTAAAAATAAGGTGAATTCGCAGGTGCACTTGCGAATTTATTGTATTAGGTGAATTCGTAAGTACACTTACGATTTTTTTCTGAGCAAAATTCAGAAATATTTAACACAATTCATACCATTCATTCAAATTAATTAATTCAAATAAATTACATAGTAGATGCAGAAAATTAAATTATATATTATTATAAACGGAAAGTTGTGGACGTTGCAACATCTTGATAACATCTTCTGTCGATCTACGAAGCAACACATCCCTCAATCAGACCCTTTTTCGAGTATTGTTGAAAGGTCTCCCACATAACCTCTAAGTCCTTGTCGTTCTTCAGCTGAAATCGGGTGAACTTGACTTTTCCTTCAGCATCAAGTGACGGTGAACGGTACTCAAGCTTGACCATCTTGCGATTATTTGGATACTGCAACAAAGAATGCAGTGTTGTAATGAGCTCGTCGTACGGGGTGTCCTGCGAGAACCTAAATTGAATTGGCGCACGCGCAGCAGTGAAGTAGACAAACGCAAGGTGTGGATAGGTTTATGTCATTTTTTTGGTTTTGGTTTGTGATGGAGAATGGAATGGGTTGTAGACTCGATTTATAGACAAATAGGAGTAATATGGACCAAAGAAATCTTATCAGGTCACATTTCGCAAGTACACTTACGAATTACACTAAATTAGGTTAACTTGGTCTCCGACTTATGATTATGTATTTCGAACATCATAGTCAACCGCCATAAATTATCCACCCTACAATAAACGCTCAACTTGAACGGACACCCACATTTCCTCGAACCTGTGTCTTCGTGTTTTAACTTGCGGATTTTTGGAACATATGCTTCACTTCTCTCGCATGTCAAAATAACAAATGGTTGTCGATTACTACTCCCATTGTCGGACCTCGCAATCACAAGGCCAAAACCAAGTTTGATAGCTTCTATTCTAACATAATCAACCATTTGTTGACGAGTATTGAATGTTTTGCATTTGGAAATTGATTTTCATTATCGACAACAACATCAATCGTTTTATCTACTTCTTTGACCACAATCGACTTATCTTGTATGCTCACTTTGTCAGGAATCAGAACCTTCACAATAGCCTTGACAATGTTGTCGGGGTGCACCATACCTAAAATATATAAAACATATGAATTCTGTTAAAACATAATTTTGTTTGTGCTTTAGGGAACAATTCACAAGTACACTTGCGAATTTTTTCTGGTGTACTTTGCAAGTGTACCTGCGAAGCGACGCTATTTTATGCTACAATGAAACAGTAACAATGTAGAAAATGTAGGTTGAGAGGATGAAAGTTTACCTCAAATTGTAGCTTTCAATGTTCACTTTGCTAGGATCACACACTTGAAACTTGATTTGGAGAAAAAATTTATATTGATTTTGGGTGAAGTTTGAAGAGTTTTTGTGTTTAGAGGTGTGGAAAATGAATGGGATAATATGAAGAGGTGACCATGCAACACTTTAGTATACAAAGGGACAGTTCGTAAGTGCACTTATGAATTCACCCAAAAAGGTGAATTTATAAGTGTACTAACGAACTAAGGTTATTTTTTCAAATGTCAACGTTTATTATAATAAAACGTACAAAATAAGGTGAATTCGTAAGTGCACTTACGAAGGATAATTTGGATTTTTCAGGGGTGTGGGAGAAATCCACTAGATGAGTGAAGAAATTTCTTAAAAAAATATTTCGTTTATTTTACAAATAGGGATCAACCTTGAAGACCCAGTTTAGTCACTTACTCATTTCTATTTATAAGTAAAATTTAATTTTTTATTTTATTAAATAAATAATATATTTAAACTATTAATAGATTAGACATATCAATTATTCAATAAATTTAAAATTTTTAAATTTTCTTATAAATAAGACTGGAGCGAATAAATTTGAAGATCCAGTCCAAAGTTCACAAATGTTTTTCCATTAAATTGTGATATAGTATGAAAAAAATGTTACTGATTTGAGAAAGAGATAAATTAATATACATTTCGAGACATATATACTCCCTCAAATTTAACTTTAACGTATGCGCGTGTATATGAGACACTTCAATGATAGACATGTATACAAAATACTCATACAATATACAATGTCCCATACAATTCACTAGACACTCTTTGGCTCCTTTGTTCAGTTTTTAATTATCATTTAACCATTGTCAATGTTCGTTCATGTTTAGACCATTTAGAGATTGTTTTGTCACTAACAAACGGATCATGCTTTAGTATGTCTTAGAATCTTTGTTAATAAAGAGAAAGAAAACATGTTTTAAAATTGACAAAAATCAAGAAGTCAAAGAACATAAAAAATGTCAAGTTTAGACGGTTTGCGTATAACATATTTGGTCGGTTCAGTTTGTGAATTTGTCTAATCTCTTGTAAAAACTTTCTGGGTATAGTGAATTGGAGAGCAACTCTCTCCCCCAGATATAGATCTTTTGATCGAATCGGATAAACAAACCTTTTGCCTTCTCTCGCCTTATTTTCTTCTGTTATATTTTCTGCTTATTGGTTATTATTGTTAAAGGCCATTTATTTTGGTTGCTATTGTTCTTTGTCCCCACATATCAAAGTGTTGATTTTAATTAAACTTTGTCATTATCATAATAAATGGCGCCCATGGGGAAAAGGTGTATTGTTTCCAGGTGAGAACCATGGCTAGATGGGAGATCACAATTTTTTAGAGACAACGATTCCGGGTTGTGGAAAATAAAGATGCAAAAAGGTTTATCTCAAGAGAAGTGTAATGAATCTTTGAAGGGAGAGAAATTGATGCATGCAAGACTTACGCTAGAAAAAAGACCGAGATGGTGTATAAAGTTAGGAGTGTGTTGTACGTATTTTCTTACACAAGTATTTTAATTTATCGTTTTCCATAGAGATTGGTGTGATATCACCGTCGTTCGATAGTTCAAGTGTATTTAAGATTTAGTTACAAAATGGTTCTGGTTCTTAGTCTGAAAAATCATAAATTTCATGCAAACAAGTTTAGTGTTCTTATCAAAGAGAGGTTTTTTTGGATTAAAGAGAGTTTTGGATTTGTTTTTCCAATGGTAAAAACATGTCAAGATTAGTTTCATTAACCTAATTTCATATATATTCGATTAACCAAGCGGATGAACTAATTTATGATCGATATATGCACATATCCTCTCAATATTGTTTATGTCTAACCAATATTATGAGTGTTATCATGTTAATTCTTAGATGATGACTCACCCTAACTATTGTCATGATAATCTTTAAGCTTGATACTAGTGAATACTAACTCACAAATCTATGTCTAGCATTTGTTCCTTAGTAGATGAGTATCTTAGGTCAAGTTTGAAACATATTTCTCAATCATGATCGAAACCATAAAAAGAACAAATAAAACAAAGATATTCAACATATATTAATCATCAACCAAGTCCATACACAAAAAGATTATAAAAAAACATAATAGTTTGGTTAACTACCTCTAATATTGACACAAAGAAATGGTTTAGCTATCCATTTCCATGGTAGCTTGATGATCAAGTAAACTCCAAAGCTTTATGAACATCAACCTTGAATGATCAAAGCTTTGATCTTTGTAAAAATGGAGAAAATGGATTTTTTTCTCTCTTTCTCTTTATATCTTGCCTTGGAAGATTGGTGGTATGAAGAAGAAGACCCCAAAATATCTTAAAAGTAGCTAAAAAGCATGAGTTGACCGTCCAGAATCGTCGGCGACCATAAAGTTTCGCTAGGCGCCGCCACAAAGTATGAAAACTTGCCTAGGTTAGGTGTACAGAGCAGTTTGAAATAACAACCATCGTTAGACGACGGTCTTTCATCGTCGGGTGTCACAAGAAACGTTGGGCGAATCATGGAGCGACACCCTCCAGAGGCTCCTCAAAATTGGGCCAAATTTGCTATTGTTCCACCTCTGCGTCGTTAGGGCGATGCTTCGCTTCCTCGCCGCCTCTGGATCACCGGGAGAAGCTTCTCAAATGAAGAAAAATTCTTGCTTCTTGCATTCTTCCAAGCCGGTCGACTGCAGCAACTTCTGATCAAAATAAGCTGAAAAACTAACAAACCAATTAAAACATTCAAAACATTTATATTTACACCAAATAACTTAAAAATAAGTAATTAACTTAAATAAAATCAACAAAAGAGGTTAAAAGTGTCAATAACTAATATGATATTTATCCATAAGTTGACACATAACAAATTGCCAATATCTTGTGCCTCGGAGATACAGTTTTAAGGGAAGTCACCATAGAGAATAATGTTGCTTTGATATGGACAAAACTTGAATCATTGTATATGACCAAGTCTTTGAATCACAAGTTGTGTTTGAAGCAACAACTCTACTCATTTTGAATTATGAGGAACAAATCCATAGTGGTGCAGTTGATAAAATTTCACAAGATTACTGATGATCTTGAGAATATTGAAGCGGAGATTGATGAAGAGGACAAGAATCTACTCTTGTTAAGTTTATTGCCTAGATTCTTTGAGCACTTTAAGGATGTCATTCTTTATGGTAACAAAGGTACTATTACTTTGGATGAAGTCCAAACGGTGGTGAAATCCAAAGAATTTTCTAAGGCAAAAGATTTGAAGATTGAAGATAGTTATGCTAGTAGAATTTTTAACCTAGTTTGGTGTACAAGAACGTCTACGTTTGGGGGCTAACAAGTCAGGGATGAAGTCAACTAAATAATATCAATTCGTAGACCCGCAATAAACTATCACCAATTTATAATCTACTCACCTAATCACTACACGTGCTTAACTTCTATCTAAGACCCACCTAGGTATGAGACCTTTCTCAAATCTCTTTCAATCACAATAGTGATGAAAAAACAATAATACTTAGAAAGTTTTAGAAGACACTCTTCAATGACATAAAATTATTCAATGCTTAAAAGCTTATGAATGATTGACAAAAGTTACAAATATGGACAACCTACTCTTATATCAAGGTGATGTTAGAGAGGCTCACAATTCACAAGACTGCACAGAACCTAAACAATCACAATTAACACACACACTAAGTTCCACACCCTAATTAGGTTTGTAGCCTTCTATTTAAAACAATCTTCTAGACTGGATTGGGCTTTAAAAATGCAGCAGGACATTACAAATAAAGCTGCAGATTTATCTTCTGAAAGATAGGACTTCAATCATTAGTTTCCTAAATTATCTCCATAATTAGAAACTAAAGATAATCCTTAAATTCAACTTGAATATCTTAATGCTTAAATTGATCGCCACATAGGATAACATATTATTCTCAGAATATTCTACATCTGTAACAAACTAAAAGGATCCAAAAGTCCAATTGTACACAGTCATGATGTCAAATAATTTTGGATAGGACATCTTATTCAACATATTTCTATAGCTGATAGAACATCTTATTTCAACATGTTTATTCTAAGTTAGTTTTACCAAATATCAATCATAAAAACTGAGAATTAACAAAAATGATTCTTGTTTAAAAGACATGGAAGCTTAGTTATGGATCCTTACGTTGATGTGGTGGATTATGCAGTTTCAGAGAATGAAATAATATCTATTTCAAGTTATTATATCTTTTTGCATAAAAACCTAGTTATTTGGAGGAGTAATAAATAAAAAGCAGTGGTTTGATTAAATGTTGAAGCAAAATTTAGATCTATAATTCATGGAGTTTTTGAACTATTGTTGATAAAACAAGTCCTTCAAAATCTGAATATACATTATGAATTATAAAGTATTTTTTATAATAAATCAGTAATTAGTATTACACATAATTATGTTCAATATAACATCACAAAACACATTGAAATTAATTGATATTTCCTCAATAAAAGTTAGATAGTAAATTGATAACTACAACCTCCATTTCTTATGAGTATCGCTTCAGAGAAGTTTTAACTAAAGATTTATTAAATAAATAATTCAATTTACAGAGAGTTCAAAGACTTATGAATAACAATGTTATATCTCTTAGATCTATAGATATAATTTTTAAAATGGTTAAATTTACGATCCCAAAACGAATAGTAAACCCAACTTATTGTTTGTCTGTCTTCTATATAACCTATATTTTTTTGAAATCCGATCAAAAGATATAACTATAGATATGACTTACTTCAGTTGAAATGATTGATATTTCAAAAAAAAAAGAAACTATCATAAACATTAGACAAAATACTTAATTTTGGTCTCTTAACTATACCTTTGGTTTACATTGGTCCCTCTATTTTCAAAAAGTTTCATTTCAATCCTTTTTGTCAAATTAGCGACGGAAAAACTTTAAAATCGGTCGCTAAATTCGTCGCTAATTAGACAAAAAAAGACTAAAATAAACATTTCGAAAGTTAAGGGATCAAAATGACACTAAAAAATGTTAAAGGACCCATACGAACTCAAAAGTATAGTTAAGAAATTTTGCCTAAATATTAAACTATAAAATGTAATTTGTAGACACTTTTTAATAAATGAAAAGAAATCTATGTTTCAATCATTTCTAAAGTAACTCCTATAATATTCACGTTGAGAGATTTAATCAAAGTTGCTATGCTAATGGGTAATAATGAATAAGAACAAACTCATAGTTACACTAAAAAATAGAATATTTGACAATAGAATAGTTAAATGTTCAATGGTTAAATTATCATATTACAATAATAGTGGATAAAGGTAGTAATAAAAGCATATACGTGTATAGTTTTCCCTATAAATAGAGACGTGTACTAAACATATTTCCATATCAACAACAGCTAGCTCTAAGGTTCTTTTCTCTAGCTGCTATACAAATAATCTAAGGAAATGAAACATCCTTTTTGATCTACCTAGCTATTCCCTTTTCAATTTCATGCTTTCATATATCAAGTCTTGTATGTTGTGTTTAATATTGACATTTTTTTTACTTGGTGTTTTCTCATCTTACATATAAATCAATTACCATGAGAGGTGGAGGCATTGATGATGCTGTTGACAGAAGATAGAGAGCACAGATGGTGAAATGCATGGAAGGCAATAGCATCTCATTCCTTTGTGCTCTCTATTCTTCTTGTCACCATCACCCTTCTCATGCATTAATCATTTTAATTAACATGAAAAATTAACTAGTCTTGCATAGTTACTTCTATATTGCTTTTTTTCTGCCTCGAGTTTACATCTATAATGAAATGAAAGGTCACTTTTTTTTCTTAATGTCTTTATCTTTTCTTTACATATATAATGAGAGATATCACTTATATATCAATGCTTCATGATTTTAGATGCAGATGGTATGTCTACACATCCATCTTAAGAAGGAGCATTGAGTACTGTCTCCCTTCAAAGAACGGCTTGCAAGCTATCTGTAAATATTGATGCACAAGAAAAGGGGTCATAACAGCCACATAATGAACAACTGCACTGTCATGGGTATATGCATAACCCAAGACATATCTGCACTCTGCAGCCAAACAGGATTGAGATGACAATAAGAGCTTCTGTAACTGCAAGGATCATAGCCATAACGGCAGTGTATGTATATATTCCCAGTTTTTCAAATAGGCCTGCTCCAAAAGCTTGGCCACACAAAGTTTCCATTCCACCAGTCATCCCTGACTGCAATAATATTGGCATAGCTGGAAAGAGTCATGCACATTGCAAACAAGTTTTCATATCTTTGTCTTACAGCAAACTTCTCTCACCATTAGTTTTGAGAGTCTGCATATATCTCGTACCGGAATTCAGCATGAAATTTCTTTGTATTCTTTGATGTAAACAGATATTTCTTAATCTCATTATTATTTTGTAACAAGAAATAATAAATCAAGATAAGTTATTATTTTCCACACTCTATGATTTGCCATAAGCTCAGAAGAAACTTCTAATTTGCGAGAAAATCTGCCTAGCCAAACTCCAATTTCATCTTTGAATACTCCCTGCAAGTGGATTTGTGCTCATAAGCAATTACCACCTGGTTCTTACGTATTCAACTAATCCAAATTCGTCGTGGGAACCTCCTGCCAACTGAACCGAAGCATAGGTTTTCTGCATATGGTGATAGGTTTGTTCAGCCATTTTCATATTAGACGTAGGCCACGCACCTCTGATTGTGAATAGGGTTGTCCTTAGTCTTTAGACCATCATTAGCAATTAACCAGAGAAAACAATATTGAGGACCCTCCCATTTCCATACATTACCCCAGAAAGATCTACCTGCAATATTGTTGTGAACTAGGATATCATATGGTGATTTTGTCGAGAACATATCATTGGAAGAGAGTAGGGACTAAACAGAGTATCCTTTCCGAGAACATATGAGGCTGGTATAAGGTCAATCACATTGCGCGTCTGCCAATTTCCAGAATCACTAGAGAAAGTGAGAAACCATCCATTGATTGATTTACAGGTAAGTGATCAATACTTTGGTTTATTATATCTTTCAAAATTACCCCCGAAGGAAACCGTTCATCCTCTCATAGTCAAATTTTATGGTCATTACAGATGCTCTAATGCATCCTCTCACCACATCATCCCACATCAAGACAGTCCCTTGCCAAGTAGAAGAGAAAGTAGCATTGATCTGAACCACATGCATAACGCCATGCCCATAATTATACTTAGATTTAATAACTTGGACTCAGAAAGAGGAGTAGTCATTAATCAGTCCCTAGAATTGTTAACAACTCTCCTCTTATCAATTCCTTATAATCTTGCTAGAATCTGTCTCTTATGAAAAATATTGCCAAAAATACGAGGTATTCCACTCCTTGGCCTTAGCTTAGATATTCTTCACAATCAACCTCCATTCCCCATTGCTACCCCAAGCTTCATCGATCAATTTTGGAAAAGATGGTTTAGAAATCCAATTTGCCTTGAATCTGAAAAGCCTAATTTTTTTACTATCTCTCAAAAAGGACCATTTTAGGTAACACTAATCTGTGATAAAATTTAAGAGTTGGCAAGTGGGAAACAATCCCATCCAAAAACTCAGTGTGCCACAGCCCACAGGGGTCGAGTCCAACTCTCTCAAGAAAATTTCGACTTCCTAATCTTATTTTATATCTTGTTATCGATCCACCAACATTGTGTTTCAACTTGAACATCCATTTTACTTTGATAGCTTATATATGTGTGGGCATTTCGATTAACTCTCAAGTGTTCTTTCTTTCTATTGCCTGTAACTTTTCGACCATAGCAGATTTCTATTGTTTAATCTTCAAAGCCTCACTATAGTTGATTGGTTCAACATCTACAAGTAAAGTAAAATGAACTAATTCTCCGTAACTTCATCACCACCAACAACTTCATAGCCACACCCTCTTCGACTTCGACCATATCGGAAATGTCTTGTTGGACGAATTCTAGTTCTTTGCCTTGTGCTAGCCACACCCTGTTCGACTTCGACTGTGTTAGGAATGTCAGCAACTACTTCGACTTTGAATTGGATTGGAATATTCACATTTTCTTCTACTTCGACTTCACCGGTTACTTCATCGAAACCATATAGCTCATTAATGGCTTGTTAATTGCATCACCAGAATTCTAATCTCATGTAGAATTTTCGTCAATCACAATATCTCGATCAACACAATCTTCTCATTAATCGGATTTAATAGCATGTATGCACTAGTCTTATGATATCCTACTGTTGGCTGAAGATTTTGATAAATGTGGTTCGAAATGGAGTAATTAAGTTTGTTGGAATAAAGTAAGTTTTATGGTTTAGAATGGAAGATAATGTTCTTCGAATGGAAATGTCAAAGCTCAGAGTTTCGAATGACAGTTGTGAAGGTACATTTAAAGAAGCTTCGAAGTGGTGATGAGACTATATTTGTGAAGGTTGTGAAACGAATTCGAAGCGAAGGATACCAAGGCATTTGAAATTCAAACGTGAGCGGGATATTGGAAATTCAAATACATCAGCGCTGGAGCATTCGAAGACGCGTGGAGGCTAGAGAGAAGCAATGCTCTGCATGCTTCTCGAACGTGGCAGAATCTTATAGCAAGACCGTTATGGTCGAAATAGTATAAATAGAAGTCTTAGTGTTAGGATTTCGTGTGTCATATCTATTGTACAAATTCAGTAAACATTCAAAATACCGCATGGATAGGGAAACGAATGCTCGAAAGATGTACGTATGATAACACCAAACTTTTACAATTCAATAAAAGTTCTTTATATTTTCCAGTTTATCTTCCATTTTCATTCCACTATCATTTCAAATACTTTTACATTCAAAGTCATTTATTTATTGCTGTTTTTATATTCGAATCCTTTATACATTTCAGAAACTTTTATATTCATGTCTTTACATTGAAGCTTTTACATTCAAAGTCATTTATTCTTTTCTGCATTTAAATGTTTCTTTTTACATTTGAATCTTTAATCATTCACCAATTTTACATTGATTTGTTTAATCATGTCATTAGATTCTTTTAGTGTGGTAATCGAAGTGAATTGAATGCCTCTAAAACACTTTAATCAAAAATCCTAAATATGAATACCAATCTTTACAATTGGATCTATCTAAACGACCATACCCCATAAGATCAATCTAGTCGATCCTGCAAGTTACCAGAGAAATTGAATAACAGTAATTAAGTTTATTCGATAGTTTGGAAGACTAGCGGTTGTTTACCAGAAATCACTGTAAACACCTACACGAATCATATGTTCACTCTTGTTATCAAGCTTCCTTCTTCTCGCACCAGGAAGATGCTTGTAACACATAGAGCCAAATACCTTCAAATGACCTACTGGTAGTCGTTTTTCACTCCAGAGTTCTTTAGGAACTTTGTTCTTTAATTTCTTGATAGGGCACTTGATTAGAACATAAACTACAGTTGAAACAACTTTACCCCATAAGGATTTTGGAAAATTCTTCTACTTTAGCATGCTTCTCGCCATATCCAATATGGTTATGTTTCTTCTTTCTGCAATTGCATTATCTGAGGTGTATAAGGAGCAGTTACTTTATGATCGACACCATGTTTTACACAAAAATCTTCAAACATCTTGGATGTGTATATGTTTTCACCAATGGTATGTTCTTCGAACGAACCACATACATCTAAATGTACAACTTCGAGGATGCGACATGATTTCATTGACATAGTCGAAACAAAAGAATTTATGGTTTACTTTTTGAATAAAAAACCTTCACAGAGTTTGTCGGGCATCTCAAGACTTGGGATACCAGTTACCATATCTTGGCTTATCAATTCATTGAGTGATTGAAAGTTCAAATGTCCAAACCTCAAATTCCACAAACAATTATTCTTATGGTAGAAAACTATTTTCAAACACTGAACTTTTGGAATAGATTTTATTTTAACATTTTAAAGTTTCATCTTTCTTTACAACTGAGAAACTTTCTACTAGTTTTCCAACACTTAACATGTTGCACTTCATTCCAGGTAAGTAGAGTACATCTTTGTTTCTATCTTTCCCTTCATTATTCATTTAAAAAACTATGTTGTTAGTACCTTCTGCTTACAACGAGCTATTAGCAGCAAGTTTTACATTGCTTTTCTTTGACTCGTCGAAATCTTCCAACCACACATTTTGGCCAGACATGCGATTCGAGCAGCCAAAGTCTAGGAACCAGATCTTAGATTCAATATGGTTATTGACAACTGAAGCCATAACCACCATACCTTCATAATCATGTGAATCTTGACGTGAAAGGTTCGCTCATTTGTCCTTTATTTTTTTCGATCCCTTGTCTTTCATGTACCAATAATGCTTGACCAAGTGACCACACTTTTCACAGTCGTACCACGTCACACCTTTTTTATTTTCTTTGTCATTTTGATAGTTTCCTCATCCTCTTTTTGAGGATTCAGAAGTCTTGTCATGGACCTGGTGATTATGAGTGTTCGAAAAAGACTTATTGCCCTCAGTCTTGTCGACTTTGAATTTGTTGGAACCAACATTATTTTTCCATGAATGATCCTCCAAAACTTGTATCGAATTTTTAACCCCTTTCCTTTTGACAATTCTATTCTTATTCGCTTCCAACGAACCAACCAAATCTTCCAGTTTTAGGGTTTCAAGTTGATTGGATTCATGCATAGATACGCTAATGTGATCAAAGTGAGAGGTCAACATACATATTACCTCCTCAACTATCATCTCATCAGTTAGGATTTCACCATAACCCTTGATGAGATGGACAAGTTTATGTACCTTCGACATATGCTCTACAATATTTTCGTATTCTCTCATCGACAACAATTCATATTGTCGATGAAAGGTCCACAAATTGACAACCTTGACTTTCTCACATCCTTCATAGTACTTGACGAGAATATCTCTAGCCTTATTCGTCGATTCAACATGAGAGATCCTGTCGAAATTCTCCGCACCGACCTCTGTTGGAATGAAATATACAACCTTGCAATCCTTCTTCTTGGCTTCATTTGTAGCCAACGCATGAACACCATTCGTAACCACTTCTAAGGTTTCATGAAAGTCAAACATAGACTGCATATGTTTCCTCCATAAAATCTAATTCTCTCCATCAAGAGTTGAAAGAGAATTTATAATGTCATTAGTACCATTCATCTTCATAACGATTGATTGATAATAACCCATAATCTCATAAATACAGTCTTAAACGCAAGATTTTCGACAGCACGATCAAGAACCTAACCAGATCTCTAGATACGAATTTGTTAGTGCATGAAGCCCTTTTAGTGAGGGGGGGACAGAGAATAAGGAAATAAGGATTGTATTATTAAATTGAATCGATACACATAATGATACAAACTATGACTATTTATATACACCTAACTTATACATTAAGTAGGCTAACAAACCCTAATTAGACTTGGACTTAAGTCATACAACTTGGATTAAGTCTAACATCCCAACAAAAGAAAATTTACCGATAGTGGATTTTTCGTTATCATGCTTGTTATCTCATGTACAAATTAAACAAAGAAAAAAAATCCAAGTATAAGCTACATAAAAGTGTTATGTCTTGAGCTTGTTGTACTCATTCATTTGAGATAATCGTCTTGAGGAATCATGGATTTATTTTAGTATGTACAAACATATTTTAATAAATACAACGAAAGTCAAGGTGAGTTTATTTGGAAATGCAAAAATATACTTTCTTGGGGTATGTCGTGGAAGATGAAGTAGTAATAGAGTATTTCTCATTTATATCATCTTACGATTTAATTTTCATTGTCTTTTTCTCCCTAACAGTGTCTTTGAGACTACCAAGCACATGTTTTGAGGGTAAGACGTGAAAGTTAATGCATGCAATGTATATCTTAGCATATTTTATGTTCTTTAGGTTATAACGACTTTGTTATCATAAAAATATTATCAAATTTATGAAGCAAAACAACCCTAAAAGTATATACATTTCATGACATTGTCATATGTAGGTATAATTTAAGTAGATAGAAATGTCATAAGAATGAGGGGGTTGAATTGTTCTCCTTTTAAAATTTCGCTTTACCTCAATAAAAAATACAATCTCTAAAGGAGTCCTTAAAAAAAGGTTAATGTAAATCTCTTATAATTTTTAGTGTTTTATGTGTGGTAATGTGATTTAAGTAAAGAGAGTAGAGTTTAAGAGAAATCACACAAGATATTTATATTGGTTCACCAAAGTGACTACTCCATTCTTTACAATCAGTGAGATTTCTTTATTCTTGCAAACTCACTATTGATGTATCCAACAATATACATTTTTCTCATCATCATATGCAACATTCTCATCCTTTTCTTGCACATCATCACAACTTTTGAAATAATCAGATCCGAAAGATCTCATAATTTCTCAACCTAACTTCAAGAAAAAGGAGAAAGATATCATGTTAATTAGCTAACTCATCATCATGTAGAAAAAAATTCAGATTTCGCCCTAATCAAATCAGATATCATGGAATATTGTCGTTTACTCAAGCTACTAGCATACGACTTGGTAAAATTGGGGAACAAACTCAACGATTTTGATGATGAAACAACCAAAATGTGAGATAAGGTGAGAAAGCAAAGGAGATTAGAATCTAAATCCCTAATGATTTCCATATTTCCACTAGCTTATCCATATTCCCAACCTATGTTACTAAAGTTGAATCTTTAGGACTAGAGTTAGGTTTTCAAGCGCTTTTTCTAAGGCTTTTTTTACACTCTCAAACTACATTTTGAATCTTCACTTTTGTTTCATTCAACTACTCTTTCATCGCATCAAAAAATGATATCGTTGGGATACCATATTTTTTTATCACTACCATTATGTCTAGCCCCGATATGGACACCTCTTTCCACTTTGAAACAATGAACTTGGGAATATAGTGCATCGAAGATATTGAGCGTTGATGTATGAATGAAGTTATAAAGCCTAATAAGTGCACCCTTATTTTGCTAAATGATGTGTGCATCGACAAACGATTCCCATTATTGAATTATCTTATCTTGGATGCTTATATATTCTAGGGTTTTCTTTAAGCACAATTTAATAGATTGACTTTTTTTTTTGGAAATAAAGATATTTTATATATCCAAAAACAATTCAATACAAAGCGACCCTTAGGGTCCAGCCACCCCAACAAAAACGAAGGGTCACCTATAAACACAATTGAGCTACATGCTCTTGTAACTTCCTATTCCTCCAACACCTATGCAAAACTCTATCTATTATATCTTTTTCTATATTTCTATCATCAATCTGGTTTTGGCCTATGTTATATAATCTACGGTTTCTATGCTGCCAACAAGCATAAACCGTTTATGCAAAAGCTGTTTTGAGAATTCGGATTTTCCAACCTTTACGCTAGCACTCAGTTAAAATCCAACCAAGTTCTTGATCCCACCCCATTGGGTTATGTACAATGTATATCCAACTAAGGACTTTACTCCACACGGAGTGCATATCCTTGCATTGAAACAATAAGTGTTGCATATCTTCGTCTTCGCTGCAAAACACACACTGCACCTAGTCAACCATTCCCAGTTTACGGAGGCATACCTTTGTGGCTAAGCGGTTGTGAAACACTAGCCACAATATGAAAAGAGCGCGAGGGGATGCTTCCATGTCATACCAAATCTTCCGCTAAGGGACCTTCGAAGTCTGACTTGCAAGGCCAAGATAACAAGTCTTTGTTTTGAATTTTCCATCAGCCATCCACTTGTTCCAATTTGCTTCATCTCCAACCAGAATTCTGTGATTGAGGATATTCCTTAGGATCCAGGATAAGGACTCTCTAATAGGGACATTCATGATGTGATCTTGTTTTATATAGTACGTATGAACCCACCGAACCCATAGGCTATCAGCTTAACGGTATAAGTTCCACAATAACTTGAGCAAATACGCAAGGTTCCAACGATACAGATCCAAGATATTGAGACCACCTTGACACTTTGGCTCACAAATTTTGTTCCACGACACTCTCGACAAGATTACAAGAAATCTGAGGAAGGTACATGAAGACATTGGCACTAATAATTCACAATGTTAAACAACACACTATTGATTAGCTGAACTCGCTTGACATAGCTTAACATTTGCGCACTCCAGTGAGAAATTATGGCTGTAACTTTATCTACAAGACCATGTAAGAGAGCAAGGAAGGCTTCCTTTCTCAAAACGAGTTATACCCCTGAGACTCCTCTCCTTATATTCGTTCATACCGCCACAAAAAATCTTACACTTGTTAGGGTTCACTACTAGCTCTGTTGCTTTTGAAAAACCAGCAAAGTTGCCCATCAGTAATTGAACCGAAACATCATCACCTCTTGAAAAAAGCAAAAGGTTGTCCGTAAAGCTAACGTCCACAATCTTGAGTTTCTCGCATTTGCTATGAAAATTGAAATCAGGGATGGAGTGCAATTCTATCAACTTCCTATGGAGGTATTCCATTATAATGACGAAAAGCGTTGGAGATATGAGATCTCCTTGTCGAAGGCCACACTTTGCTTCCATTACTTTGGTACGACGACCATTGACAGTAAATTGATAACTCACTGCTTCCACAATTTGCATAGTCCAGCTTATGAATCATCTAGGAATTCCAACTTCCTCCATAATTGTCCTCAAGGCATTCCAATCCACAAAGTCATATACCTTTTGAATTTCCATTTGGACCATGCAACGGGGCACGTCTCCCTTTCTATAGTACCCTCGAATCAGCTCATAAGCCAGCAGCACGTGGTCATAAATCTTCTGTCCCGGAACGAAAGCATCTTGGTTCCTGTTCACAACACAGTTCAACACCCTCCCTAATCTGTTTGCCAAGACTTTTGATATTATCTTCAAAACAACAGTGCAACATGATATTGGTTTGAAGTCTTTGATTGTTCTGGCTTGGTCACTCTTAGGGATCAGAGTTACATTGGATATATTAAACCTCCTATCATATACAATTAACAACATCAGTTTTGATGATGTGCCAAGAATGTTTGAAAAACTTTGCACCAAAACCATCCACCCCTGGGCTTTTGTTATCTCCGATATTGTTCAGCGCATCTTCAATATCCTTTATAGTTGTAGGCTCGATCAGTAGAGATCTTTGCATCATATTAAGTTGTCTACCATTACGTATTACCTTAATATCAACACAGTCTCCATTATCTTTGCTCTCCCCCATAAGGCTGCCATAAAACGCCAGAATTTTAGATTCATTGTCATCATGATTATCTAGCAGAGTGCCATCCTCCCTGTAGAGCCTATGAATGTGATTGATTTTCTGTCGAGCTTTTAGGTGAGCATAGAAGTATGAGTTATTATCGTCTCCCATTCTAATCCAACTAATCTTGGATTTCTGATGTATCATCTGCTTGTTTATGTCAAGAAGTTCCATCAGCTCGTCATTGCATCTCTTCTCCTTGAGGATAAGATCTTTGTTCATTTTGTCAGCATATAAAAACATTTGTGTTTCAATCAACTCTTGTCTTTGGTTGTCTATTTGGTTCTTTATCCCCCTCAATGGTTTGCTGACTTTCCTAATAACAAGCTGCAGCCGAATTAATTTCTTCCATAATCCATTTCCCGTCATATTCTTTGTCCAACTCTTCCTTACGTCAATGTTATAGTCTGGCATATCAGTAGCTTTGTTGAGGAATTTGAAACTTCTTTTTTGAATCTTCCTGCCTGTATCAGGACAGATGCAAATAAGGGTGTGATCAGATATACCTGGCTCTAAAATCTGCACTATCGTGTTGGCATTTTGCTGGATCCAAGAAAGATTTGCAAGGACATGGTCTATCTTAGAATAGATGGCCCCCGTCACATGTTTATTGAACCAGGTGTACCTTTCTCCTTTACTCTCCACTTCAAAGAGATCATTCCTATCCATCAGGCTCCTTAATTCAGCAAACTCATTCTCCTTAGCAGGTTTCCCCCACATCTATCTTGTATGCTGAGGACATTATTATAATCCCCCGTGAGCATCCAAGGACCCTGCTACTTGTTGCTAAGTCTATCAAGATCTTTCCACAATGATCGCCTCTCATCAAGCTAGTTTTGATCATAGATTACTGTCATCTAGTACAGGAAAACCCCTTCAACATTGTACACTCCATAGTGGATCAGTTGACTACTGCACTCTATCATTGTTAGCTTGATTTTGTCAGTGTCCCAAAGGACCCAGATTCTTCCATTGTCATGCTCCTTGTAGTTGTCCAGGTACGACCATTTTCTGCCAACGGAGGTTCTAATTTTATCTTTCTTTGTTTTTTTTACACGAGTTTCTACCAATATGGCACTAAGAGGATTCAAATTGCAGAGACGGGAGCTAACCTTTCTTCTTCTTGACATCTTATTAAGCCCCCTTGTATTCCATGATATAATCATGGTCCACCCATGAGGGTTACCTCAGGGTCATCCCAAACACCCAAGGAACAAAAACCATTTGAGCAGACTATCTTTTTTGGGGTTCTTGATGACACCTTTTTCCCTTTCTCAATACTCTTGGTGTGAATCTCAGTCCATTTGCCATCATCATTGGAAGTAGTCAGCTGCTCTGGCTCTTTCATCTTATCATGTTGAGGTTCTTGAACCACTGAATAAGCTTGGATAAGGCCTGAGTCACAGAGGATATTGCTAGGGCCTTCTCTACCTTCACTAGGACCTTTTGGCTGCCACTTCTTACTAGCTATTTTCTTGCTGATGTTGTAGACATGCCCCATTTTCTGGAACTTCTCACAGAATTGTGGCCGCCACTCATTTTCGACTTTTTGCATTCTTTTTTCCCTGTTTTGATCCCTAATTATCACCTCTTCACAAAGTTTTTGTGTCACATCCACTTCTATCAGCATCCTTGCGTAAGTCACTCGGAGTTTTCTTGATGCACATTCATCACTAAACAAAGGAGTATCAATCATACTGCCAATCTTTCCCAAAATGTTGTCTCCCCAAAGAAATAACGGTAATTGCGACAACTTGATCTAGATTGGCACCGTCCTCAACATATCCCTCTGCATCGAGAATTTTGGTTTCCATTCCATAATCACCATCGACATGTTGTGAATGGTGTAAGGGCCCCTCATCATGACTTCATCTCTGTCTTTGAAAGATTTGAACCTCAAAATGAAATAGTCTTCATCATTGAAATACATTTTTGGCAATGCCACGAAATTCCACGTCTTGCTCATGTATTTCTTCACAACATTCATGCTCAGATTAGTCCCAATCACATACATAATCAATGTCGATTCCCAATATCAAATTTCATATGCCACATATTCCTCTTCAATCTCAACTTCCTTGACTCCATTGTTGATTTTTGGTGTAAAATATCAAAGTGGTTTCCGATTATTTAAATTGTGATTTCCACGGATCACATCAATCCACAGTTGATCTTCCCCTTCTTGATCTTGATCACTCTTCAATGCTACCGTCACTACAGGTGCTGAATTCGGTTTTATTTTCCCCAAATTCGGCACCACCATTTCCTCCGTTTCTTCCTCCTGTTCCACCAGTTCCTCCTCTCCTATCGCATTTCCCCCTTGTGAATTGCTATGTTCCGGTGATGAGATCGCCTTCTTCTTCGGCGGTTGTCTCCTCCCACGAGCCATTTTTTCTTATAGATTGAAGTTTTTGTGAGCTTAAGTCTTGGAGAGAAGAGAAATGGTTATAAGTGGAGAAAAATAGATTGGTGTCTTTGGTGAATGTGAGTCTATGAAGTCCCCCAATTATGGAAAATATTTGAAAACATTTAGGAAAAACAACCCAAATTTAGAAATTATCATCTTCAGCCCACCATGTTCGCGAGTAGAAGAACGAGAAAAAGTAGTCGTTCCCACATAAAACGTCAATATTCTAATATAGAACTAAGATTTACAACGACATTGGTGATATTGGTGCTTGGTTGGAATCTTTACCGTTGGTCGGTATTGGTGATTGTATTTGCAAACACTTTAGCGATCAAATTATTAACAATTGTAACCGTATATTTTTTAAGGATAAAATTGTGTACCAAATGGTGACGTGAGACTTATATAACCTTGAAAATGTAATGTTGAATTTAGGCTAGACAAAAGCACAGTTCGAAACACAAATCAATATCATACTTTTAAAATTAATAAAATTTAGCAATAAATATTAAGATTTCATTCCATACAAAAATAGTCTCCAAAATAAATTAATATGTTTCTCTCATTCCTTCTCTCATTTGTCTAAAAACATTATTTTTGTAAGCAAGTTTCATTAAGAAGAGAACAAAAGTTTTTGAGTCCGATTACAAAAAACCAAGACCCTAACTCGGAGAAGAAAAATTACACACCAAATGAAACCTAAGAGAGATAAAACAAAGGGTTTTTACTTAATAATTTAAGTCGGCACTTTGTAAAAAGATAGAGTAAAAATAGCAAGATTACTTAACACAGTTTTAAGAAGAGTAATCAGACCACCAAAGCTAAGCAAACTCCCCTTCCAACAAGATAATATCTTTTTTTTTATTTTGGACATAAGACTACGCTGTAGCGGCAAAAAACCTCTGAGACTAAGTCATTGATTGAATTAACTCGTAAAAATATTATTGAAGTCATTACCGCGATTTTATTTTATCCAAAGGACTAGGAAGCTGAAAGAATAAAATCCTAAAAGAAAATGAGATCAAGGTACGGGGTTAATTATGCAAAGGAAAGGTATTAGGCACCCTAAGCATCTACGATACTCCGCGGAAACCACTTTGACAATTTGTATATGTGCTATAAAAATATATACAAAATAGATGGTGGAGGTAAGAAAAGAAGTATTTTTTACAATTTTTATTTGATAGAACTTCCAATGAGTTCTAGGCCTAGATACCAACAATGTGCAATGTTGAAATAAAAACCCATGTAGTTTGGGTAAAAAAAGACCGAAATTAGTGTGTTGGTTAAATTTATTAAGAGTAGACATCATTGTTGTATCCGAGTGGAGAACATGCTTAAACCCTAATGAGAGTTATAAGAAAATATTGATTAAGTGGAGTGATAAGAGAAATAAGGAAATCAGGTTTTTGTTTGGTATCAGTAAGAGGCAAGGGTTTAGAGAAAGATAAGAGCGCACGAGACTTGCCATAAAGAAAAGAGGCATAAGAGGCACCAAGGTTAGAGAAGAGAGCGTACGTGAAGTTTCCGTTTAGAGAAAAATTAGAGTTTCGACCGACCGTAAAACCAAGGTAAGGATGGGGTTCAAATTTTATAACCGAGAATATGATGCTTGATATGCGAGATTGGGAATTGTATGAATTTATACTGTCTATGTTGATTTGTGGTATTTGATCCTGATAAATATTGGTTGTTGTTGATGGCATCGTGTTGAATAAAAATCGTATATTTTACTGTTGATATGACGATGCTTTGGAATTCTAATTGTTAGTATAATATGATGAATGTGTTGGATTATTTCGTGATTGTGCCATGAATCGAAACTAGAATTTAGAATAAGTAGGATCTGGTTAGGAACGATGAGTATAAATGAAGAAGGAAAGCAATCAGGGACGGACGCCCTGTTAGTAGGAAAGAATAAATTTATATATATGTGTGTGTGTGTGTGTGTGTGTGTGTTTGAGGGGCGGACGCCCCATGGCTTGGGGGTGGGCAGTCCCACCTCTTCCTTTTCTTTTTGCCTTCTCGTGTGTGTATGTGTGCCTTATTGTTAGAAATTTAGGTGGCTTAATGAATGAATACATGTGAAAGGAGAAACGTTGGGACGAGCGCCCTTCATGGAAAAAGAAGAAAAATATATATATATATATATATATATATATATATATATATATATATATATATATGTTGAGTAGAGGGTGGGCGCCTCACATCTCTTACCCTCTCTCTCTTCATTGTGGCTAGGGGTTAGGGGTTATGTATATGGCTATACAATTTGTTTTCTGGCAAGTGTTTTCTTAGGTAACTAGTAATATATATTAGATACAATGATTGGTATTATAGGATTTGGTTAATTGAAAATCATGACAAATACTCAGTAATAAGAAGTATCAGAACTGGTAAACATTTGAAATAAGAATTTAGTCTAGCAGCAAGTTGTAGCAGATAGCAGAAACTAGTTAACAGCGACTTGGCATGTTTAGTAGAAAGTTAGTTTAGCCTAGCAGAGTAAAATTTTGTTAGTGGAAATAATGTTAATTGATGGCATAAGTGATTGGTGAAGATACTAAATAATATTGAGTATAAAAATTGGTCTAGCCATGTTAGTAGAATTGGTAGAAAATCAGAACATTTACCAGGAACAGAGAATTGGCTGATATCAAGCTTGACAATAGCAGGAAATTGATTGCCTTCGTATAATACAAGTAGTAGAAAATAGTTTACAATTGGTAGTCAAAAAAGGAAATGAGAACAATGTCAGAATTAGCCGAAATAGTAATTTAAGCAGTAAAATTAGTTGTTCGGAATTAACCGAAAATTGTCGGAGTAGTCTGTAGTTATCAGTAGGTAGTCTTGGTCGATTTCTTTTGACGAAACGATGTTGAATATGTTGATTTGCAGGTACAACCGAGTTGGTTTAAGGTGATGCAATTGTAGGTCGAATGACCAATGTTTATTTAAGGTGATGCAATTGATGCATGTTTGAGTAGTAGGTCGAATAACCAGTGTTGATTTTAGTTAATGCATTGTTGTGGTTGATGTTGTTGTTGTATGTCATTCATAACATCACATATATTGCATGATTATGTTGGCCTTGATGGCACCACGTTGAAAGCTGAAGGCTTATGCCTTGGCCTTGATGACACCACGTTGAAGGCTTATTCCTTGTTAATGCCTCGATAAAATGGAATATGTTTAAGTTGGGAGTTCTGCTCCAAATAGTACCACATGCATTTGCATAGTTGAGTCGCATATTGAGTCGCGTGTTAAAGTTTTTATTATTATTATTTCGTTATTTGTTGATTGAAAAGTTGTTGTTGATATAAGTTGCTGCTTGATATAAGTTGTTGTTTTATATAAGTTGTTGTTTGATATAAGTTGTTGTCTGATACAAGTTGTTGTTGTCATGAGTTGTTGTGTGTTATAAGTTGTTGTTGTTGTTGTTGTTAAGTTGTGTCGATCTAAGTGTTATGTTAACTGATTGAAGTTGCCTTGTTGTTGCTATTAAGTTGTTTATTAGTAGTTGTTGCATGATTCTTGTATGAAGCGGTGAAATTTGTATAATTCTAATCTAATATATTGATTATCATACTTTTGTTTATATTATTCGATATCTCACCCCTTCTGTTGTGATGTTTCCTCTATGTGGGTAAGATGCAGGTAATTGAAAGGTTAACCGATGCTTAGTAGCTCTTTCCGTTGTCAGTTAGAGTTGGTTTCTTTTGCTCTGATACATAGCACTCGGGGGGATGAACGATAGTTGTTATTTATTAATTGTTGTTGTTATTTTAAGTTGTTGACTTTTAAGTCGAATTTATGAAGTATCATGTTGTTGTGGAAGTTGTTTTAGTTGAATATCAATATTACGTGAATTGTAGTTGATTGAATGTTGAATTAATTTTATTACAGGTTCATTTAGGTTTTAACTGTCATGTCTCTTAATAAATATGATTAATATATGTTGTTTTTATGTGAAGTGAATGTGGCATCCCATGTATGATGAAATTTTGCACTTTGATTTTTATTAATATTCGATGGGTAGATTTGGGGTGTTACACTCATGGATTTGGAATTATCCACAAATCTCAAGCAACAACCAAAATATGAGAGAGGAATAGTGAGAGAGAAACCCAACTTGTGATCTTTGTGCTATGCAAAGATATAAGATGATATATAATCTTAGGGGGAAATTGGGGTACAACAGTTGCCCTTATTTAAGTCTCTTCTATTCGGAGACAAGAAGAAAGCCTTCTCCTCGACGGGATAGAAGATACTTAAATATAAAACAAGCCCTATTTTTGTCCCTAAGATGCTATGCAATACTTAATAATTACACCATGCGACACCACAGACTTTAGAGGGGAAAATAGAAAGAATCAATTTCATCTGGGGAGGAAACCCTAAGAGGAAACCAAGCAACATAAATTGATAAGGACAAATAGTCACAACCCGTAGATAAGTGGCAACTATTTCGTCACACAGGAGTTACCAAATAACAGAATAATCATGCTGACTTTCTAAAGGTAGCAGACTACCGAACTGAAATAAGCATCGAAATTCTTTCGACCATAAAGGAAGCAAAAGGACATCGATAACAAATTAAGTCTCCCAAAATTTCTGACATTCCACCGAGAACGGGTCTCTACTTCTTCCTTAATCAAGATATTTCATCTGAAAAGGGTAACAAATTAATCACTCAATCAACGGGTCATATACACCTACTGAAGATAACCGGCCAAATCAATAACAAGATATTCCCTGTTAGAGTACTGAAAAATAATCATTCCATAACGAGCTACCTCTGATAACGTAGAGATTACCACTCACTGGAGCATTCAACAACAAGTCATAAACACCTGTTGGAGTTACACGACCAATCAACAACGAGATATTCCCCGTTGGAGTACCGAAAATAATCATTCCATAACGAGCTACCTCTGATAACATAGAGATTACCACTCACTGGAGAATTCAACAACAAGTTATAAACACCAGTTGGAGTTACACGGCCAATCAACAACGAGATATTCCCTATTGGAGTACCAAAAATAATCACTCCATAAGGAGCTACCTCTAATAATGTAGAGATTACCACTCACTGAAGCATTCAACAACAACTCATAAACATTTGTTGGAGTTACACGGCCAATCAACATCGAGATATTCCCCATTGAAGTACCGGAAAGAATCATTCCATAACGAGCTACCTTTGATAACGTAGAGATTACCATTCACTGAAGCATTCAACAATAAGTCATAAATACCTGTTGGAGTTATACGGCCAATCAACAACGAGATATTCCCCCATTGAAGTACCAAAAAGAATCATTCTCTAGGAACAAACAGACTTACTGGGGAAAGATCAGTTGCTTAAGACGTCTGTTGCCCACTGTTAGGGAAGAAGAGAATATGGTAATATTTGTTGGGAGATGAATTGACTTCATGGGGAAATTCTAACATATTCCTGCTGAAAAGATAAAATATTCTTGTGCAAAATAAATGCACTCTCCATGCAGAACTCACAGTCTAGAGAGGTTGGAAACACACTAGTACTACCAGAATTCAAACCCTGACCATATCGGGGAGAGGGATTTTAATAGGTGCCAACTCCATCCAGTTAAAAGGACTAGGTAAGAGGATTAAAACATTATTCTTCCACGAGGGATAACTCAGTGGGAACAATGAAAGTAGAAACACTTTCTTCTTAAGGCTGACATTCTATTGGGGAGAGAATACACACTCTACAAAAATATCAATAGAAACATCAATAAAAGCAAATAAGCAATGAATTGTAATTCATCTATGCGTGATGTATGCATGAATGAATGTATGTCGTGTACATGCTGACAAAACAGACATACTACACTGGGGATAACCAGACAAAAACAAACCTGGAGTAAAAAACAACGCTCGGCCAAACTGCATCCAAGATGGAGATCTAAAGGAGAGTAAGCCACCAACTGAAGAAACAATGTCCTACTTCAAGGTTTGACTTCTCTTGGAAAGGAAACATGACTTGAAGGAATAACCAAATCACGAGCATAAAGAAATAAACCAAACGACTGCACGAATACAACAGGCTTCTTCAGGCTTCACTTGGGAGTATTATTCAGGCTACATTAGGGATAATGATATCGCATATGTCGAGAAAGAACCAAAAACGTTCTTCGACACCAAGAATGGTGGTTGCATAGTCTTCTCAGGGGAAGATCCAAGAAACTTCATGGGGAGATAATAATTAACTCATCATGTTCAAAGAAAATTTCCCTCGCAACTCTATTGAATAAAAGTTGGGTTCTCCTTCAAACACCACCAAATCTAACATTCTCGTTCAACATTAGGACTAAGAATTTTATTCCTTTGATTTCACATTTAAAGTAAAACACTTTTTGCAAAACTTTCACGAGTACGTTCTATTAAATGTTTTTGTTTTGAAATGTAGTATCAACAATAGAAGAAAGTTTTTGTAAGCTGAATAAAATAAGATCAAAAATAAATTTGATAAAGACTCAAATTTCATTGATAGAATGGTAGCCTGCCAATAGCATAACTCAATAGATGATTACAATATTTGGAAAATGGTAAATACATGGAAAAGGTATATCGAAATACAATGACCACTATCCTCCCTAACAACTTTGAACTTTTGCATTTAGGCTTTAGTTAAGGTGTGAAGATGATCCATGCAGATTGTTGCCTCTACGATCAAGTCTTGTCTGATGTAGTTACTTTCCATGAAAGTCCCTAACTTTTTTCCTAGACTGCCCTTTCGGGTTTTCAGCCTACCGAGACGTTCCTATTTGCCTAAATCGTCCTTTCGGGTTTTCAACTTAGCAAGTTGTTCTTTTATTTATTTATGTGAAGTATTTCTTGACTACATCATCATTCAAAGGACGTGAGAACTAGAGCTGTCAAAATGGGCTACCCAACCCTAAACGGGTCGGCCCATATGGGCCCTGGGATTTTTAGGGTCGGGCCCAAAAAGCCCATATTTAAATGAGCTCTATTTTTACTACCCAGGCCTATCCCTGTCTGGGTTGCGGGCTACCCGACCTTAAATGGGTCCTGACCCTAAATGGGCCCATTTTTTAAAGAAATTAAAATATTCTCCTTATTTTTGTAAGTAACTATGCAATTGCATGCGATAATACTATATATATATATATATATATATATATATATATATATATATATATATATTAATTACATTTCATATACAAAATTAGGATTTCTAAATAATCCATATAAGTTAACAAATAAAATATAAAACAACACATTAACTTAATTCAAACTATCTAAAATACATCGCAAATTATCCAAAGTAGCACACAAAATTAAATAACTTGTTCCAACAAGTTTTAAGTTATAAGTATTCATGACAATTATAATTTTATAAGAATTATAATTAGATTGACGAAATATAATTTTATAACAAAGTGTAATATGTCTGATTTGTACTAACTCTATCCTGCCATTAAAATTAAATCAGAGCTTTTTAAACCTCATTTCAACCTTAGTTTTAATTAGAATACATCACTGTGTCTTTTCTATACCATCTACATAATTATATTCGGATGAAACCTTTTAGTTTGAAATTAAGTCAAACTAATAAAATTTGTTTGATGACAACAATCTCATGATACTTAGGCTCCTCCTCCAAATTGGTGAAAGAAACAACACTAGTAACAAGTCGACCAAACAGATATGAATACTCCTCCAATGTAGGAACTAACTGGTAATCAGGAAAGGTAAAGCAATGATACAATGAATGATAGACCTAGACCAATGTAGCAAGAATACCATCTTTCATCCTAAGCTTCATCAAAGATACAATAGCTCCGTATTTCTTCCAAAAATCCTTAAGACTCTCAATCTCATCAACCATCTATCTTAGGATCCTTGAAACTGTACTTCCGAGTCCTCCTTTGTCCAAAATCCATGGTCAAAATATACCTGAGATATTTGCAAAGGTCATTCTTAAGTTCCTTGAATAGTTGTTTGAAAAGAATGTGTATGGGTGTCTGAATGTGATGCAACGTTCATACAAAGATCACAAATATATGATTCATAGGTTCAACTTCACGAGCATGGAGTTGAAGGGGTACTACCCATAAGGTATGTTAAGCTTTGTCACCTGTAGATCAAGGTTCTAAAGGGGAATTCCCAAATTCTACATTCCTCCATCGAATACTACTAACTTCCCGATGTACTTGGTAAATAGCAATACCGTCAGGTGAAACTCGTCTGAATGCAGTATCGCGTAACAACTACTTCCAGATAACTCCGTAATAGTTCCCGCACCACACCTAAAAAGGTTAAGATGGGTTAAGGATTCTACGGTTGCTAAGCTTCTCGGACTCTCAGGTTGAAACAGTCATGTCTTCCTGATCGCTCGGTAAACAAAATACGATAGTCAATGAGGTCTCCACTGAGTGAGGGATCTCATGTATCCTTCTTCAGGATTACTCCCTAAAAGTTAGCAATAACTATACCACCCTTCCTATCTTAAGTTTGACAAAGTCCTGGTATAGGACTAAAAAGATATCACCAAGCACCCTGAAAACCAGAAAAATCAAGGCAAACAGATATACAACAAATATAGCACATATAAACAAATAAACAAAGATAGGGTCAACCCACTTAGAGATGGACCAACAAGAGGTCAATATGTACCCAATGAAGTAGACACTTTTCTGTAGCGGCAAAAAACCCCGAGACTAAGCCATTGATTGACTCAATTCATAACAATAACAATGAAGTTAGCACCACACTTTTATTTTATCCAAAGAACAAGGAAAAAGAACGAATAAAATCATAAAAGAAAATAAGATCAAGGTACGGGGGTTAGTTATGCAAAGGGAATGTATTAGGCACCATAAGCATCTATAGTACTCTGCATAAACCGCTTTGAAAATTTGTGTATGTGCTATACAAATATGTACAAAATAGATTATGGAGGTAAGAAAAGAAGTATTTTTTTTTACAATTTTTGATTTGATCGAACTTCCAATGAGTTCTAGGCCTACATATCAACAATTTGCAATATTGAAATCAAAACCCATGTAATTCGGGTAAGAAAAGACCGAATTTGGTGTGTTGGTTAATTTTAAGAATAATAGACATCATTGTCGTATCCGAGTGGTGAACATGCATACAACCCGCAATTATGAGAAGTGAGTGTTTCATTAACTCAAAACGGAGAATTTTAAGCTCAGATTTTCATCAACAAGCATCCTCAACACCAAGTGGAAAACGCTTCACTTCATTATATATCGTAGAAGTATAGCGGTCCGCATCACTACAAAGAATTGACAAGAGTCTAATCTTATGAGAAAATGGTTTTTAAAGAAGAAAAGCCACAAAGGGCTCAAAAAGTTTGAATGAGGTTGGTTGACTTTTAGTCTTATGAAAAGAGGTCAAAGTTTTGTTAAATTGGTTTATGGTTTATTAAGAAAAGAAGTTTGAAAAAAGGCATGGACCTAAGTCCAAGGTTATTGTGAAAGCAGTTCGAGTTTAGAAAACAAGAATCCTTTGAAAAAGGAAGAAGATTTTGAAAATTAAAGAAGATGGAAGGAGATAAAGAGAATAACCTATGTAAAAAAAGTAAAAGGTGAGGATAAAGAAAGATCTAACCGGGTGAGATACCGGTACTTGACATCAAGAAGCCAATACCATATTCTCATCCTTTGGATTCACAAGCCAACAAACAATAAACCAGAAAAAATACCAAGCCTAAGATGAATCAATGCCTCAGATGAAATCATGTCTTAAAAAAAAGGGTTGAGTAACAACTATGTTTAGAGGAAATCCACTCGTATACTATTACAAAACGGAATAACATGCATACAGAAAAATTAACCCAAGCACAAACAAAATAACACAAGAATCACAAAATCTTAGAGCTGAGGTCAAAGTCGTAATCCTAAGTCTAAAGTCAAAGTCTGAGCATAGGGATAGTAACCAAGTCCAAGAATTAAGAATTTTAGTGTTTAAGTTGGATTATTAAGTGTTTTCAAAAAGAAAAATAAATCTCAAGTGAGCAAATTCAAAATAACAAGAAAATAAAATGCTCAAATGAGCAAATGAAATGTAAATGCTAAAATAAATGAATATAGTAAAGGGCATAAAATTAAGGCGTAACATAAAGACAAAAAGTAAAAGCATACAAATAAAGTCAATTATTGGTAAATTAGTAAAGTTAGCTTAATGATCATCTTGAAGCTTGCGCATGAAAACTTGCCAGAAGCTTGATAGAATCATAGCGACCACAAGACAAGTTTCAAAAGCTTTTTGTCAAGTATATCATCCATTTTGGAACAAACAAAAGATCATAACACTTGATCAAAGATGATTGATAATTTAAATTGGACAAGGTTAGTGAAAACTTAACAGAAGCTTGATAGAATCATAGCGACTACACAACAAGTTTCACAAGTGTTGAACCAAAGTTAAAATTCAAGCAATCTTTTGGGGCTTTGTTTAAACATGAAGTTTATGCCACCAATTGATCTTTTTTAGAATACCTTTCCAAATATATTCAAACCTTGGAACACAAATGGATATAAATTTCACATCCTCAATATTATTGTGCAAAAAGAATGGCCTCAATGTGATAAATGATGTTCAAGTTAGGATTCCATGAAGTTGATGGTCAAAAGATGGAGAAATTCACCAAGGACTTGTAATCTTTTGACTTACCAAGTAATCTTCCAAGAATTTTCCATTCTTTCCAATTGAAATAAGTTGTAGTATACATTCTTAAGTTCATTGTGAAAAAATAATAATCTCAACAACACAAAGGATGACCAAGTTATGATCTTTTGAAATTGCACAAGAAAGATGGATGACCATTCTAGAGAGCTTGCAATCCTTCACCCTTAAAGAATATTCTAATTAATCAAAATTATTGAACCAATTAAGAGACTTATTAGATATCCTTTTAATAGGATCATGGCTTTGGAATTACCCACAAATCTCATGCAACAACCAAGATATGGTCCTCAAAAGTCCAAAAACCTAATTCCAAGAACAGTGGCCATGACATGGGGAACTTTTCAACTTTGATGATTTCTATTACACATGGGGAACATCCACATGATGAGAGATTGTTGTAAATGATAATAGGAAATCATGGCAAGGAGAACCATTTCAAAATAGTTAGAATTGATGAAACCATGCCCTTGTGATTCAAAGCTCCAAATTAGGTCAACCACTTGAATCAACTTTGCATCTTGGAACTTTTTTTTGCAAGATAGAACATGATGAGCTTCAATATACTTTGTCAATGATGATATCTTGAGATATATCATAATATAGAACTTGGAAATTCCTTGAGAGTTGGTGGAGAAGGCATGAAAATAAACACATGAACCTATAGACTTCTTGAAGAAGAACTTTGGTATCATCCACCTATAACTCAACATCTAAAAACAAATGGTGTATAAACTTTGTGTTTTGACAAAAATCAATAATCATGTACAAAACATACAAAAACAAGGTGCTTGGTGATCCTCATAAGAGCAAACTTAGAGATAGGAGAGAGGAAGAGTGAGTGAGAGACCAAACTTGTGATCTTTGTGTTGTGTAATGGTATGAGATGATAGAGAATCTTAAGGGCAAAAATTGGGGTACAATATACTCCACGAAGAAATTCTCCTAAGATTAGATCCTATAGGAATACTGAGAAAAATAAAGGCTTTACCCTCCAACCTACAAGAAAAAAAAGAAGAGGCAACATCCAAGAAATTTGAATTTATATTAATTCCAATTAACTTTCTTTTGTGATAATTAATTCCAAGACTCGAAATAATCACCAAACCCCTCAACACCGATTTGATCAACCAAATATGATTCCAACTACCATCTCCAACCAACAAAGTGTCATCCGCAAATTGTAGAATGCCAATAGTGCATTTGCCATTGATGTTAAACCCCGCAAAATTCTCATTTCCACCGCATTGCTCACTAACTGCTTAAGACCTTCTGCTACAATCACATAAAGAAAAGGATAAAGAGGATCACCTTGTCTCAAACCTCTCTCAATCACCAACTCCTTTTTTGGGCTACCATTGACCAACACCGACATTTGACTCAAAAAAATCAATGCTTCCATCCAACGCATCCAAACTACAACAAGGCCGATCTATCTCAACATAAATCTAAGGAACCCCCAACAAACTTTGTCATAAGTCTTTTCGAAATCAACTTTGAAAAGAAGACAACTTTTACCTTCCTTTTGGAAAAAATCTACCACTTCATTAGCAACTAAAACTCCATCAAATAATTGTCTACCCGAAACGAAAGCCCTTTGATAATTAGATTTCATCAGAATTTATATTTTGTTTGAGAATTTAAAAAGAATGAATTTAGAGGAGGAAATGGGATTAAAATAATGAAAATCTTCCACTTTATTTAAAATATAATTTTTTTTAGAAAATAAATACAATTTTTGATAAGTTTGCAAAGTATAATCAAATGAAGTAAAAACTTACCAGAATACTAAAGCCAAAAGTGAGAGATGTAGCAATAACAACACTTGCAAGAGAAAGCTGATTAAGATGTCCAACCATCATCACTAAAACTACTTGGAGAAGATATTGCAGCGCAGTTGTTGCCACCATTGGTCCTGCTATACTACTCACTTTCTTCAGTTCCACCATTAATATTGTTCTTGTTTTTCTCCATTCCCACTTCCCGGTCTCTGAACCTTATTCTATTTCCATATATGCCTTCACAATTATTCTGATATTTTCTTTGTAAGAACACAATTGTTTCAAAATCTTGTTTGAATATTATTTTAATGTCAATAAGCTCGTGGAAACTTTAAATAATGTATCACGTTATTTCTATGTTATTTGGCCTTCACAATTATTTCAACTAGATTAAGATCCGCTAAATTAACTTGTTCATTTTTCTATTGAATTTTAAATATATTTAAAGTTGGTTTTAACAAAATATAATTATTAAATTTATATTATAATTATTTTTAATTATAATAGACACAATAATATAAATTAATCACATTGACAAATATACATTTCATTTGAAAAGAAAACATGTGCGTCTAAATTGAGAGTGATAGCTATAATTTAGATTTGCAAACTTATATATCTATAAAGTGATTTTTTTTTGTTTTGTTTATATTTTCGTGTTTTCTTTACAGTTATCTTTTATTTAGAAAGACTTATCAAGTTCTTACAAAATTCCAACATTGTGAGTCATATGATTAGTGCACCCACTATCTATTAGCCATGTCTATTCGCTACTATTGACTGAATAACAAGAAGTCTTGAATAATTGCTCCTCTTATTGGTGGTGTTCAACAATTTGGGCTTGTTGTTCCTACTTGTTTGCTTTGTTTTTGCAAACCTTCTCTACGTGACCAAGTTGATTGTTGGCTCTGTATTTAACTTCTGGAATGTACCAACAATACTTCCCTAAATGGGTATTCTTTTTGGAATATTGACAAAATGAAAACTTGTTTTTCTAGCTCTCTCATTTTTTGTTGAATTCCTCCCTTTTTCCTTTTCCTTTCTTCTCACCAAAGTATTTTTTTTAAAAAACTGTTATAGCTTTGATTTTTGCCTTTGGTGCTGGCCACAAAAGCACCTTCAACATTTCCTTTCATCCTTAAAGATCTTCTTTGCTCAGTAGCTTTGAAAGCATTAACAAACTCTGCAAGTGTGATTTGAGAAAAATCCTTAGTTTCTTTAAGAAAATATATTTTTGCTTCAAACCTCTCTGGAAGACACACCAGAATTTTTTTCACAACTCTTTGATCACTCAGTTCCTCTCCCAACAATCTGATTTGTGAAACAACCTTTGAAATTTTGGCAAAAACGTTAACTTCTCTAATAGTTTCAATTTCTTTCATTTTTAATGCTTCAAATTCTTTTCTCAAGTTCAACACTCGCATCTTCTCTGTTCTTTCACTCCATTGGAACTCTTCCTTCAGCTTGTCCCAAGCTTCTTTTGCAATCTCAAGATTCAAGATCTTGATAAATATATCATCATGTAGTGATGCATGCATTATGGCAAGTGCTCTTCCTTCTTTAGACAATTCCTCTTTGTGATTTTTTATTTGAGCTAATGTTGGGTTATTTGAAAGAGGTGGTGGATTGCTTCCATTTTCTATAACATCACATAAATTTTGAGCTCTCAAATAAGATTTCATTTTTGCAGCTCACAAGTGATAGTTTTCTCCTGCAAACACAGGAGGTGGAGGTAAATAACTACTGTTGGAAGTCATTTATGGTTTTAAAGGATTTTTTATGAATTTTTTCTTGTTGATTTTTATTTCACAGACCCGTTAAGATCAATGAAGCTCTAGATACCATGTAAGAAAAATAAAAGCTATGGTAGAGTGGTGGAGAAGAGATGAATAGAAACCACAAAATAATGAAGATAGTTTTAGAGGAAAAAGTTATGTTATTGAATTGCATAAAACTGAAAAGTACTACAAAATATATAGAGTCAAACAATATACTTGCTTGTTGGAGTGAAAATATAATACAAAACAACACTATTCTAAATAGTACACTAAATAGTAGACATCATTAACTTTAGTCTATTTTTACTATTTTGACAAACAAGAATCTAATTATTATAGTAACAATAACAAGAAAAATAACATCAACAAATAAAATAATAGATGTGTATGAAAAATATCAATTTCTAAAATATTTGTTAAAAAATTTATTACAAATATATGAACTTGTAACTGAAATATAGCTTGGTGCAAAACTCATATGATATAATAGCACATATGATGAAATGAAAATGATTTGGAAAATATTGATTGATGAGTTGAGCTAAACTTTCATATAGCGGTATGAAAGATAATACCTAACTATAAATAAAAAGATCTACTACAAAACTAGGAAAAACAAGATTAAATTTTATAAAATCAATGATATAAAACTTAGAAATAAACTCAATTCTAAACAAACGCATAACCACTGGCATCTCATTCCTTTGTGCTCTCTATTCTTCTTGTCACCATCACCCTTCTCATGCATTAATCATTTTAATTAACATGAAAATGTTGGATCACGGTTTTAAAATTTTTGCCACAGAAGAAATTACCGGGTTGAAATACACCCTCTGATGGTACTATGACCATTCGAATATGGTATAAATACCACCATAGTATCTAGTATAACCGCCAGTCAAAATAATTTTTCAAACTAAAAGATATTTCAATAATTCTACAAAGAGAATTCAATAATGATCATTTGACCACTCAAAATGATTTCTCAAAAAGAGAAATTTCATTTAATTCTCTAAAGAGAATCCAAAAAATTATACTAGATAATTTCTCAACTTAAACGAGGAGAAATTAACATTATTCTCAAAAGAGAATTCAAGAAAGTACTCGAAAAATTCAACGAGTAGAAAGAAAGAGGAAGAAGTTGGCAGTTTGATAATTCGAAAGACGCGGAGTTATGAGAGTGAGGAAGGAAAAACTAATAGAATAGTTTTTGATGTAATTTAGAATGAAACATGTTAACTCCTTATATAGTGAAGTAAGCTAGTAATATTTCTCACATGAGCAATGTGGGACTAAATGGGTTTTTCAACCACAAAAATATTTCTAACAATGTGGGACTTGAGAAATTTTTTAATTAAATATATTAGAACAAACACATGTTCCAACAATCTCCCACTTGAATTTAAAGAAGTGGTTCTAGAAGTAACGTCAATTGTTTCTAAGATTGTGCATAAACGAAGGTGTCTACGACTTGAACCTTTGCATAGCAAGTAGGATTCTGATTCAACAAGAGTGACACAAATGTCTTGAACTCTATCTCAGACATCAAACCCGCACACAACCTTTTCTTAAGGTGTATTCTAATAGTCCATTCTTTAATGGCCCTACACATGTATCCCAGTTTAGTGAAGCCTCTAAGAATTCTGGCTCGAAATTCCATAGGAACCGGCCCAAGTTCCACAATCACAAAGGTGAGTCTATCAAGAGTACTCTTGTAGCCTAGGTACTCCCTCATACAGAGTATAGATCTCATTAAGAGTTTTTATTATCTCATCCTCTTATTACTTCAGGATTCATACTTCTCTTATTGATATTAGCATGATCACCTCATATTACTCACAACTTGTTATTACCCATTGAACCTGTTTCTTGGGATCTCCAGTCATTTAGGTCGGGTTACCATCATGAGCAACTCATTTTTTTATAGGAATTAGTCTCATATTATATGATGTATTATACACTTTCTCTTTAGCTAATCCTTTCGTCAAAGGATATGCTAAAATTTCATCAGTGCGTACATGATCCACTCTTACATCTCCTTTAGAGATAAAATCTCTAATAGTAATATGCTTTCTTCTAATTTGACGTCTTTTACCATTTTAATAATGGTTCTCAATTTTTGCAATAGCCGCGGTACTATCGCAGTGGATCAACATAGCTAGCATAGGTTTTTTCCCATAAGGAAATCTCATTAAGCAAGCATCTTAACCAACTTGCTTCTTCACTTGCACTTACTAATGCTATCATTTTAGACTCCACGGTGGACTGAGCCAACATAGTCTATTTCTTTGATTCCCAAGATACAACTCCTCTAGCTTTGGAATACATAGTCATTAGTTGTTTTGGAATCATTTGATAAGGTATTACAATATGCATAATTGTATCCTTCAAATACAATAGGAAATCTCTGATAATGTAAGCCGATATTCACGGTCCTTTTAAGGTACTGCATGACTCTCTCAATAGCTTGTCAATGTTCATTACTCGGTTTACTAGTAAACCTGTACAAAAATCCCACAGCATGCAATATCGGGTCTATTACAATCAATGGAATACCTAAGACTTCCAATGATGCTCGCATATTCTGTTTGTCTAACACTTTCACTAGTGTTCTTAAATAGCTTCATGCTTGGATCGTATGGTGTGCTCATAGGTTTACTATCAAAGTAATTATATTTCTTTAAGATCTTTTCCACATAGTGTGATTGATCCAAATAAATTCTTTGCTCGGATCTCATGATCTTGATAACAAGAATCACACTCGGTTATCCGAGGTATTTCATATCAAAGTTATTTCACAACAATGATTTCATATCATCAATAGCATGAATATTTGATTCAAATATAAGTAGATTGCCTACATATAGACATAATATAGTGCAAAAGCGATTCTAAAATTTGTAATAATCGCGTTTGTCACTTTCATTCACTTTGTACCCATTCGATATCATTAAGTTATCAAACTTTTATGCCATTGCTTTGGAGCTTATTTATAGCCCATACAAAGACTTATCTAACTTACATATCTTGTTTTCTTGCCCCAAGAATCTCAAACCCTTCCAGTTGATCCATATAGATTTCTACTTCTAAGTCATCATTTAAAAAAAACTATTGTAACATCCATTTGGTGTACTAATACGTTATACATAGCAGCTAATAAAATTAGTATCCTAATGGATGTAATCCGGGTGACTGGGTAAAAGTATCAAAGAAATCTATATTTTCTATTTTCCTAAAACCTTTGGCTACAAGGCAAGCCTTGTACTTATCAATTATGCCATCAAGTTTTAGTTTCTCTTTTTTTTCAAAACCCATTTACAACCGATTGGTTTGCAATCAGGAGGCAAGTATACTAAGTGTCAGGTCTTATTAGATTCTAGATATTAAATCTCATCATTAATAGCTACTTGCATACCTAATGAATAAACATTCATAGGCTCTACTAGCGAGTTTAACTCGTTTCGGATCCAAAATTCGGACATAAGCCAGACAGCCCCAAGTTCTCAAATAAGGCAAGTTTAATTATCTTTTCTTTAATATCTCATAAGGAGAGATAATACTTTTTTACTTGGGAACTATATTCAGGACATAACAAACAATCAATAAAATTTCCCCCACCAATGGGGTGCAACACTATAATATAATTGCAACAACAAGTTCAATAAGAGTTCAATTCTTTCCTGCTGCTTTACCATTCATTTCAGGATAGTATGTATAAAATTCATTCAATAAACTAGAAATATACAGCTTCTCTATCACTACAAATTCTTACTAAATCATTTTCAAATTCTTTACAAAAACTATAAACATGTCAATTTCATTCACAAAAATATCATTCTTCGTAATGGTGTACAAATATACCACAATATACTGACTAAAACCTGCCTTAAAAGAAAACTAAAAACACAATTCTTCCTAATCTCAAGAACATGCATGACATCCTTCGAGATTAAAGTCTTTCTGGAGGTGAAACTCAACTTCATGTCTTCAATTTCAGCAACATTAGTGGTGTGGACATCTTCCAACAACATTTTCTTATCTTTAGTATTCGTGTATGTTTTAAACATAACACGATCATAACACACATAGTGAGAGACGCCAGTTTTTATCGACCAACCTGTCATACCCCAAATTTTGACCTAATATACCACCTTACATTTGCATTGTTGCACGACTAACAACTCAGACAACATTAATCGGGTATAACATTCACAGGTCAAAATTAGGGTTTCATCAGATTTTCATCTGATTCAAGAGATAACCAATTAGGGTTTGAGATTTTCTCACTCCATTTTGATCTATCTTGATCAAATCATCAGCTTTCAATCCTCAGATATCAAATTTTCTCACAGATCAATCGAGGATCGACCAATTAGGGTTTTGGTCTAGCATAGGCATTCTCTGATTTTTTGAGCAGTGATTGACTTTTTTGGATAGGGATTGGTCATTATATTTTAGATACAACATCTTGACCTGATTTCTGGATTCAAAACATCACAGAGGTTCACAGAATTCATCAGTCGTTTTCAGAAACATCTGATGAAATTTCATCTGCACAAAAAAGTCAAACTTTGACTTTTGGTCAAATTTTTCAAAACAAAACTTTTTCCAACATCAAAATACTACAAATGATCCATCATGATCATAAAAAATCAAATAATTTGAAAAGTCAACAAAAAGTCAAAAGTTTTTATACTTAGAAATTTTTCTAAGTGTTAAAATTTCTTACTTTTTCCAAACTTCAAGCCATTTTTTCACCAAGTTCCAATTTGAATTTGAAAAAACTCAAAACATGAAAGTTGTAGCTTGTGGAAAGATCTTTCCAAAATGTCCAAGAACTCTCAAATCCATGGAGTCTAGCTATACTTTTGAAATTGAAACATAAGGCTCCATGAAACTTGATTTTCAAAGATCAAAACATCAATTATAGGTCATTTTTTGAGTTTTCTTCACCAAGAAGTAATTCAACCTTGCCACCTTGCCAAATTGAGTCATCAAACTGATAAACATCAGTGAGAAGTGATAATTTAAAGGATTGGATCAAAATGTAAAAATATAGCACATGGTAAAAAAGGAAGGTTCCTTTTGCTTTTGAAATATCATTCTTGCCCCTTAAGCAATCCATGAATCACCAAATGGCTTGTCCTTCTTGCCTAACATTTTCAGAACCTCTTGCCTATAAAAGGATCACATTTCAAGCCTAAATCAACACCAAAAACAATACAAGTTCATGCTTTCTTTCACTTTCTTGAAAATCAAGTAATATAGTGCAAATTGAGAAAACATAGCATTTTGAATTTGAGCTAAAACCATGATGAAATTTGGTGTCATACATGTTGCATAATCACTATCAAACTTGTTACAAGCTTAAAATCAAATTGAACTAAGCTTAAAATCAGTTTTCATTTTCATATTTTCAAAACTTGCAAAACTGCCATAGGATTCGAATCTGAAGTTTGGTTGGATTAATTCGTGTTGTGAGCATCCTAACACCTTCCATGAACATCATATGAGTGAGCCAAAACAAGAACAATCATATGTAACACGATTTACTTCGAAATCCAGTTGCTATTTTTGAACTGTGCAGGTCGACTTGAGCAGGATGATCCAGATGAATCCATGATGCGCAGACCACTCACATAGCTTCCTTACATGCCGTTGGAGCTCACACAATCAAGAAACAACAACTGGAAACACGTTTGCCCAGAATTCGATTCTCATTTTTCCAGGTATGAACACGAACTTGGTTATCATGATTCCTTGATTCTTTTGACAAAAACTCTTGGCCAATTGTTTTCTGCACTCATAACGATCCTTAACCCTCAATAAAATCAAACAATCATCAACTACACATGATTTAATTTAAGATTTTCTTTAGGGTTCATCATGTTCTTCAAACCTAAATCGTTCTAGATCGAATATAAATGAAATTAACAACCATATTCATGTTCGTGGTGCAAAATCGATCAACTTTGATGTTTACATCATTGAATTTCATGGAGAAACGAAGATTTTAGGTTGGATTTGGCAAACTAAAAATCAAAATGCAAGCCCAGAAATTCGCGCGTGTTCTTCATTGTTCTTCATTTTCAAATTTTTAAACTTTCCACTCTTATGTTAACACGTGTGTTAGTCCACTGAACACAGATGCACGTTTGGTCTAGTGGTTCCTGGCTTGGTCTTAAGTCTTCTTGCCACGCGTCCCACTCAATGGTCATGGGTTCAACACCCATCAGGACCATTTTTTCATTCCTTTTTTACAAACTTCCAATTTTTTCATGTTTTTTTTATCAAACTTTCAATATTTTTTTGACCAATCAAAACTTCTCATTTTGAGATGATTTTTTGAACACTTGTCAATAAATACATCTATTTTATGATAGTGAAAAAAATTTCAGAAAAAAACTTTCATCTGATTAAATTTTAATCGAGCCAAAAACGACGTTCTGAACACTTTTCAAACCTCCTTAAAAGGTGAATTTTTCAAGTTTTCGACTTCCGATTTTTTTCAAAACTTTTCATAAATGAACCTCACATTTCAAAACATTTTCAAATCATTTTTCAAAACATTTCATCAAACTTGCATGTTTTACCACGATCAATCCGATTTAAAACGATAAAATTGATTTCGTCTTCTCTCGAATTTCTCAATCGATCATGGGCCACCCTTATGGTGTAAGTCCCAATCCTTTATGTACATATTTAATTTTACTTGTACATACTCAAATCATCATTGTCAATATTCAAACATAAACAAATTTCTTTCGTTTGTTTTCATTCGTTTGTTTATACACCGATGCCATTGGTATTGAAAGGAGTATTATTCTCTGTGAAACTGCTTTCAAATCAATGGGCCTCCATCACGGTGTAAGTCCCATAACATTCTTTTATGTACATAATATTTCTTTGTACATATCAAAAACTTTCCAAACACATACAAATTTTTATCATACATCATGATACTTTTTATACTCAAGTATAAACTTGATCGTTTGTTTCACTTCACTTGTGTATACACAAACCAAACATTCTTTATGTACATACACAATCTTTTCCTTGTACATATCAAACTTTTATCTGTACATAATAGATACCTTTTACGTATAAAACTTCAATCAATTATTTCTTCATTACATTTTACGAATACCATTGGTATTGAAAGGAGCATTATTCCTGTGAAACTACTTTCAAACCAATGGGCCTCCCTATGGTGTAAGTCCCAACCCTCCTATGTACATCCATCTTTCTTTGTACATAAAAACTCGTCCGTGTACATATTCATTTCCTTGTACACAGTACAAACTTGTGAATAATCAAGTTGCGTTTTAAACGTTCGTTTCACGTACACTTGTTTATATTTCATAAACTTCTGTAAATAAACATCATGCATTGTTTATATTTCCTTCATAAACTCCTGTGAATACATATCACACACACACACCTATTTATACAACTGTCTAGTTATAACATAACAATTAGACTAATCAATAGGTTCCCACAAGATAGCCTCGCTTTTCATACAAGATAACTCATCCCATTGAGTTTAGCCTCCGCTTGGGCTTCATACAAGACAATCCATCACTAGCATAGGCTAGCCTCCGCTTGGGCTTCATACAAGATATTTTTATCTCCAACAGAGTTTAGCCTTCTCTTGGGCTTTGTACAAAGAAACTCTCCCCACAGAGTTAGCCTCCGCTTAGGCTTCATATAAGACAACACTCCTGAGTCACCTCCTTGGGCTTCGTTCAAAAGAACTCCTCATTGAGTTTAGCCTTCTCTTCATCACAATGAAAGAGATAGGAAATCTCTTAACAACCTCCTATTGGGCTTCCAATACAAAGAATCACCCGCGCTAAGATAGAACCCTGAAAGGATGGTTTCCCGGTGAAATCACTTTCAAATTCCCCAGAGAGTAAAATTTCCCGGTGAAATTGCTCTTATTCAGAAAAGGATGATTTCTCGGTGAAATCCCTTTCAAGCCAAAGCCAGCCATACCCTATAGCTTCCTCTTGAGCTTCATACAAGGACCCTCGATGACCCTCGATGACCCTCGGAATGCCTCCTCTTGGGCTAACAATACAAGGACCCACGGGCTTCTTAAAAGCATCCCTTTAATCCAATCAATTTCTCCTTGAGATTTAGACATCTATCATCTCTATGGAAGAAGTATCTCATCCATTACATCACATACAATCAAAACTTTTCAAAACTTTTCAAACTCTTTTCAAACTATTTTCAAACAAAAACATCTCTTAATTGTAAGTGGTAACGCTTGTATACTCAAGTAAAACACCCAATACTTACAGTTAAAAGATTCAATCATCTTTTTTTTCAAACATCTTTCTTAAACATGTAAGTGGTAACGCTTGTACACTCAAGCAAAGCACCTAATACTTACGATGAAAGATTTTTATCAATCAACAACTTTTCAAAAATGTATGTGATGAAATAGATTAGATACATTTTCATTAAGATGACATTTGTCTCTTACTAACATCCGTTGCTTTCCACTAGCATAAGTGGGAACTACGATTGCTCTGACTTTCTCAACATCCTTTTGAGAATACGTAGGCACAAGGTCTCATCCTTGCCGAGCAAATTTCTTTCTCCCTCGGACCAAAAAAACCATAGAACCTTGTAGATCCGAGCTACAAATGCTCGATTCCCACTAGGGATATGTATGCGAAGATCCACAGATCTTTGCGAGCACAATAATAACAAAACCTAGAATCCCACACAACTGCTTCTAAAAATCCAAAGGAGAAACTTTCCCAATCATAGAAATAGCAATTAAAACACACAAACATATCAAACGTATTCATATATAAAGTGTAGATAACTACATATATTTAGGGTGCTCCATCTATTCCTTTATATAACAATCCCCTTACTCGAATCTCCCAATGCGTTATGTCTAGTTTGCGCTAGTCGTTACGCATACCAATATCAATTAAGGGTATTTCATTTTCCCTTTTCATAATCATTAAATCATCTTTCTTGTGTTGAAAATAATAAAGCTTGATGCTCATGGCATCTTTATAAACAAATCAAAAGATTTAAATCGTTGCGGAAGATCCGAACTCACGTCGATCCTCGCCACCTTTAACGCGAACAGAAAATGGCGACTCTGGGAGTATGAAACTTTGATTTTTCAAAAAGAAAACGCTACTCGCCGAGAGCACCAAGATTTTTTATTTTCAAAAGAAAAGAAAGGGATAAGCTTTTCATATTTTGCATATATCTGTTTTCTTTATTGTGTGTTTCGCGATTTTACTTGATGGAAAGAAATCCTAACCGGATTTAAGAAACATTTTAAGATCTAGGTGGAGGTATTAATACGTGAGCTCAATGCTTTCAAGTTAATATTTCCCGCGCAGTGGAGGTTGTCTTGGGGGTATTGTGTTTAGCAAGTAATTGCGAAGACGCTGTATTTTCGGAGAACTTAAGAAGTCGAGTGGATAGAACACATAAACCATCCACGCCATTAGGATGTAGTAGATTATTCGGTGTAAGCCTAGAGTAATTGTCATGCGATACTACGATCAAAGTAGTTTTCTTGAAAATATTATTGGACCATCGAGTATTCAACAAATCCAATAATGTTTTGAAGGGAGTGTTGAGCAGATTATCGAGAACCCGATTCACGATGAATAAGCCCTTAGAACTTAACCCGTTGATTCTTATCGTTGGCTTCATGCTCGTGACTTGAACGCTTGACCGTGTGTATAACTACTAACCATGTTTGCTCATGCATTCATTCATTCAAAACAAAAAAAATTCATTTCTCTTCCCATTTCCAAAGAATTTAGAGATGTTTTCTTTTAAAATATTTTAGGTTAGAGTGATGGACGCCGAGGAAGATTCACCAAAAGATACAGCTTTAGGATTCTCGACGTAGGAAAGTTGAAAGAGTTAGCATCCTTGGTAGAAGATCCTCGGATTTGTAAAACGCTATGGAACTCTTTTAACTCTTCGAACGCTAACGTCGATGAAGGACTTCTCAAAACCTTCGCTCAATTCTACGATCCGCCTATCGTTTCACTTTCCACGATTATCGTTGATGCCTACTTTGGAAGAGTATGCGATATCCTAGGAATCTCAAGATCGGACAAAGTGCCTTTCAATGGTTTGGAAGCCATTCCTAAGTCACAAGTCATTGCAACAATGACTCATTTAAAGAAACGAGATAGACAAAACCTAACTACCGAGGAAAACTCTTAGGACTAACTTCAAAGTTCCTAATGGAGAAGGCTCTCAAGTCCTCGCGGTAGTATGGTAGCCTTTGAAGCTATTTTAGCTTTACTCCTCTATGGATTGGTGTTGTTCCCAACGTCCCAAATTTCGTTGATATCAACGCCATAAGGATCTTTCGATTGGAAATCCGCCCCACTCGCTTGGTGACACGCGTCTCTATTCATCATAGGAATCAAGGAGACGGAACTATCGTGTGTTGTGTACTGTTTTTCAAATGGATTGTCTCACACCGCCTAAATCTCCTATCTTCCGCGAAAACAAAGACGAGTGGCATTGGTCCATAAGACTCATGTCTCTAACAAACCATTTATATCCATTGGTATACTTTGGCAAACAATGAGATGGAAATCATTGAGAGTCGTGGAGAATTTGCCAACGCACCTCTCATTGGTACGAAAGGAGGAATCAACTACAACCCATTCCTAGCAAAACGTCACCGGATACGCAAATTCGTAAACCTCCCGTTTTACAGAGAAAGCTACTTCTATCATGAAGGAGAGGATTCCCAAGGATGAAGGCTAGGATGATTAAAGCTTGACATCACATCCGAAAGAAAGGAAAAGGTAAGGCAAAGAATTGTGTAGCCATGGAAACCTACACTTCTTGGATAAAGAAAAGAGCGAAGGAATTTCAATGCCTTACGCTTATGAGGATCCCATGTTCTCGCCGCCCAAATCGACAAATTTTCCCGTTGAAGTGGAGAATACCAAGAAGCCTTGACCAAGATAAGGTTTGAGAAAGAAGCTTTGAAAGCAAATTCCTTAAGACTAACCTTGAGAGTGAGAAGCTCAAGAAGCAAGTCAAAGATCATGAAAAGACGCCTACTTCCGGGATGAATGGCTCATGGAGAAAGATGAGAAGATTCAAGGATAACGCCATCCGTAAATACGCCAAGGAAAGGAAAAGAAAGCTCGAGGAAATGACAACCAAGAAGCCCGCTCCCAACGAGTGGAAGAGAGTCATTAGC